>CM057238.1:34983456-35019899 GCA_029931835.1 Etheostoma nigrum
TAATGTGGCTGTTAGAGTCCAGGTCAGTTACCATGACTACACCAAGATTTCTGTCTCTGTCTGTTGTTTTTAACATTGTTGTTTGAAGCTGAGCGCAGACTTTTAATCGTTCCTCTTTTGCTCCAAAAACCACCACCTCAGTTTTTCCTTCATTTAATTTCAGAAAGTTCTGGTGCATCCAGCCGTTAATTTGTTCGATGCACTTAGTTTTTGTAATGGACTATAGTCCCCTGGCGATAAGGTTATGTAAATTTGTGTGTCGTCCGTTACTATGGTAACTTATTTTGTTGTTTTCCATAATCTGGGCCAGTGGAAGCACGTAGATGTTAAACAGAAGAGGCCCCAGAATGGAACCTTGGGGAACTCCTATTGACACAAAGTAATCCCTATTCTGTATGTAGGATTCAAACCAGTTTAGTACTGAGCCAGAAAGGCCAACCCAGTTTTCCAATTGGTCTAGTAATATGTCGTGGTTGACCGTGTCAAATGCAGCACTGAGATCTAGTAATACTAAGACGGAGATCTAGTAATACTAAGACGGAGATCTAGTAATACTAAGACGGAGATCTAGTAATACTAAGACGGAGATCTAGTAATACTAAGACGGAGATCTAGTAATACTAAGACTGAGATCTAGTAATACTAAGACGGAGATCTAGTAATACTAAGACGGAGATCTAGTAATACTAAGACGGAGATCTAGTAATACTAAGACGGAGATCTAGTAATACTAAGACGGAGATCTAGTAATAATAAGGCTGAGATCTAGTAATACTAAGGCTGAGATCTAGTAATACTAAGACTGAGATCTAGTAATACTAAGACTGAGATCTAGTAATACTAAGACTGAGATCTAGTAATACTAAGGCTGAGATCTAGTAATACTAAGACTGAGATTTAGTAATAATAAGGCTGAGATCTAGTAATACTAAGACTGAGATCTAGTAATACTAAGACTGAGATCTAGTAATACTAAGGCTGAGATCTAGTAATACTAAGGCTGAGATCTAGTAATACTAAGGCTGAGATCTAGTAATACTAAGACTGAGATCTAGTAATACTAAGGCTGAGATCTAGTAATACTGAGACTGAGATCTAGTAATACTAAGACTGAGATCTAGTAATACTAAGGCTGAGATCTAGTAATACTAAGACTGAGATCTAGTAATACTAAGGCTGAGATCTAGTAATACTAAGACTGAGATCTAGTAATACTAAGACTGAGATCTAGTAATACTAAGACTGAGATCTAGTAATACTAAGGCTGAGATCTAGTAATACTAAGACTGAGATCTAGTAATACTAAGACTGAGATCTAGTAATACTAAGACTGAGATCTAGTAATACTAAGGCTGAGATCTAGTAATACTAAGGCTGAGATCTAGTAATACTAAGGCTGAGATCTAGTAATACTAAGACTGAGATCTAGTAATACTAAGACTGAGATCTAGTAATACTAAGACTGAGATCTAGTAATACTAAGACTGAGATCTAGTAATACTAAGACTGAGATCTAGTAATACTAAGACTGAGATCTAGTAATACTAAGGCTGAGATCTAGTAATACTGAGATCTAGTAATACTAAGACTGAGATCTAGTAATACTAAGACTGAGATCTAGTAATACTGAGATCTAGTAATACTAAGACTGAGATCTAGTAATACTAAGGCTGAGATCTAGTAATACTAAGACTGAGATCTAGTAATACTAAGGCTGAGATTTTGCCATTATCTGTGTTAAGGTGGATGTCATTAAAGACCTTAACGAGAGCCGTCTCAGTGCTGTGGTGTGGTCGGAAACCCGACTGAAAGGTATCAAAACTGTTGCTTAGTGACAAGAAATGGTTGAGTTGTTGAAAAAACGCTTTTTCAATGATTTTACTTAAAAACGGAAGGTTTGATATCGGCCTATAGTTGCTCATTAGTGATGTGTCTAGATTGTTCTTTTTTAAGAGTGGCTTGATTACTGCAGTTTTCAGGGCCTGTGGAAAGATTCCTGAAAGAAGAGACGTGTTCACAATCTGTAGAAGATCAGAGGCCAAACAATTCAAGACATTTTTGAAAACACCCGTTGGTAGAATATCAAGGCAACAGGAGGAGGATTTCAGATGTTTCATTACGTCCTCCAGGTTTTTATGGTTGATCGTATGAAATTCTGTCATACTGGAACTAATTTTGCTTGAACACTGTGACAGCACATATCCTGGACTTGATATGGAGGCACTGACTGTCTAATCTTCTGGATTTTGTCTTTGAAGAAGGAGGCAAACTCATTGCAGGCCTTGGTAGATAACACATATATATATATATATACACACAACATACAGTATGCATATATACAGTGCCTGGCGAAAGTATTCGGCCCCCTTGAACTTTTCAACCTTTTGACACATTTCAGGCTTCAAACATAAAGATATAAAATTTTTATTTTTTGTGAAGAATCACCAACAAGTGGGACACAATTGTGAAGTGGAACGAAATCTATTGGATATTTTAAACTTTTTTAGCAAATAAAAAACTGAAAAGTGGTGCGTGCAAAATGATTGGGCCCCCTTGCGTTTATACTTTGTAGAGCCACCTTTTGCTGCGATTACAGCTGCAAGTCGCTTGGGGTATGTCTCTATCAGTTTTGCACATCGAGAGACTGACATTCTTGCCCATTCTTCCTTGCAAAACAGCTGGAGCTCAGTGAGGTTGGATGGAGAGCGTTTGTGAACAGCAGTTTTCAGCTCTTTCCACAGATTCTCGATTGGATTCAGGTCTGGACTTTGACTTGGCCATTCTAACACCTGGATACGTTTATTTGTGAACCATTCCTTTGTGGATTTTGCTGTATGTTTGGGATCATTGTCTTGTTGGAAGATAAACCTCCGTCCCAGTTTCAGGTCTTTTGCAGACTCCAACAGGTTTTCATCCAGGATGGTCCTGTATTTGGCTGCATGCATCTTCCCCTCAATTTTAACCATCTTCCCTGTCCCTGCTGAAGAAAAGCAGGCCCAAACCATGATGCTGCCACCACCATGTTTGACAGTGGGGATGGTGTGTTGAGGGTGATGAGCTGTGTTGCTTTTACGCCAAACATATCGTTTTGCATTGTGGCCAAAAAGTTTGATTTTGGTTCCATCTGACCAGAGCACCTTCTTCCACATGTTTGGTGTGTCTCCCAGGTGGCTTGTGGTAAACTTTAGACGAGACTTTTTATGGATATCTTTGAGAAATGTCTTTCTTCTTGCCACTCTTCCATAAAGGCCAGATTTGTGCAGTGTACGACTGATTGTTGTCCTATGGACAGACTCTCCCACCTCAGCTGTAGTTCTCTGCAGTTCATCCAGAGTGATCATGGGCCTCTTGGCTGCATCTCTGATCAGTCTTCTCCTTGTCTGAGCTGAAAGTTTAGAGGGACGGCCAGGTCTTGGTAGATTTGCAGTGGTCTGATACTCCTTCCATTTCAAAATGATCGCTTGCACAGTGTTCCTTGGGATGTTTAAAGCTCGGGAAATCTTTTTGTATCCAAATCTGGCTTTAAACTTCTCCACAACAGTATTACGGACCTGCCTGGTGTGTTCCTTGGTCTTCATGATGCTCTCTGCGCTTTCAACAGAACCCTGAGACTATCACAGAGCAGGTGCATTTATACAGAGACTTGATCACACACAGGTGGATTCTATTTATCACCATCAGTCATTTAGGACAACATTGGATCATTCAGAGATCCTCGCTGAACTTCTGGAGTGAGTTTGCTGCACTGAAAGTAAAGGGGCTGAAAAATTTTGCACGCACCACTTTTCAGTTTTTTATTTGCTAAAAAAGTTTAAAATATCCAATAGATTTCGTTCCACTTCACAATTGTGTCCCACTTGTTGGTGATTCTTCACAAAAAATAAAAAATGAATATCTTTGTTTGAAGCCTGAAATGTGTCAAAAGGTTGAAAAGTTCAAGGGGGCCGAATACTTTCGCCAGGCACTGTATACATATACACAACATACATATATATACAACATACAGTATGCATTTATATATACTGTACATGTATATATTTACATATATACACATATACACACACACACACACACACACACACACACACACAGGCCACTTTATTAGGTACACCTGTCCAACTGCTCGTTAACACTTAATTTCTAAGCAGCCAATCACATGGCGGCAACTCAGTGCATTTAGGCATGTAGACATGGTCAAGACAATCTCCTGCAGTTCAAACCGAGCATCAGTATGGGGAAGAAAGGTGATTTGAGTGACTTTGAACGTGGCATGATTGTTGGTGCCAGAAGGGCTGGTCTGAGTATTTCAGAAACTGCTAATCTACTGGGATTTTCACGCACAACCATCTCTAGGGTTTACAGAGAATGGTCCGAAAAAGAAAAAACATCCAGTGAGCGGCAGTTCTGTGGGCGGAAATGCCTTGTTGATGCCAGAGGTCAGAGGAGAATGGCCAGACTGGTTCGAGCTGATAGAAGGGCAACAGTGACTCAAATTACCACCCGTTACAACCAAGGTGGGCAGAAGAGCATCTCTGAACGCACAGTACGTCGAACTTTGAGGCAGATGGGCTACAGCAGCAGAAGACCACACCGGGTGCCACTCCTTTCAGCTAAGAACAGGAAACTGAGGCTACAATTTGCACAAGCTCATCGAAATTGGACAATAGAAGATTGGAAAAACGTTGCCTGGTCTGATGAGTCTCGATTTCTGCTGCGACGTTCGGATGGTAGGGTCAGAATTTGGCGTCTACAACATGAAAGCATGGATCCATCCTGCCTTGTATCAACGGTTCAGGCTGGTGGTGGTGGTGTCATGGTGTGGGGAATATTTTCTTGGCACTCTTTGGGCCCCTTGGTACCAATTGACCATCGTTGCAACGCCACAGCCTACCTGAGTATTGTTGCTGACCATGTCCATCCCTTTATGACCACAATGTACCCAACTTCTGATGGCTACTTTCAGCAGGATAATGCGCCATGTCATAAAGCTGGAATCATCTCAGACTGGTTTCTTGAACATGACAATGAGTTCGCTGTACTCAAATGGCCTCCACAGTCACCAGATCTCAATCCAATAGAGCATCTTTGGGATGTGGTGGAACGGGAGATTCGCATCATGGATGTGCAGCCGACAAATCTGCGGCAACTGTGTGATGCCATCATGTCAATATGGACCAAACTCCCTGAGGAATGCTTCCAGCACCTTGTTGAATCTATGCCACGAAGAATTGAGGCAGTTCTGAAGGCAAAAGGGGGTCCAACCCGTTACTAGCATGGGGTACCTAATAAAGTGGCCGGTGAGTGTATATATATATATATATATATATATATATATATATATATATATATATATATATATATATATATATATATATATATATATATATATATATATATATATATATATATATATATATATATATATATATATATATATATATATATATATATATATATATATATATATATATATCACACATATATATATATACACACACATATACATACAGTGAGGAAAATTAGGAATTTGAACATAATCTAAAAAAAACATCCAGAAATCACAATGTATGATTTTTTAACTATTTATTTGTATGATACAGGCTGCAAATAAGTATTTGAACACCTGAGAACATCAATGTTAATATTTGGTCCAGTAGCCTTTGTTTGCAGTTCCAGAGGTCAAACGTTTCCTGTAGTTCTTCACCAGGTTTGACACACTGCAGAAGGGATTTTGGCCCACTCCTCCACACAGATCTTCTCTAGATCAGTCAGGTTTCTGGGCTGTCGCTGAGAAACACGGAGTTAGAGCTCCCTCCAAAGATTCTCTATTGGGTTTAGGTCTGGAGACTGGCTAGGCCCCCCCAGAACCTTGATCTGCTTCTTCCAGAGCCCTCCTTGGTTCTCCTGGCTGTGTGCTTCGGGTCATTGTCATGTTGGAAGACCCAGCCTCGACCCATCTTCAATGCTCTAACTGAGGGAAGGAGGTTGTTCCCCAAAATCTCCCAATACATGGCCCCGGTCCTCCTCTCCTTAATACAGTGCAGTCGCCCTGTCCCATGTGCAGAAAAACACCCCCAAAGCATGATGCTACCCCCCCATGCTTCACAGTAGGGATGGTGGTCTTGGGATGGTCCTCATCATTCTTCTTCCTCCAAACACGGTTAGTGGAATTATGACCAAAAAGTTCTATTTTGGTCTCATCTGACCACATGACTTTCTCCCATGACTCCTCTGGATCATCCAAATGGTCATTGGCAAACTTAAGACGGGCCTTGACATGTGCTGGTTTAAGCAGGGGAACCTTCCGTGCCATGCATGATTTCAAACCATGACGTCTTAGTGTATTACCAACAGTAACCTTGGAAACGGTGGTCCCAGCTCTTTTCAGGTCCTGGACCAGCTCCTCCCGTGTAGTTCTGGGCTGATTTCTCACCTTTCTTAGGATCATTGAGACCCCACGAGGTGAGATCTTGCATGGAGCCCCAGTCCGAGGGAGATTGACAGTCATGTTTAGCTTCTTCCATTTTCTAATGATTGCTCCAACAGTGGACCTTTTTTCACCAAGCTGCTTGGACATGTCCCCATAGCCCTTTCCAGCCTTGTGGAGGTGGACAATTTTGTCTCTGGTGTCTTTGGACAGCTCTCTGGTCTTGGCCATGTTAGTAGTTGGATTCTTACTGATTGTATGGGGTGGACAGGTGTCTTTATGCAGCTAACGACCTCAAACAGGTGCATCTAATTTTGGATAATGAATGGAGTGGAGGTGGACATTTTGAAGGCAGACTAACAGGTCTTTGAGGGTCAGAATTCTAGCTGATAGACAGGTGTTCAAATACTTATTTGCAGCTGTATTATACAAATAAATAGTTAAAAAATCATACGTTGTGATTTCTGGATGTTTTTTTAGATTATGTCTCTCACAGTGGACATGCACCTACGATGACAATTTCAGACCCTCCATGATTTCTAAGTGGGAGAACTTGCAAAATAGCAGCGTGTTCAAATACTTATTTTCCTCTCTGTTCCTTACTTTCCTACATATAGCCTACATATACATACATACACATACGGTATACAAAACATTGACAAAGGGGAGTCTTATTGTGAAGGGCCCGGTTTGGCGGCCCCTGTCGGCGGCTCTGCGCGGCCGCAGCAGCGCCAGTGGAGCGTCTTCACCGACGGCTGCCACTCTGTCTCTGTCCCGGAGAGACCGCCTCCATTTTACACCGCAGCCCGGCGGAGGTGGAAGCGGCTCGCAGCGGATTCAGCGGCCGGCGGAGGGACACGTTGCTGCGGGCTGACCCGCTGACTTCTCCCCCCCCCCCTCGTGTGTGTGTGTGTGTGTGTGTGGGGCTCACTGCCTGAATCAGCCTTTTTTTTGGGATGGCGTCGCTGCGGCAGGACGCAGCCCGGCCGTTCGTGCATTTGTGAGGATTTTAAGGCAAAATATCTTGAATCAGTGGCGGGGAGGAGGAAGAGGAGCGGCTTCTGGTGGTCAGGTACCGGCTTTATTCTAATTGGGTTAATTTATTACGGGGCTTTGGTTTATCATAAGACGGCTTTGTTTGATCTCCTCAGCGGCGCGTTGATTCCCGGCTGAGAGGCCGCTGATGGAGCCTCCGCGGCGGCCTGTCGGCGGCCCCTTCACCGGGCAGCATCCGTGCCGCGTCCCCGCCAGCCTCCGCTTGCGGTGGCGGTTATATAACGGGTGCCGTGCGCAGAGGACACGCGTCAGTCTGCAGCCATAATGCGTTATTTCAGTCCATTTCAACGCGTCTCTCCTCTGTGACTCTACCCGCTGACTCGTCTCTAATGTCGGACATTTGTAGTCTTTGCCCCGGGACTGAGGGCTGTGTGGTTGGGGAAGGCCGGCGGTGGCGTCGGTCCAGGCCGGACTGCAGGTGCAGCAGGGCCGCTTCATCATCCGGGGGAGGCGGGGACGTGTTTCAGCGGAGAACAAAACAAAAAAAAGCTCTATATACATCAGTGTGTCATAAAATATTAAAGTGCGTGTGCGTGGGGGACACGCTTCGACAACAGGGCTGCAACGAGCCATCATTGTCTGGATGAATGGATTAGTAGGGTCTTTAAATGTGGATCAGTGTGACGTCCTGTCCCAGAGGACAGACGAAACTAGGACATATTCACATTTAACAAGCTGACGTCACACAAGCTCACCTGTTTTATCTTAAATGATCAGACTGATTAATGGATTATCACAAGTTGGAGATTCATTTATTAGTTGACTCATCTATTCATCTTTGCAGCTCTAAATACATACATATATATGTATGTATGTATGTGTATAATGTATGTATAGTAGTGTGTGTGTGTGTATAGTAGTGTGTGTGTGTGTGTGTGGCTGACACTGTTTTTATTGGATCACTGCGTGTCCTACCAGAGATCATGTGTGTTTTGGTGATTTTTGGCTCTGGTCAGTTATAGTTCTGGTTAATAACGACGGCGATGAACACATTTAATTTAATATATTTGAACGTGTCTGATTCAGCGTCTAACAGCTGGATCTTATTAAAACTTCTTCAAATGATAAATTCAGTTCACGCAGAATTGAAACTGAATTAAAATAATAAACTCTGCTTCCAGTTTATTTTAAATGTGAATATTTTTTTTTTTAAATAAATCAAGAATCAACAAAAGCAATGGATTTAGATTAGAGCCACACACACACACACAGATGCACACACACATATGCACGCACACATACACACACACACACACACACACACACAGACATACACACACACACACAGATGCACACACACATATGCACACACACACACGTGCACGCATGCACACACACACACACACACACACACACAGACAGACAGACAGACACACACACACGCACACACACACTCTCTCTCTCACGCAGACACACACACCGGGCGTATGATTTTGTAGTCCTTCTCCTCCACTAGAAGACGTTGTCTCACCTGAAGACAACCTGTCCTGACGTCTCTGATGTCTCTGAGCTGTTAGAAGATTTATGTCTCTCGGTGTCCAGACGAGGAAACAGTGAAATTATTTCATCACGTTATTTTGTCTCCGACGGCGGAATTATTAACTTTTATTCTATTGAGAAACGTAACATTTGAAGAAGGACACCCCTCTAATAATAATACTACTAATACTAATAATACTAATAATAATACTAATACTAATACTAATACTACTAATACTAATAATAAAATAATAATACTAATAACAATAATACTACTAATAATACTAATAATACTAATACTAATACAAATAATAATAATACTAATACTAATAATACCAATAATAATACTACTACTACTAATAATACTAATAATACTACTACTACTACTACTAATAATAAGACCCAAAGGCCGTCTCTTAGAGCACGGCAGCGAGCGGGGGGGGGGGGGGGTTCTGTGTGTGGGTCCACGTCATGGTCTCGTTCCGTCCCCACCGCAGCTCCACCGATATCTCGGTTGAAAAAAATTAAAAAGGACATCGATATAGGACAACAAGTCAGTTTGACATGAGGACAACATCAGGGCAACATGAGGACAACATGAAGACAACACGAGGACAACATGAAGACAACACGAGGGAAACACGAGGACATCATGAGGACATCATGAGGACAACAGGTCAGTTTGACCTGAGGACAACATGAAGACAACACAAGGACAACATGAAGACAACACGAGGACATCATGAGGACAACATGAGGACAACAGGTCAGTTGGACCCGAGGACAACATGAGGGCAACATGAAGACAACATGAAGACAACATGAAGACAACATGAAGACAACATGAGGGTAACATGGGGACAACATGAAGACAACATGAGGACAACATGAGGACAAAATGAGGACAACATGGTATATCTCCAATATGGAGACCTCCGGTCTGATGACACATTGTGAAAAAGTTCTATTTTGGTCTCATCTGACCACATGACTTTCTCCCATGACTCCTCTGGATCATCCAAATGGTCATTGGCAAACTTAAGACGGCCTTGACATGTGCTGGTTTAAGCAGGGGAACCTTCCGTGCCATACATGATTTCAAACCATGACGTCTTAGTGTATTACCAACAGTAACTTTGGAAACGGTGGTCCCAGCTCTTTTCAGGTCCTGGACCAGCTCCTCCCGTGTAGTTCTGGGCTGATTTCTCACCTTTCTTAGGATCATTGAGACCCCACGAGGTGAGATCTTGCATGGAGCCCCAGTCCGAGGGAGACTGACAGTCATGTTTAGCTTCTTCCATTTTCTAATGATTGCTCCAACAGTGGACCTTTTTTCACCAAGCAGCTTGGACATGTCCCCGTAGCCCTTTCCAGCCTTGTGGAGGTGGACAATTTAGTCTCTGGTGTCTTTGGACAGCTCTTTGGTCTTGGCCATGTTAGTAGTTGGATTCTTACTGATTGTATGGGGTGGACAGGTGTCTTTATGCAGCTAACGACCTCAAACAGGTGCATCTAATTTAGGATAATAAATGGAGTGGAGGTGGACATTTTGAAGGCAGACTAACAGGTCTTTGAGGGTCAGAATTCTAGCTGATAGACAGGTGTTCAAATACTTATTTGCAGCTGTATCATACAAATAAATAGTTAAAAAATCATACATTGTGATTTCTAGATATTTTTTTAGATTATGTCTCTCACAGTGGACATGCACCTCTTGGTGACAATTTCAGACCCCTCCATGATTTCTAAGTGGGAGAACTTGCAAAATAGCAGCGTGTTCAAATACTCATTTTCCTCACTGTATATGTACAGTATACCAGCATATCTCCACCAGACTCCATGTAAATAATATGCTGCTCTATACACGCTAAAAGTAGTGATTATTTACATGGAGTCTGGTGGAGATATGCTGCTCTATACACGCTAAAAGTAGTGATTATTTACATGGAGTCTGGTGGAGATATGCTGCTCTATACACGCTAAAAGTAGTGATTATTTACATGGAGTCTGGTGGAGATATGCTGCTCTATACACGCTAAAAGTAGTGATTATTTACATGGAGTCTGGTGGAGATATGCTGCTCTATACATGCTAAAAGTAGTGATTATTTACATGGAGTCTGGTGGAGATATGCTGCTTGTGATGGCCACACAACTATCTTAAGAGTGCTTACCAGTTGGAGTCCACGCCCGGGAGGTATCCAGGTCTGCTGGCTGTGAAAGGGGTGGCGCTGGAAGAAAGAGCAACTTTATAGGGGAGGTGGCCTAATTGGACACTACTACTGCTGGATATGTCTGGGGGGTAGCTTAATCCTTGCTGTAGATATTTTGGGGTTTAGATTTTATATGAAGTAGTTTTTGGTTGAGGGAAGATAAGTAAGAGTGGGTTATTTGCAATACATGTGTTAGGTAGGTTTGTCATTGTTTGTTTTTGAAGTTAGTTTGTAGTTATTGTTTGTCTCCCCCTGTGTGTTTAATTTGGTTTGACCAGCCAATATATAAGTTCCCTGTGTTTCTTTGTTGGGAGGTCAGTTGTATGTTTATGTTCAGAGCTTTAGTTATTCTTGTTTAGTTGACCTCTTTTAAATTATTTTTTGGAAATAAAGACTCTTACTTTTTGAAACTCTTGCGACGCCTCATGCCTAACTGCTTGGTCCCTCACACTGCTCTATACATGCTAAAAGTAGTGATTATTTACATGGAGTCTGGTGGAAATATGCTGCTCTATACATGCTAAAAGTAGTGATTATTTACATGGAGTCTGGTGGAGATATCATGCTCTATACATGCTAAAAGTAGTGATTATTTACATGGAGTCTGGTGGAGATATGTTGCTCTATACACGCTAAAAGTAGTGATTATTTACATGGAGTTTGGTGGGTTTGGTGATGGTGATGTCGGGGCTGTTTCATGTTAAACTAAAAGGATCTTCCTCTTTAACTAAAAGGTCTATCTCTGTAGGGATCCATCCCATAATGTTGTCACACATTTAGAATAATAACATGAGTCTGTCAGCAGCAACAACACAACTTTTAGTGGAGCTGAACACAGAGTTCAGAGTGAGAGGCGGCTGCAGCCGACTGATAAGACCTCCGGTTACATCACAGCTGCAGACGTTTCACAGGAAAGAAGAAGAAGAAGAAACACTGACCCTGAATCTATTTCCTCTGTAGAGATGATAATATGAATGATGATTGTGTATTCTGGGGGGGGGGGCTCGGCTGTTATCTCTGGGCTGCAGCTTCTTCTTCTCTGCTTTATGTTTCTACGAAAACATATTTAGAGACGCTTCACCTGATTGGTTGAAACACTCAGGGTATGGATGTCCCGATCTGCTGATTATTTTTGTTTTTTTTGGGGGGGGGGGGGGCTTTTCCCTTTATTAGATAGTGACAGTGACCCCCCCCCCCATCAGCTTTTTTGACCCTCCGATCCTGATCTTTTAAATACAAAAATATACATGCATCAGTCGGAAAAGGACCAACTCGGCTCACACACACACACACACACACACACACACAGACACACACAGACATACACACACACACACACACACACACACACAGACACACACAGACATACACACACACACACAGACACACACACACACACACAGACACACACACACAGAGACACACACACACACACACACAGACACACACACACAGACACACACACACAGAGACACACACACACACGCACAGAGACACACACACAGAGACAGACACACACAGACACACACACACAGAGACACACACACACACACACAGATACACACACTACCACACACACACACACACACCTGTGTGTCCTTTGCATAAGATGACTGTACCGTGTGTTTCCTCCCCCAGGTCCTCTGCCAGGATGCGGCACTGAGCATGCTCAGAGCGCTGATCGTGACCATGGCGGTATTCAGCGGCGGGGGGGCCAGGCGTGCGACCCCCAGGACAACTGCTCGGCCGACAGCCAGTCCAAAGACTACTGCTACTCGGCTCGCATCCGCAGCACGGTGCTGCAGGGGCTGCCGTTCGGGGGGGTGCCCACCGTGCTCGCACTCGACTTCATGTGTTTCCTGGTGAGTCACCGCTGGCAATGTTATTAAAGGAGTAGTTAAGTTATTAAATGAGTAGTTAAAGGTTATCAAAGGAGTAATTAAAGGGTAACAAACGTTTTTTTTCCAACCTGTTGTCTGTCTCCATGTTTCTGGAACAACAATCTCTGAAACTGGTCCAGTATTAAAGGAGAAACAAGCTGTAACCCTACAGGACAGCATATCTCCACCAGACTCCATGTAAATAATCACTACTTTTAGCGTGTATAAAGCAGCATATCTCCACCAGACTCCATGTAAATAATCACTATTTTTAGCGTGTATAGAGCAGCATATCTCCACCAGACTCCATTTAAATAATCACTACTTTTAGCATGTATAGAGCAGCATATCTCCACCAGACTCCATGTAAATAATCACTACTTTTAGCATGTATAGATCAGCATATCTCCACCAGACTCCATGTAAATAATCACTACTTTTAGCGTGTATAGAGTAGAGTGCAGATCGGGCCGGATTTTTCTGTCCGAGCCCGACAGTTAAAATCTCATTTGTTTCTCATACTAATGACACATGTACGTTTGTTTGTGTGGAAAGCCGCTTTTATTAAGCAATTGTAGGAAGGCATTGGGAAATGTCAACAGATGAGCATCAATGCACAGCTGACTTTCCTTCGTTTTCAATAGTTTTAAAATCTCCTGCGGCCAACTTCTTTTTAACATCTTCCATCGTTGCGCTGCCACATGGAGCTTAACACGCACGTCTTTGGTTGTCACAGCACACAGGAAGACGGATGTTAGGGTAATATTTGACATTTATTTTAAGCTGTTTTAAATTCTAAATGTTCAATGCCTTATCGCGCTGATGTGACCGAGCCCGACCCGAACCCGAGCATCCTTTCTAAAAATCTGTCCCAACCCGGTCCGACCCGTCGGGTCCCGTCGGGCTCGGGTCGGGTATCCATCCTCTAGTATAGAGCAGCATATCTCCACCAGACTCCATGTAAATAATCACTACTTTTAGCGTGTATAGAGCTTGTAGCTGTCTGGCCCCTGTAGCTGTCCGGCCCTTGCAGCTGTCCGGCCCCTGTAGCTCTCTGGCCCCTGTACCTGTCCGGCCTCTGTACCTGTCCGGCCTCTGTACCTGTCCGGCCCCTGTAGGTGTCCGGCCCCTGTAGCTGTCCGGCCTCTGTACCTGTCTGTCCCCTGTAGGTGTCTGTCCCCTGTAGCTGTCCGGCCCCTGTAGCTGTCCGGCCTCTGTACCTGTCCGGCCCCTGTAGGTGTCTGGCCTCTGTAGCTGTCCGACCTCTGTACCTGTCCGGCCCCTGTAACTGTCCGGCCCCAGTAGCTGTCCGGCCTCTGTAGCTGTAGCTGTCCGGCCCCTGTAGCTGTCCGGCCTCTGTACCTGTCTGGCCCCGGTAGCTGTCTGGCCCCTGTAGCTGTCTGGCCCCTGTAGCTGTCTTGCCCCTGTAGCTGTCTTGCCCCTGTAGCTGTCTGGCCCCTGTAGCTGTCTTGCCCCTGTAGCTGTCTGGCCCCTGTAGCTGTCTTGCCCCTGTAGCTGTCTTGCCCCTGTAGCTGTCTGGCCTCTGTAGCTGTCCGGCCCCTGTAGCTGTCCGGCCCCTGTAGCTGTCCGGCCCCTGTAGCTGTCTTGCCCCTGTAGCTGTCTTGCCCCTGTAGCTGTCTTGCCCCTGTAGCTGTCCGGCCCCTGTAGCTGTCTTGCCCCTGTAGCTGTCTTGCCCCAGTAGCTGTCTGGCCCCTGTAGCTGTCCGGCCCCTGTAGCTGTCCGGCCCCTGTAGCTGTCCGGCCCCTGTAGCTGTCTGGCCCCTGTATCTGTGTCACACATGTGGTTGCTGCTGTGTTGTTCACTGACTGTTGGAAAAATCAATACTGCAGCCTTATGGATTGACCCACATACGATGTTACATCACACTCACTGTAATTAAAAGGTTCGTTTTTTTAACCTGGATTCTATTTCCCATGTTTTTGTGTCTAAGTGACTGATGGGAATGACAACAGCCCCAAAATCCTCATCACCAAACCCACCAGACTCCATGTAAAAAAATCACTACTTTCATCATCGTAAAATACACTTAATTCAAAGTGGACAGAAACTAAATAAAACTACCAAAAGCCGTCTTGGTTCATCTTTCCCCTGTTCCAACAATCACCATTCTGGTCTGGTTGGAATAAACTCTTAATTCACCCATTTACATGTGGAGATATGCTGCTCTATACATGCTAAAAGTAGTGATTATTTACATGGAGTCTGGTGGAGATATGCTGCTCTATACATGCTAAAAGTAGTGATTATTTACGTGGAGTCTGGTGGAGATATGCTGCTATATACACGCTAAAAGTAGTGATTATTTACATGGAGTCTGGTGGAGATATGCTGCTCTATACCCGCTAAAAGTAGTGATTATTTACATGGAGTCTAGTGGAGATATGCTGCTCTATACACGCTAAAAGTAGTGATTATTTACATGGAGTCTGGTGGAGATATGCTGCTCTATACACACTAAAAGTAGTGATTATTTACATGGAGTCTGGTGGGTTTGGTGATGTCGGGGCTGTTTCATGTTAAACTAAAAGGATCTTCCTCTTTAACTAAAAGGTCTATCTCTGTAGGGATCCATCCCATAATGTTGTCACACACTTGGAATAATAATCTGAGTCTGTCAGCAGCAACAACACAATTTTTAGTGGATAATGAACATCTGTCCTGTAGGGTAACATTACAGCTTGTTTCTACCTGATGCTGAACATCTGTCCTGTAGGGTAACATTACAGCTTGTTTCTACCTGATGCTGAACATCTGTCCTGTAGGGTAACATTACAGCTTGTTTCTACCTGATGCTGAACATCTGTCCTGTAGGGTAACATTACAGCTTGTTTCTACCTGATGCTGAACATCTGTCCTGTAGGGTAACATTACAGCTTGTTTCTACCTGATGCTGAACATCTGTCCTGTAGGGTTACATTACAGCTTGTTTCTACCTGATGCTGAACATCTGTCCTGTAGGGTAAAATTACAGCTTGTTTCTACCTGATGCTGAACATCTGTCCTGTAGGGTAACATTACAGCTTGTTTCTACCTGATGCTGAACATCTGTCCTGTAGGGTAACATTACAGCTTGTTTCTACCTGATGCTGAACATCTGTCCTGTAGGGTAACATTACAGCTTGTTTCTACCTGATGCTGAACATCTGTCCTGTAGGGTAACATTACAGCTTGTTTCTACCTGATGCTGAACATCTGTCCTGTAGGGTTACATTACAGCTTGTTTCTACCTGATGCTGAACATCTGTCCTGTAGGGTAAAATTACAGCTTGTTTCTACCTGATGCTGAACATCTGTCCTGTAGGGTAACATTACAGCTTGTTTCTACCTGATGCTGAACATCTGTCCTGTAGGGTAACATTACAGCTTGTTTCTACCTGATGCTGAACATCTGTCCTGTAGGGTAGAGTGCGGATCGGGCCGGATTTTTCTGTCC
Organism: Etheostoma nigrum; assembly: GCA_029931835.1. NCBI lineage: Eukaryota > Metazoa > Chordata > Actinopteri > Perciformes > Percidae > Etheostoma > Etheostoma nigrum. The sequence goes on from CM057238.1 coordinate 34,999,965, forward strand.
GAGCCCGGCCCGAGTCCGACAGTTAAAATCTCATTTGTTTCTCATACTAATGACACATGTACGTTTGTTTGTGTGGAAAGCTGCTTTTATTAAGCAATTGTAGGAAGGCATTGGGAAATGTCAACAGATGAGCATCAATGCACAGCTGACTTTCCTTCGTTTTCAATGGTTTTAAAATCTCCTGCGGTCAACTTTTTAACATCTTCCATCGTTGCGCTGCCACATGGAGCTTAATACGCACGTCTTTGGTTGTCACAGCACACAGGAAGACGGATGTTAGCGTAATATTTGACATTTATTTTAATCCAAAAACGAACATTTGCATCAGGTGAAACAGGCCCATTGGTTACCTACATAATAAGCTGTTAAAATGTTCAATGCCTTATCGCGCTGATGTGACCGAGCCCGACCCGAACCCGAGCATCCTTTCTAAAAATCTGTCCGAACCCGGCCCGACCCGTCGGGTACCGTCGGGTCCCGTCGGGCTCGGGTCGGGTATCCATCCTCTACTGTAGGGTAACATTACAGCTTGTTTCTCCTTTAATACTGGACCTGTTTCAGAGATTGCTGTTCCATCACACACAGAGACATTGAGTCCGGGGGGAGGGGGGGTGGTGACATGGTGACATCCCTGACCTTTGACCTACATCTTTAACAGAAGTCTAACAGGAAGTCCTCCTCTCTTCTTCAGGTGCTGCTCTTTGTCTTCTCCATTCTGCGTAAGGTGGCGTGGGACTACGGCCGCTTGGCGCTGGTCACCGACGCCGACAGGTAAACAGTGATGTCACACAGACGGGCACTCTGATTGGTTGTTCTACGGGAACCAAACTGTTCAATTAATCACAACTATATCTAAATTCCAATATGGACCAGTGCAAAATCGTGATAGTGAGATGTTTGTACAGTGTAAAAAGATGGAGGTATGTCCCTCTGTGTCTAATGCATATTAGAGATGGAGGTATGTATATTAGAGATGGAGATATGTATATTAGAGATGGAGGTATGTATATTAGAGATGGAGATATGTCACTCTGTGTCTAATGCATATTAGAGATGGAGATATGTATATTAGAGATGGAGGTATGTCACTCTGTGTCTAATGTATATTGGACATGGAGGTATGTATATTAGAGATGGAGATATGTCCCTCTGTGTCTAATGTATATAAGAGATGGAGGTATGTATATTAGAGATGGAGGTATGTCACTCTGTGTCTAATGTATATTAGAGATGGAGGTATGTCACTCTGTGTCTAATGTATATTAGAGATGGAGGTATGTCACTCTGTGTCTAATGTATATTAGAGATGGAGGTATGTCACTCTAATGTATATTAGAGATGGAGGTATGTCACTCTGTGTCTAATGTATATTAGAGATGGAGGTATGTCACTCTGTGTCTAATGTATATTAGAGATGGAGGTATGTCACTCTGTGTCTAATGTATATTAGAGATGGAGGTATGTCACTCTGTGTCTAATGTATATTAGAGATGGAGGTATGTCACTCTGTGTCTAATGTATATTAGAGATGGAGGTATGTCACTCTAATGTATATTAGAGATGGAGGTATGTCACTCTGTGTCTAATGTATATTAGAGATGGAGGTATGTCACTCTGTGTCTAATGTATATTAGAGATGGAGGTATGTCACTCTGTGTCTAATGTACAGTATATTAGAGATGGAGGTATCTCACTCTAATGTATATTAGAGATAGAGGTATCTCACTCTGTGTCTAATGTATATTAGAGATGGAGGTATGTCACTCTGTGTCTAATGTATATTAGAGATGGAGGTATGTCACTCTAATGTATATTAGAGATGGAGGTATGTCACTCTGTGTCTAATGTATATTAGAGATGGAGGTATGTCACTCTGTGTCTAATGTATATTAGAGATGGAGGTATGTCACTCTGTGTCTAATGTACAGTATATTAGAGATGGAGGTATCTCACTCTAATGTATATTAGAGATGGAGGTATGTCACTCTAATGTATAGTAGAGATGGAGGTATGTCACTCTGTGTCTAATGTATATTAGAGATGGATGTATGTCACTCTGTGTCTAATGTATAGTAGAGATGGAGGTACAGTATGTCACTCTGTGTCTAATGTATATTAGAGATGGAGGTATGTCACTCTGTGTCTAATGTATATTAGAGATGGAGGTATGTCACTCTGTGTCTAATGTATATTAGAGATGGAGGTATGTCACTCTGTGTCTAATGTATATTAGAGATGGAGGTATGTCACTCTAATGTATATTAGAGATGGAGGTATGTCACTCTGTGTCTAATGTATATTAGAGATGGAGGTATGTCACTCTGTGTCTAATGTATATTAGAGATGGAGGTATGTCACTCTGTGTCTAATGTATAGTAGAGATGGAGGTATGTCACTCTGTGTCTAATGTATAGTAGAGATGGAGGTATGTCACTCTAATGTATATTAGAGATGGAGGTATGTCACTCTGTGTCTAATGTATAGTAGAGATGGAGGTATGTCACTCTGTGTCTAATGTATATTAGAGATGGAGGTATGTCACTCTGTGTCTAATGTATATTAGAGATGGAGGTATGTCACTCTAATGTATATTAGAGATGGAGGTATGTCACTCTGTGTCTAATGTATATTAGAGATGGAGGTATGTCACTCTGTGTCTAATGTATAGTAGAGATGGAGGTATGTCACTCTAATGTATATTAGAGATGGAGGTATGTCACTCTGTGTCTAATGTATATTAGAGATGGAGGTATGTCACTCTGTGTCTAATGTATATTAGAGATGGAGGTATCTCACTCTAATGTATTTTAGAGATGGAGGTATGTCACTCTGTGTCTAATGTATATTAGAGATGGAGGTATGTCACTCTAATGTATTTTAGAGATGGAGGTATGTCACTCTGTGTCTAATGTATATTAGAGATGGAGGTATGTATATTAGAGATGGAGGTATGTCACTCTGTGTCTAATGTATATTAGAGATGGAGGTATGTCACTCTGTGTCTAATGTATATTAGAGATGGAGGTATGTATATTAGAGATGGAGGTATGTCACTCTGTGTCTAATGTATATTAGAGATGGAGGTATGTCACTCTGTGTCTAATGTATATTAGAGATGGAGGTATGTACAGAGTACATGTGAGCTAGTGTGTACTCTGAATGAATCTGAATGATTCTATGTGTACAATAGTACTTTGATTATTTGGTGGAAGTATTCACACATGAAGGAGCACGTATTGGTGAAAGAACAATAATGCAATATAATATCTATATTGCCCAGCTCTACTTTAATCACACAGCTTTGGACCCTGATGATTACCGTTGAAATCAGCTGATATCACAAGACTAACTGATGGTGGGTGGGTGTGATGGTTGTGTTGCCGTGGCGACGCTGTCTCACAGCGCTGAGTGATGTTTCTGTTTCTCTCCTGAAGACTGAAGAAGAGTTTCAGAGACCTGAAGCAGCGGGAATAGTATGTTTGTGCTTCCTCTGTTCGGTTTGTCTGCTAACCTCCTTCTCCTCTTCTTCCTCCTCTTCCTCCTCCTCCTCTTCCTACACCCAGGTGTGATGGTTGCATCACTCCTGCTAGCATCACACCTGCTAGCTTTACACCTGCTAGATCAGAAGCTAGCAGGTGTGATGCTATCAGATGTGATGCTAGCAGTTGTGATGCAGGCAGTTGTGATGCTAGCAGGTATGATGCTGGCAGGTGTGATGCTAGCGGGTTTGATGCTAGCAGGTATAATGCTAGCGAGTGTGATGCTATAAGATGTGATGCTAGCAGGTGTGATGCTATCAGATGTGATGCTGACAGGCATGATGCTAGCAGGTATGATGCTATCAAGTGCAATGCTGACAGGTATGATGCTAGCAGGTGTGATGCTAACATGTGTGATGCCAGCAGGTGTGATGCTAACAGGTGTGATGCTAGCAGATGTGATGCTAACCCCGCTCTACACTTGTCTTCATTTTAATGTTAACTCAGCCGGAGACGAGGCACAGATAACTATGAGCCGGTAGCAGGCAACAGGTAACCGGCAGTGTGTGTGTCTGTAGCTCAGTGATGGAACCCCGTGGCGTGCTAGATGGTTAGCCCCGTGGCGTGCTAGATGGTTGGCTCCCTTCACTCAACCAGCAGTCTGAAGATCTATGTTCCCAGGCTCCTATCCTCCTCAGCTCAATATCTTGACATGAAACAGCCCCAAAATCACCATCATCAACCCCACCAGACTCCATGTAAATTGACATAGTGATATGCTGCTCTGTACATGCTAAAAGTAGTGATTATTTACATGGAGTCTGGTGGAGATATGCTGCTCTGTACATGCTAAAAGTAGTGATTATTTACATGGAGTCTGGTGGAGATATGCTGCTCTATACATGCTAAAAGTAGTGATTATTTACATGGAGTCTGGTGGAGATATGCTGCTCTATACACACTAAAAGTAGTGATTATTTACATGGAGTCTGGTGGAGATATGCTGCTCTATACACACTAAAAGTAGTGATTATTTACATGGAGTCTGGTGGAGATATGCTGCTCTATACACGCTAAAAGTAGTGATTATTTACATGGAGTCTGGTGGAGATATGCTGCTCTAAACACGCTAAAAGTAGTGATTATTTACATGGAGTCTGGTGGAGATATGCTGCTCTATACACACTAAAAGTAGTGATTATTTACATGGAGTCTGGTGGAGATATGCTGCTCTATACACACTAAAAGTAGTGATTATTTACATGGAGTCTGGTGGAGATATGCTGCTCTATACATGCTAAAAGTAGTGATTATTTACATGGAGTCTGGTGGAGATATGCTGCTCTATACACGCTAAAAGTAGTGATTATTTACATGGAGTCTGGTGGAGATATGCTGCTCTATACACGCTAAAAGTAGTGATTATTTACATGGAGTCTGGTGGAGATATGCTGCTCTATACACACTAAAAGTAGTGATTATTTACATGGAGTCTGGTGGAGATATGCTGCTCTATACACACTAAAAGTAGTGATTATTTACATGGAGTCTGGTGGAGATATGCTGCTCTATACATGCTAAAAGTAGTGATTATTTACATGGAGTCTGGTGGAGATATGCTGCTCTATACACACTAAAAGTAGTGATTATTTACATGGAGTCTGGTGGAGATATGCTGCTCTATACACACTAAAAGTAGTGATTATTTACATGGAGTCTGGTGGGTTTGGTGATGGTGATTTCTGTTTCATGTTAAACTAAAAGGATCTTCTTCTTTAACTAAAAGGTCTATCTCTGTAGGGATCCATCCCATAATGTTATCACACACTTAGAATAATAATCTGAGTCTGTCAGCAGCAACAACACAACCATTATTGGTCCCCCCCCCCCCCCCATGTTGTTGTTTCCAGAAAGAATCAGGTTGATGTTTGTGTTTCTACTTCCTGTTAGCTCCCCCAATCAGCTTTCAGGGCCAAAAGTCAGAGCGGCTAACACGCTAACCGCTAACAGTCAGCTGACTGCTTCTTGTGTGTGTCCACAGCGTTGCCTCGGCGATGCACTCGGAGACGCCCGACCGCTACGAACGCCTCACGTCCGTCTCGTCCTCCGTCGACTTCGACCAGAGGGACAACGTAAGGACACTTTCATCTCTCCTCCTCCTCCCTTCCTCCTCCTCCCCCTTCCTCCTCCTTCCTTCCCCCCTTCCTCCTCCTTCCTTCCTCCCTTCCTCCTCCTTTCCTCCCATCCTCCTCCCTTCCTCCTCCTTCCTTCCTCCCTTCCTCCCTTCATCCTCCCTTCTTGTCCTCCTCCTCCTCCCTTTCTCTCTCTCTCTTCCTTATCTTCCCATCCTCCTCTCTTCCTCCTCCTCCTCCCTCCTCCCCTCTTGTTCTCCTCCTCCTCCCTTTCTCTCTCTCTCTTCCTTATCCTCCCATCCTCCTCCTCCTCCCTCCTCCTATCTTGTCCTCCTCCTTCCTTCCTCCCTTCCTTCCTCCCTTTATCGTCCTCCTTCATCCTTCCTTCTTGTCCTTCTCCTCCTCCTTTCCTCATCCTCCCTCCTCCCTTCTTGTCCTCCTCCCTTTCTCTCTCTCTCTTCCTTATCTTCCCATCCTCCACCCTTCCTCCTCCTCCTCTTCCTCCTCCCTTCTTATCCTCCTCCTCCTCTCTTCCTCATTGTCCTCCCTCCACCCTTCCTCCTCCTCCTCTTCCTCCTCCCTTCTTATCCTCCTCTTCCTCATTGTCCTCCCTCCTCCCTTCCTCTTCCTCCTCCTCCCTTCTTGTCCTCTTCCTCCTCCCTTTAGATATACAGATATTCAGAGACATCCTCCCTTCCTCCTCCTTTCTCCCTTCCTCATCCTCCCTTTTCCCTTCTCCCTCCTCCTCCTCCCTTCAGATATTCAGAGACATCCTCCCTTTCTCTCTCTCTCTCCTCCCATCCTCCTTCTCTCTTCCTCGTCCTCCTTTCTCCCTCCTCCTCCTCCCTCCTCCCTTCTTATCCTCCTCCTCCTCTCTTCCTCATTGTCCTTCTCCCTCCTCCCTTCCTCTTCCTCCTCCTCCCTTCCTCCTCCTCCTCCTCCTCCCTTTCTCTCTCTCTCTTCCTGATTCTTCTGTTTGTTCCTGCAGGGTTTCTGCTCGTGGCTGACGGCCATCTTCAGAATAAAGTGAGTATCAGTCTGTTGCCATGGCAACGTTATGAAGTGACGTCATCACGCAACATCACAGTCTCTTTTTCATCAAAACCCGCAATTTCATCGCATTAAACTGCATAAATATCCTCATATTCCATCGCATGTTCGAAGAAACCGTGACGCATAATCAACGATTTCTGCAACAATAACAAAATAACTCTGAATCTGTTCAGGTCTTACAGCCGACCAGGTGGAGCACGCTGGGATGATTATTATCATAATCACATGATAATCACATGATAATCACAAGATAATCACATGATAATCACATGATAATTACATGATAATCACATGATAATCACATGATAATCACATGATAACACCGTTATAATGTGAGGTCTGTGATGTGCCCCCCCCCCAGGGATGAGGAGATCCGGGAGAAGTGTGGCGAGGACGCGGTCCACTACCTGTCCTTCCAGCGCCACATCATCGGCCTGCTGGTCGTCGTCGGCGTCCTCTCCGTCGGCATCGTCCTGCCCGTCAACTTCTCCGGAGACCTGCTGGGTAAGCCAATCAGAGCGTCCCACGGCAGCCAATCAGAGCATTACACAGCAGCCAATCAGAGCATCACACGGCAGCCAATCAGAGCGTCACACAGCAGCCAATCAGAGCGTCACACAGCAGCCAATCAGAGCGTCCCACAGCAGCCACTCAGAGCATCACACAGCAGCCAATCAGAGCATCCCACAGCAGCCAATCAGAGCATCCCACAGCAGCCAATCAGAGCATTACACAGCAGCCAATCAGAGCGTCACACAGCAGCCAATCAGAGCGTCCCACGGCAGCCAATCAGAGCATTACACAGCAGCCAATCAGAGCATCACACGGCGGCCAATCAGAGCGTCACACAGCAGCCAATCAGAGCATCCCACAGCAGCCAATCAGAGCATCCCACAGCAGCCAATCAGAGCATTACACAGCAGCCAATCAGAGCGTCACACAGCAGCCAATCAGAGCGTCCCACGGCAGCCAATCAGAGCATCACACGGCAGCCAATCAGAGCGTCCCACGGCAGCCAATCAGGAGCTGCTCAGAGCATCACATGCTCTACTACATGGGGGCGGGGGGGGGGTTGCTACAGCGTATTATCGCGATATTTTCAGTGGCAGTTTGCCAAGTATGGTTGTATTATTATATATTATATAAATTATTTTTGGGGACGTCATTTGAAATTGGGAAAAATTAGAAGAAACAGCAGAAATGTGTGTAGCTAGCTTTAGTGTGTAGCTAGCTTTCGTGTGTAGCTAGCTTTAGTTTGTAGCTAGCTTTTGTGTGTAGCTAGCTTTAGTGTGTAGCTAGCTTTAGTGTGTAGCTAGCTTTCGTGTGTAGCTAGCTTTAGTGTGTAGCTAGCTTTCTTGTGTAGCTAGCTTTGTTAGCTTGCCTACTTGCTGCTGATCAGCCGCCATTGAAATAACCTAAAACCTTTTTTATTTCTACTCCCGTTTCACCGTGTTAAATACAGCGTAAAATATCAAAGAAAAGACAAAAGGAAGCGAAAAACTGATAACACAAAGTTTCCCTCCAAAAAATATAAGCTAGCTGTCGCTAGCTTGATTAGCTTCTCCAGGCTAACAGGTGGCTAACTGGCTAACTAGAATCTGATAACCTCCATTTAAAGATTCACGTCGCTAGTTGCTTACAGCGCTGCTCATACGTTCACCCCCCCCCCCCCCAGGCTAAAGTTGATTACAAAGAGGAATAAAAAATTCATCTTTTGGAAATTGATCTTAATGCATTAATTAAAAAAAAATCCAACCTTTAAGGACATTTTTCCTTAAAACACAGGGGGCATATGTATACACCCCCTGTATTTTAACATAGGGAGTGTATACTTATGCCCCCTGTATTTTAACATAGGGGGGTGTATACTTATGCCCCTGTATTTTAACATAGGGGGGTGTATACTTATGCCCCTGTATTTTAACATAGAGGGGTGTATACTTATGCCCCCTGTATTTTAACATAGGGGGGTGTATACTTATGCCCCCTGTATTTTAACATAGGGGGTGTATACTTATGCCCCTGTATTTTAACATAGGGGGATGTATACTTATGCCCCTGTATTTTAACATAGGGGGTGTATACTTATGCCCCTGTATTTTAACATAGGGGGGTGTATACTTATGCCCCTGTATTTTAACATAGGGGGTGTATACTTATGCCCCCTGTATTTTAACATAGGGGGGTGTATACTTATGCCCCTGTATTTTAACATAGGGGGTGTATACTTATGCCCCTGTATTTTAACATAGGGGGATGTATACTTATGCCCCCTGTATTTTAACATAGGGGGGTGTATACTTATGTCCCCTGTATTTTAACACTGGGGGGTGTATACTTATGCCCCGTGTATTTTAACATAGGGGGTGTATACTTATGCCCTTGTATTTTAACATAGGGGGTGTATACTTATGCCCTTGTATTTTAACATACGGGGGGGTATACTTATACCTCCTGTATTTTAACATAGGGGGTGTATACTTATGCCCTTGTATTTTAACATAGGGGGGTGTATACTTATGTCCCTGTATTTTAACATACGGGGGGGTATACTTATACCCCCTGTATTTTAACATAGGGGGTGTATACTTATGCCCTTGTATTTTAACATAGGGGGTGTATACTTATGCCCCTGTATTTTAACATAGGGGGTGTATACTTATGCCCTTGTATTTTAACATAGGGGGGTGTATACTTATGCCCCGTGTATTTTAACATAGGGGGTGTGTACTTATGCCCCCTGTATTTTAAGGAAGAACATTTATTTATTTATGAAACATTATTCATTCATAAAGAAATGATTGTCCTTAAGGGTTGGATTTTCTTAATCTTTTTTATTAAGGCGTTAAGATCAGTTTCCAGAAGAAGATGTTTTGATTCCTCTCCTCGTCCCTTCAGCGTGGGCTCCTGTGCTCTGAGCAGCGCTGTGTGTAATAAGAGATTAAAGGTCTGTTCTAACACTCGTTGCAGGTTACATTGCAGCTTTGAAGCCCTGTGAGTATACGCTGTTATGATGTCATCATTCGCTGGTTGGTGTCTATGTGTTTGACTTTTGGTCCGTTGTCTGTCCCCGAGCGTCTCACCATGTTCTCACCTTGTGTCTGATTGATCTTAGTCAGAATTATCAGTGAAGAAGCTTTCCTAAGCCAAGGAGTCCCCGGACCTCCTTCTAAAGAAGGTAACAGCAGTCAGATGGGAGCCTCAGGTCTGCAGGTCTGCAGGGCTGCAGGTCTACAGATCTGCAGGGCTGCGGGGCTGCAGGTCTACAGATCTGCAGGGCTGCGGGGCTGCAGGTCTACAGATCTGCAGGGCTGCAGGTCTACAGATCTGCAGGTCTGCAGGGCTGCAGGTCTACAGATCTGCAGGGCTGCGGGGCTGCAGGGCTGCAGGTAGGGTTGGGTACCGAAACCTAGGCCAACGACCCGTATCTGCGCACGGAGAATGACGGGGCAGGTTTTAGGACCCCCCCCCCCCCGGTGCTCTGAAACGGACGGTTCAGGGACCAGAGGCATTGCTGCACATGATGCAAGTTAACACTAGTAGCTGGACATCCAACAGTCTGCAGCTAGAGACACAGAGAAGGGACATCCAACAGTCTGCAGCTAGAGACACAGAGAAGGGACATCCAATAGTCTGCAGCTAGAGACACAGTGAAGGGACGTCCAACAGTCTGCAGCTAGAGACACAGAGAAGGGACGTCCAACAGTCTGCAGCTAGAGACACAGAGAAGGGACGTCCAACAGTCTGCAGCTAGAGACACAGAGAAGGGACGTCCAACAGTCTGCAGCTAGAGACACAGAGAAGGGACGTCCAACAGTCTGCAGCTAGAGACACAGAGAAGGGACGTCCAACAGTCTGCAGCTAGAGACACAGAGAAGGGACGTCCAACAGTCTGCAGCTAGAGACACAGAGAAGGGACGTCCAACAGTCTGCAGCTAGAGACACAGAGAAGGGACGTCCAACAGTCTGCAGCTAGAGACACAGAGAAGGGACATCCAACAGTCTGCAGCTAGAGACACAAAGAAGGGACGTCCAACAGTCTGAAGCTAGAGACACAGAGAAGGGACGTCCAACAGTCTGCAGCTAGAGACACAGAGAAGGGACGTCCAACAGTCTGCAGCTAGAGACACAGAGAAGGGACATCCAACAGTCTGCAGCTAGAGACACAGAAGGGATGTCCAACAGTCTGCAGCTAGAGACACAGAGAAGGGACGTCCAACAGTCTGCAGCTAGAGACACAGAGAAGGGATGTCCAACAGTCTGTAGCTAGAGACACAGAGAAGGATTCCACCAGTAGGACGTCCACCGGGCTGCAGCTAGAGACACAGCGGAGACTAGCTGCCATCTCAGGGTTCTTGTTTTTGTCCTTTTAACAACAATCAGTCTCACATTGCAAGCCCAATCTAGGAAGACCTGGCTGCTACACCACAGATGCATTCTGGGATAGGAGAATAAACGCGGCGCTGTTGGGCCATAATGGGGACAACTCCCCTTCCAACTTGTAGGGGACGGAAGAGGACGTGTTGTTGCGTTAACAGTAAAAAGGCGTTCTTTAATGCGGCGTTTCCTAAGAACCCGACCCTGCCTGCAGGTCTGTTAGCGTTAGCTGTTAGCTGTCAGATGCTGGTGGTAGCCTGGACTCTGTAGTAGCGTAGTACTCAGATGTTAGCATAGGGTTACACCCCCCCTCCCTCCCCCAGTTCTTAGCATAGGGTTACACCCCCCCTCCCCCCTCCCCCAGTTCTTAGCATAGGTTACACCCCCCCCCCCAGTTCTTAGCATAGGGTTACACCCCCCCTCCCCCCCCCCCAGTTCTTAGCATAGGGTTACACCCCCCCTCCCCCCCCCCCGTTCTTAGCATAGGTTACACCCCCCCCCCCAGTTCTTAGCATAGGGTTACACCCCCCCCCCCCCCAGTTCTTAGCATAGGGTTACACCCCCCCCCCTCCCCCAGTTCTTAGCATAGGGTTACACCCCCCCCCCTCCCCCAGTTCTTAGCATAGGGTTACACCCCCCCCCCCCCAGTTCTTAGCATAGGGTTACACCCCCCCCCCAGTTCTTAGCATAGGGTTACACCCCCCCTCCCCCCCTCCCCCAGTTCTTAGCATAGGGTTACACCCCCCCCCTCCCCCAGTTCTTAGCATAGGGTTACACCCCCCCCCCTCCCCCAGTTCTTAGCATAGGGTTACACCCCCCCCCCCTCCCCCAGTTCTTAGCATAGGGTTACACCCCCCCCTCCCAGTTCTTAGCATAGGGTTACACCCCCCCCCCCAGTTCTCAGCATAGGTTACACCCCCCCCCCCTCCCCCACAATCACATTGCTGGCTGCTTTTTGGAGTGGTTTTGACTACTTTTTCATGACGTTTTTGTCGCCTTTTTTTAATTATTTTATGTGTATTTGAGACGTTGTTTTCGCCTTCTCTTGGCATTTCCGGGCTTTATTTTCATAAGACACATGAAAGGAGAGGGGGGGGGGGGGGGGGGACAACATGCAGCAGGTTAGACTCGAACACGCGGCCGCTGCGTTGAAGGACTAAACCTCTATACAAGGACACGCGCTCTACCAGGTGAGCTCCCCGGGCGCAGAGTTTTTGTCGTCCTTTAAACGTTTTTGTCTCAGTTTTCGCGTTTTTCCCATTATTGTGGCTCTTTTTTCAGTCTATGCCGACGGGACCTCCCCGATGTTACTCCCCTGGTAGTTAGTAGGCCTGTCACTGATCAGTGTTGTGGAGAGTGTACAGTTCCATGCTGATGGAGACCGCGTCCCTGTGTGTTGAAATGACGACTTCGCTGTACGAACTCAGTCCCGAATGTTTTCTGATGACTCGCTCTGCTCGTATTTATTCCAGAAAACAACGCCTACAGCTTCGGACGCACCACGATAGCCAACCTGAAGTCTGGGTGAGTCCTGGAGCATTGCTACTCATCATGAAGCATGTACCGTTCATTATGGTCTGTACACGGAGAACAAAATGCTCCATGTAAATAATCACTACTTTTAGCGTGGAGATATGCTGCTCTATACACGCTAAAAGTAGTGATTATTTACATGGAGTCTGGTGGAGATATGCTGCTCTATACATGCTAAAAGTAGTGATTATTTACATGGAGTCTGGTGGAGATATGCTGCTCTATACACGCTAAAAGTAGTGATTATTTACATGGAGTCTGGTGGAGATATGCTGCTCTATACACGCTAAAAGTAGTGATTATTTACATGGAGTCAGGTGGAGATATGCTGCTCTATACACGCTAAAAGTAGTGATTATTTACATGGAGTCTGGTGGAGATATGCTGCTCTATACACGCTAAAAGTAGTGATTATTTACATGGAGTCTGGTGGAGATATGCTGCTCTATACACGCTAAAAGTAGTGATTATTTACATGGAGTCTGGTGGAGATATGCTGCTCTATACACGCTAAAAGTAGTGATTATTTACATGGAGTCTGGTGGAGATATGCTGCTCTATACACGCTAAAAGTAGTGATTATTTACATGGAGTCTGGTGGAGATATGCTGCTCTATACACGCTAAAAGTAGTGATTATTTACATGGAGTCTGGTGGAGATATGCTGCTCTATACACGCTAAAAGTAGTGATTATTTACATGGAGTCTGGTGGAGATATGCTGCTCTATACACGCTAAAAGTAGTGATTATTTACATGGAGTCTGGTGGAGATATGCTGCTCTATACACACTAAAAGTAGTGATTATTTACATGGAGTCTGGTGGAGATATGCTGCTCTATACATGCTAAAAGTAGTGATTATTTACATGGAGTCTGGTGGAGATATGCTGCTCTATACATGCTAAAAGTAGTGATTATTTACATGGAGTCTGGTGGAGATATGCTGCTCTATACATGCTAAAAGTAGTGATTATTTACGTGGAGTCTGGTGGAGATATGCTGCTCTATACACGCTAAAAGTAGTGATTATTTACATGGAGTCTGGTGGAGATATGCTGCTCTATACACGCTAAAAGTAGTGATTATTTACATGGAGTCTGGTGGAGATATGCTGCTCTATACACGCTAAAAGTAGTGATTATTTACATGGAGTCTGGTGGAGATATGCTGCTCTATACATGCTAAAAGTAGTGATTATTTACATGGAGTCTGGTGGAGATATGTTGCTCTATAATCTGAGTCTGTCAGCAGCAACAACACAACTTTTAGTGAAAGCTGAACAGTTGTCCTATTAACTTTGTAACTTGTTTCTCCGTTCTTATATTGGACCAGTGTCATAGATTGTTGTTCTCATCAGTCACTCAGACACAAAAAAACATATGAGCATAGGTCCCAGGTTAGGTAGTTACCCTTTAATCAAACAGTCCAGACACAGTGTTTCAGATCTCAGTTTCTCTGTGTGTCCAGAGCACATTTAGCCTAGCTTAGCATAAAGACTAGAAGCAGGGGGGAAACCGCTGCTCTTGATGGGGGATAACATTACATCTCTAAAGCGTCTTTACGTTTTCAGAGATTAACCCTCCGGTTGTCCTCGGGTCAAATTTGACCCGTTTACAAAAACTTTCTATATCAAAACTATGACAAAGGAACATTGAAAAAAGTGACAAATGTTGAAAAAAACTACAAAAATGCAGGAAAAACAACAACAAAAGCATCCGATTTTTAAACGTTGAAAAAGCGATCAAACAAATTGACTAAAACATAATAAAAAAAACGTCAACAAGTGACAAAAAATAGGAATAAAACTGACAAAAACGTTGAAACGTGGAGAAAAAGAACAACAAAATGTTGAAATTTCAACCCAGAAAAACTGCAGGTTGACAGGAAGACAACACAAGGGTTAATGTGTGTGTGTGTGTGTGTGTCTCTCTCTCTTTAGGACAAACCTGCTGTGGCTGCACACTACGTTTGCCTTCATGTATCTGCTGCTGACCGTCTACAGCATGAGGAGACACACGTCCAAGATGCACTACAAGGAGGACGACCTGGTAGGACGAGAGTCCCCCAGGGGACGTTATTCCAGTGGCCATGTGTCCTGTAGTGTCAGGAAGAGAAGACGAGCGTCCCCCAGGGGACGTTATTCCAGTGGCCATGTGTCCTGTAGTGTCAGGAAGAGAAGACGAGCGTCCCCCAGGGGACGTTATTCCAGTGGCCATGTGTCCTGTAGTGTCAGGAAGAGAAGATAATGTTGGGATCTTGTTCTTTGTCAGATTAAAAGATGATTCATCAACCATCAGACTCGTCAGGGAGACATCTCTCTGAAGGACTGTTTGTGTGTGTGTGTGTGTGTGTGTGTGTGTGTGTGTGTGTGTGTGTAGTAGTGATGATAGTAATACTAGTACCTCAGATACGAGGCGTGCACTGTGATGTGTTGTAATCCCAGTTCTGTGTCTTGCAGGTGAAGAGGACTTTATTCATTAACGGCATCTCTAAATACGCCGAGGAGAGTCAGATCAAACAGCACTTTGAGTAAGTTCACTGCTCTTCTTCCTCTTCCTCTTCTGATGGAAATGATCCTCCAAGTGTTCAAATGTCTGGCTACATCTCTACAACTGCTAGTGCACGTTCTGCAGCGTCTGCACCGTCTGCACGCTGTGCAGCGTCTGCACGTTCTGCAGCATCTGCACCGTCTGCACGTTCCGCAGCGTCTTCACGTTCTGCAGCGTCTGTACGTTCTGCAGCGTCTGCACGGTCTGCACCGTCTGCACGTTCTGCACCGTCTGCACGTTCTGCACCGTCTGCACGTTCTGCACCGTCTGCACCATCTGCACGTTCTGCAGCGTCTGCACGTTCTGCACCGTCTGCACCATCTGCACGTTCTGCACCGTCTGCATGTTCTGCACGTTGCACCGCTGTACCGTCTGCACGTTCTGCAGCGTCTGCATGTTCTGCAGAGCTGCATGTGGACGCCTGTCTGGACATAATGACGGGAGAAAACTATCGGAAAACGCAACAGCCGAGTATCACTTATGTCTTCTTCTTCTTCTTCTTCAGACAGGCGTATGAGAACTGCACGGTGCTGGAGGCTCGGATCTGCTACAACGTGGCCAGACTGATGTCTCTGAACGCGGAGAGGTGAGACAGACTCAGACCCCAGGATGGGCTGCTTTGTGACATTCAGGAGAAAAGAAGATAAATGTTTCTCATGCATAGAGAAAAATGGTTGTTGATATTTGGTGTAAACCAAAATTAGGAATTCTTTGTCTCATAAAGATTAGCCACAATGTAGAACTATGTGAAGTATGAAAGACAAAGATCCCTGTGTGCACAGCTCAGAAACATTATTATTATTATTTTATATAGAGCAGCATATCTCCACCAGACTCCATGTAAATAATCACTACTTTTAGTGTGTATAGAGCAGCATATCTCCACCAGACTCCATGTAAATAATCACTACTTTTAGCGTGTATAGAGCAGCATATCTCCACCAGACTCCATGTAAATAATCTCTACTTTTAGTGTGTATAGAGCAGCATATCTCCACCAGACTCCATGTAAATAATCACTACTTTTAGCATGTATAGAGCAGCATATCTCCACCAGACTCCATGTAAATAATCACTACTTTTAGCGTGTATAGAGCAGCATATCTCCACATGTAAATGGGTGAATTAAGAGTTTATTCCAACCAGACCAGAGTGGTGATTGGTGGAACAGTGGAAAGATGAACCAAGACGGCTTTTGGTAGTTTTATTTAGTTTCTGTCCACTTTGAATGAAGTGTGTTTTACGATGATAAAAGTAGTGATTATTTACATGGAGTCTGGTGGAGATATGCTGCTCTATACACAGTAAAAGTAGTGATTATTTACATGGAGTCTGGTGGGTTTGGTGATGGTGATTTCTGTTTCATGTTAAACTAAAAGGATCTTACTCTTTAACTAAAAGGTCTATCTCTGTAGGGATCCATCCCATAATGTTGTCACACACTTACAATAATAACATGAGTGAACCGTTGGGTGTGTTGTGTTTGTCAGGAAGAAGACGGAGCGCAGTAAGAAGTTCTTCACCGACCTGATGGCGAAGGAACACGTCCCCACGATGATCAACCCCAAACCCTGCGGACACCTGTGCTGCTGCGCCATCACCGGCTGCGAGGAGGTGACACTAAAACGCTACAACGCTAACAGCGTGTGTGTGTGTTAGCTGTTAGCCTGTTAGCAGTGATTGACCCCCCCCCCCCCCCGTTGTGCAGGAGGAGGCGGTCAGCTACTACACCAAGAGAGAAGCCAAGCTGAAGGAGGAGTACCGGAAGGAGAAGGAGAAGGTCCACACCAAGCCGCTGGGCATGGCCTTCGTCACCTTCCAGAACGAGGCCATGACCGCCATGTGAGCTGTCTGTCTGTCTGTCTGCCTGTCTGTCTGTCTGTCTGTATGTCTGTCTGCCTGTTTGTCTGTCTGCCTGTCTGCCTGTCTGTCTGTCTGTCTGTCTGTCTGTCTGTCTGTCTGTCTGTATGTCTGTCTGCCTGTCTGTCTGTCTGCCTGTCTGTCTGTCTGTCTGTCTGCCTGTCTGCCTGTCTGTCTGTCTGTCTGTCTGTCTGTCTCTCTGTCTGTCTGTCTGCCTGTCTGTCTCTCTGTCTCTCTGTCTGCCTGTCTGTCTGTCTGTCTCTCTGTCTCTCTGTCTGTCTCTCTGTCTGTCTCTCTGCCTGTCTGTCTGTCTGTCTGTCTGTCTGTCTTCAAAATAATTCAGTTTTTATCTGAAGAGAAGTCTCAGGTGAAATTGACATTTCTCTGATTCCTTCTCCTCCTCTTTAACCCTCTGTCTCTGACTCCGCCCCTCTGTCTCTGACTCCCCCCTATGTCTCTGATTCCGTCCCCTCTGTCTCTGAACCCACCCTCTGTATCTGACTCCACCCCTCTGTCTCTGACTCCACCCCTATGTCTCTGATTCCGTCCCCTCTGTCTCTGAACCCACCCTCTGTATCTGACTCCGCCCCTCTGTCTCTGACTCCACCCCTATGTCTCTGATTCCGTCCCCTCTGTCACTGAAACCACCCTCTGTTTCTGGCTCCGCCCTCTCTGTCTCTGACTCCACCCCTATGTCTCTGATTCCGTCCCCTCTGTCACTGAAACCACCCTCTGTATCTGACTCCGCCCCTCTGTCTCTGACTCCACCCCTATGTCTCTGATTCCGTCCCCTCTGTCACTGAAACCACCTTCTGTTTTTGGCTCCGCCCTCTCTGTCTCTGATCCCACCCCCTCCACCTCTGACCCCGCCCCCTGTCTCCACAGTATTCTGAAGGACTTTAACGCCTGCCAGGTTCAGGGCTGCCGCTGTCAGCAGGAGCCTCAGTCGTCTCAGTTCAGCGAAGCTCTCCACGTCCACAACTGGAGCGTCTCGTACGCCCCCGACCCGCAGAACGTCCGCTGGTACGTCCCCCCCGTCCCCATGGCGTTGCATAGTCTGTCCACCAGAGGACGCTCTACAACGTCCCTGTTAGTTATGGCGTTGCATATTCTGTCCACCAGAGGACGCTCTACAACGTCCCTGTTAGTGATGGTGTTTTATAGTCTGTCCACCAGAGGACGCTCTACAACGTCCCTGTTAGTGATGGTGTTTTATAGTCTGTCCACCAGAGGACGCTCTACAACGTCCCTGTTAGTGATGGTGTTTTATAGCCTGTCCACCAGAGGACGCTCTACAACGTCCCTGTTAGTGATGGCGTTGCACAGTCTGTCCACCAGAGGACGCTCTACAACGTCCCTGTTAGTGATGGCGTTGCATAGTCTGTCCACCAGAGGACGCTCTACAACGTCCCTGTTAGTGATGGCGTTGCATAGTCTGTCCACCAGAGGACGCTCTACAACGTCCCTGTTAGTGATGGCGTTGCATAGTCTGTCCACCAGAGGACGCTCTACAACGTCCCTGTTAGTGATGGCGTTGCATAGTCTGTCCACCAGAGGACGCTCTACAACGTCCCTGTTAGTGATGGCGTTGCATAGTCTGTCCACCAGAGGACGCTCTACAACGTCCCTGTTAGTGATGGTGTTGTATAGTCTGTCCACCAGAAGACGCTCTACAACGTCCCTGTTAGTGATGGCGTTGCATAGTCTGTCCACCAGAGGACGCTCTACAACGTCCCTGTTAGTGATGGCGTTGCATAGTCTGTCCACCAGAAGACGCTCTACAACGTCCCTGTTAGTGATGGTGTTGCATAGTCTGTCCACCAGAAGACGCTCTACAACGTCCCTGTTAGTGATGGCGTTGCATAGTCTGTCCACCAGAAGACGCTCTACAACGTCCCTGTTAGTGATGGCGTTGCATAGTCTGTCCACCAGAAGACGCTCTACAACGTCCCTGTTAGTGATGGCGTTGCATAGTCTGTCCACCAGAGGACGCTCTACAACGTCCCTGTTAGTGATGGTGTTGTATAGTCTGTCCACCAGAAGACGCTCTACAACGTCCCTGTTAGTGATGGCGTTGCATAGTCTGTCCACCAGAGGACGCTCTACAACGTCCCTGTTAGTGATGGTGTTGCATAGTCTGTCCACCAGAAGACGCTCTACAACGTCCCTGTTAGTGATGGTGTTGCATAGTCTGTCCACCAGAGGACGCTCTACAACGTCCCTGTTAGCAACTCTGATTATTTTTAAGTTTCATATCTTAAGTTTGTATTTTTCTACATTTTCTTTATAATAACTTTAATATTTTGATGTTTTGTTGTGACAATAAAACTAATTATTATCATATTATTTTAGTGAGAACTCATAAATAACTAATATTAGGAGATCTGGTTATGTTTTGTAACTGGAGTTTTGTTTTTATATATATATCGCAATATCAGATTTTTAAATAACCAAATATTGGTGTTGGCCTTAAAATCCTTCATTGCTTTATTATTATTATTTATTATTATTGTTTATTACTATTGTGTCCCTGCAGGGAGCACCTGTCGCTGGGCGGCGTCTCCTGGTGGATCCGCTGCTTCATCATCAACGTCATCCTCTTCCTGCTGCTCTTCTTCCTCACCACGCCCGCCATCATCATCTCCACCATGGACAAGTTCAACGTCACCAAGCCCGTCGAGTACCTCAACGTAAGCGCCGCTGCGTGACCCCCGGCCATCCACCCCTCACCGGCCATCCACCCCTCACCGGCCATCCACCCCTCACCGGCCATCCACCGCTCACCGGCCATCCACCGCTCACCGGCCATCCACCCCTCACCGGCCATCCGCCCCTCACCGGCCATCCACCCCTCACCGGCCATCCGCCCCTCACCGGCCATCCACCCCTCACCGGCCATCCGCCCCTCACCGGCCATCCGCCCCTCACCGGCCATCAGCCCCTCACCGGCC
>CM057238.1:35020399-35095399 GCA_029931835.1 Etheostoma nigrum
AGAGAAGAAAGACCTTCTTGCATTCCTCAGTTCCAAATTATAAATGCGAAGTCTCTCTTTATAGGTGTTATAATGGACCAGGAGATTTGTTTTTCGCCACTTTCGTTCAGCTTTCCTACACTCTTTTTTCTGTTCTCACCAATAGGACATTTCTCCATGAAGATCTTTTCTTACCAGAGACAACTTTGACCTTAGTGGGAGTAATGGCATCAATAACATTTGTAATTTTACAGTTGAAATTATCTACAAGCTCAGTCACTGATAGCCCAGAGAGGGCGGGTGTGGAGGAGAAAAGCTGAGTAAATGTTTCAATGGTGTTTTCAGTGATATACCGTTTTCTGATTATCTTTGTTTGGACACTTTTGGGCACAGAGATAGTGCCGTTAAGGAAAACACAGGAATGATCAGAGAGAGCAACGTCAGTCACCACAACCTTGGAAATGTTCAGACCCTTGGAAACAATCAGGTCAAGAGTGTGTCCCTTATTGTGCGTGGGCTCTGTCACATGCTGAGTCAGTCCATAGTTCTCAAAAACACAACACAGTTCTTTGGTCCCCCTGTCCTGGGGGTTGTCAACATGAATGTTAAAATCACCCGCAATGATTACACAATCAAAGTTAATACAGATTATAGACAGCAGTTCAGTGAAGTCATCAATGAAGGTTGCATAATATTTAGGTGGCCTGTAGATATTTAGAAATATTGCTTGAGGGGAAGACTTTAGCTGAAGGGCCACATATTCAAAGGAAACAAAATTTCCATAACATATTTGCGTACAGTGGAATGAGTCATTAAATAATATGGCAACTCCACCTCCTTTCTTATTCACTCTATTCTTACTCATAAAACTGAAGTTAGGGGGAGCTGACTCGATGAGAGACATAATCCAAAAAAAAAAATCCAGAAATCACAATGTATGATTTTTTAACTATTTATTCGCAGTGACGTTCGGTGATGTCAGTAAGAGGCTAGGCACTGAGTTATGAAAACCAGATTACCTAATTTATTGTTTAGGCTAATACTCAATCAAAACAGTAGGCTAAACGTTACGCACAAGCGCGGCACACATGCACGGTCAATAGCAAGACATTTCCAATCAATCTATCAATCAAAATCAGTCTAAATGTACTTATATAACACTTTACAGCAACCAGCATGGTCCAAAGTGCTTAACAGAATGAGTAAAATTACATCATCCAATAGAAAGAGTGAACATAGAAAACAGTAAAATCAGAAAAGGTCCCAAAGAAACAAAAGAATGAAGTCGTCACACCGCTGCTACGTATTAAAAGCCAGACTGAACAGATATGTTTTGAGTTTGGACCTAAAAAGAGCGACATCTGTAACAGTGCGAATAACTTGTTCCTGAGTCTCAGGCCGCACCCGCAAAAGCCTGATCACCACACCGGCCGTTTGTACCTGGACCTCAGGACTTCTAAAACTCGCTGATTTGAAGACCGCAATGACAGTTGTGCTCCTGCAAAGTTAAGATTTCAGACAAATACTCTGGGTGACATATATTCTCTCTCTCTCTCACACACACACACACACACAAGTTAATGTCCAGCATCAGAATGCAAGTTATGAAACCATCTTTGTTCTAATTATTGCACAGCGGCCAATTATGTTTGTCAGTCTCAGTCAGCAACAATGAAAACACACACTGCTCAACTGAATATGAAGGCAAATGGCTTCACTAAGCCCAAAATAGTTTCTGACTCACCAATCGGGAGATTATTTGTACATAAAATCCATTCGACGCTCTTTCCTCGTAAAGATGTCGATCATTGCGTTGTAAAACTGGTCTTTACGGGCCTTCAATTTGCATAGTCTGACAAGGGCTGAAAGACGTGCTGGCCCGGTCCGGTTCCGACTGGATGTTTGGATCCGTTTCAGGGTGGAAAATGTGCGAAGCTGTAGTTGCTGGTATTATATGAGCTGACAGTTTTTCATGCTTGGTTAAAGCTGCGGCAGGTTGTTCAGATCCCAGGACCCCGTAGAGGTCCAGCCGCTGACTGTTGAGTTGAGACCGCTGAGCACAGCCACGTAGCCACATCTTTTCTTCCAAACCAGTCAGTTTGAAACGATCGGACGAGTTTTTGTCCCTTTTGCTGCAGTAGTCCATCAAAGGCTGGCGTAGACCTCCATCTTGCTATTAGTTATTTTTCTGAATTAAAATTGAGTTTAGAGGAGTTCCTCACCGCTGTGATGTCGGCGGACACCGCTGCTGTCATTGTGACTTTGAATTTCGCGGGGATTGCGCTTACAACGTAGCTGGTGTAATGACGTCAGCTACGCAAAGGGCCAGTAATATCTCGATTTTAATTGGTCCATGTTTGATATGTAACGGAGATGATTACTGGCATAACACATTTACGTGCAAAGGCACAGCCGAGTTGTGCTTTTTGCCGTACATGTTAAAGAATACAGGATTGACGTGTGCATACGCAGCATTGGCTTATCTCCTGAATGGACAGTAAAGGCATTATTAGCTTATTCTTCCATTTTTTTGATTATGCGTAAGTGCTACATTTGTCATCGTACCGTCTAAATAATTGGAATAACACACATATAAATCACAAGAATAAACAGTAAAAATACAAATACAAGCTTATTAAAACATTTATTTAATAAACTTTTTTATGCTTGAATTTTGAAAGGGTAGGCAGTGCCTAGCTTGCCTACCCTGACTGCACGTCACTGTTTATTTGTATGATACAGCTGCAAATAAGTATTTGAACACCTGTCTACCAGCTAGAATTCTGACCCTCAAAGACCTGTTAGTCTGCCTTCAAAATGTCCACCTCCACTCCATTTATTATCCTAAATTAGATGCACCTGTTTGAGGTCGTTAGCTGCATAAAGACACCTGTTCATCCCATACGATCAGTAAGAATCCAACTACTAACATGGCCAAGACCAAATAGCTGTCCAAAGACACTAGAGACTAAATTGTACACCTCCACAAGGCTGGAAAGGGCTACGGGGACATGTCCAAGAAGCTTGGTGAAAAAAGGTCCACTGTTGGAGCAATCATTAGAAAATGGAAGAAGCTAAACATGACTGTCAATCTCCCTCGGACTGGGGCTCCATGCAAGATCTCACCTCGTGGGGTCTCAATGATCCTAAGAAAGGTGAGAAATCAGCCCAGAACTACACGGGAGGAGCTGGTCAATGACCTGAAAAGAGCTGGGACCACCGTTTCCAAGGTTACTGTCGGTAATACACTAAGACGTCATGGTTTGAAATCATGCATGGCACGGAAGGTTCCCATGCTTAAACCAGCACATGTCAAGGCCCGTCTTAAGTTTGCCAATGACCATTTGGATGATCCAGAGGAGTCATGGGAGAAAGTCATGTGGTCAGATGAGACCAAAATAGAACTTTTTGGTCATAATTCCACTAACCGTGTTTGGAGGAAGAAGAATGATGAGGACCATCCCAAGAACACCATCCCTACTATGAAGCATGGGAGGGTAGCATCATGCTTTGGGGGTGTTTTTCTGCACATGGGACAGGGCGACTGCACAGTAGTAAGGATAAGATGACCGGGGCCATGTACTGCAAGATTTTGGGGAACAACCTCCTTCCCTCAGTTAGAGCATTGAAGATGGGTCGAGGCTGGGTCTTCCAACATGACAATGACCCGAAGCACACAGCCAGGAGAACCAAGGAGGGGCTCTGGAAGAAGCAGATCAAGGTTCTGGGGGGGCCTAGCCAGTCTCCAGACCTAAACCCAATAGAGAATCTTTGGAGGGAGCTCAAACTCTGTTTCTCAACGACAGCCCAGAAACCTGACTGATCTAGAGAAGATCTGTGTGGATGAGTGGGCCAAAATCCCTTCTGCAGTGTGTCAAACCTGGTGAAGAACTACAGGAAACGTTTGACCTCTGGAACTGCCAACAAAGGCTACTGTACCAAATATTAACATTGATTTTCTCAGGTGTTCAAATACTTATTTGCAGCTGTATCATACAAATAAATAGTAAAAAAATCATACATTGTGATTTCTGGATTTTTTTTTTTTTTTAGATTATGTCTCTCACAGTGGACATGCACCTACGATGACAATTTCAGACCCCTCCATGATTTCTAAGTGGGAGAACTTGCAAAATAGCAGGTGTTCAAATACTTATTTTCCTCACTGTATAGCTGTATATATATATATATATATATATATATATATATATATATATATATATATATATATATATATATATATCTACACACACACACACACACACACACACACGGTTACCGGAACGGGTGTCTTTGGTCTGATTTCTGGACGGCCTGGATCACTGATTTATAAACCCTGCAGACAGGAAGCAGAGGACTGTTAGGATGACATAACTTCCTGTTTGTGTTTTAAAACAAAAGTTTCCCTTCTGGGATCAATAAAGTATTTCTGATTTTTATTCTGAAAACCTCCGGGCCACGGGACACAGAACACACGTATGATGTTATGTATGCGTGTGTGTGCGTGTATGGGTGTGTGCGTGTGTGCGTGTATGCGTGCGTGTATGTGTGTGTTACACCCCAGCCAGCGTTACGTTGTACATTTGTAAACATTGTTGTAACGTCTCTTCTCTGTCTCAGTTTAACGGTCAGGCTATATCGCTAACCGCTAGCCATGGACGTGCATGTCCATGTTGGGTGTGAGGAGAAAAAGGCCTAATAGAATCTGTCCACGTCAAAGCTAACGCTAACATACGTATATACGTAACAGCTGTCTGTGGGTAACAGCTGTCTATGGGTAACAGCTGTCTAGCTGTCTATGGGTAACATACGTCTGTGGGTAACATACGTCTGTGGGTAACATACGTCTGTGGGTAACATACGTCTATGGGTAACATACGTCTATGGGTAACATACGTCTGTGGGTAACATACGTCAGTGGGTAACATACGTCTATGGGTAACATACATCTATGGGTAACATACGTCTATGGGTAACAGCTGTCTAGCTGTCTATGGGTAACAGCTGTCTGTGGGTAACAGCTGTCTGTGGGTAACAGCTGTCTATGGGTAACAGCTGTCTCTGGTTACCAGATGTTTATGGTTAACAGCTGTCTCTGGGTAACAACTGTCTAACAGCTGACCGGTGTTTTTAAAATGGCGACACAAAGTTTTTGTTTTGGAGCATCATGATAGTCCCGCCCCAGCAGCTGACGTAACAGGTCTCATCTCTAGACCAGCGCTAAGGTGGGGCTAAGTTGGAACCTGGTTTCTTGGCCCGGAACCAGGTTTAGGTGGAAAAGCAAAGAACCGGTTCGGTATTTGGGACTGCACCAGAACAGCACCAGAACTGCCTTGGTGTGTCCTCCTACCTGAAGGTGATGGTGATGCAGAGGACGGTAAGCAGCAGGTAGGACACCACGCTGATGACGGACAGCGTCGCCACGGAGACCAGAATCAGCAGCGACACACCGAACGCACACGCCGACTTCTTCGGTTCTTTCCAGTGGACGAGCTGCAGCGCTGGACAGAGACAGTTACTTATATTAGTTTATTAACATTGGGCATGATCCTCAATGGATATACAGTTCATAACCGTTAGTTATAAGCCTCTGCCGGGGGTGGGGGGGGGGCATTGTAAAAAGCAACAAAAACAGCTCATAAAAAAACTCAGAAACCCTCCCCCCCCCCTAAAGAGAGACAACATGTTAGGGTTAGGGGATCAGAATAATGTTTCTTTACACCTCGGACTGTGTCTGAGCACAGCCACTAAAATATAATTCATATCAAACTTTTTACACATCAAATCAAAAAAGTGACTCCACCAAAAACTGAAACAGTGACTCCACCAAAGACTGAAACAGTGACTCCACCAAAGACTGAAACAGTGACTCCACCAAAGAAAAGACTGAAACAGTGACTCCACCAAAGAAAAGACTGAAACAGTGACTCCACCAAAGACTGAAACAGTGACTCCACCAAAGACTGAAACAGTGACTCCACCAAAGACTGAAACAGTGACTCCACCAAAGAAAAGACTGAAACAGTGACTCCACCAAAGACTGAAACAGTGACTCCACCAAAGAAAAGACTGAAACAGTGAAATCCTCTTTGAGCAGCTGAACTGGGACCCGGCTCCCTGGTCCTCGTTAGCAGACTAATCCCCGTCATGCGGACGTCATTAGCACATACCGAGCGCTGAGACGCTGCTAATGAGGCCACAGGCAGGTAGTTCATCACACGGTAACCTTGGTAACCTGCATGTTAACCTAAACTGAACCAAACTGCCCATCAGCTGCTGCTGATGTCATCATGGTACCTGAGTCTGTGTAGTCTCTGATGGACGAAGACGAGGGTTCACAGCTGCTGTTGGAGTCCTCCATATTCTTCTTCTATGCTGCTCCGTGTGTTCACAGCACTGCTGGAGTCCTCCTTCTTCTTCTTCTGCTGCTGCTCCGTGTGTTCACAGCTCTGCTGGAGTCCTCCTTCTTCTTCTTCTGCTGCTGCTCTGTGTGTTCACAGCGCTGCTGGAGTCCTCCTTCTTCTTCTTCTTCTGCTGCTCTGTGTGTTCACAGCTGCAGTTCCTCTGCACTTTAAACCTCTCAGGGCAGTAACGTCACCAAGTGGCGGGGCCTGAGGGAAATGGGGCGTGTTTTTATATATTTCTGTTTAACCACTCTATAATTTACAGATAGAGCAGGTCTAGACCGCTCTATAATTTACAGATAGAGCAGGTCTAGACCGCTCTATAATTTACAGATAGAGCAGGTCTAGACCGCTCTATAATTTACAGATAGAGCAGGTCTAGACCGCTCTATAATTTACAGATTGAGCAGGTCTAGACCGCTCTATAATTTACAGATAGAGCAGGTCTAGACCGCTCTATAATTTACAGATAGAGCAGGTCTAGACCACTCTATAATTTACAGATAGAGCAGGTCTAGACCTTTCTATAATTTACAGATAGAGCAGGTCTAGACCGCTCTATAATTTACAGATAGAGCAGGTCTAGACCACTCTATAATTTACAGGTAGAGCAGGTCTAGACCACTCTATAATTTACAGGTAGAGCAGGTCTAGACCGCTCTATAATTTACAGATAGAGCAGGTCTAGACCGCTCTATAATTTACAGATTGAGCAGGTCTAGACCGCTCTATAATTTACAGGTAGAGCAGGTCTAGACCGCTCTATAATTTACAGGTAGAGCAGGTCTAGACCGCTCTATAATTTACAGGTAGAGCAGGTCTAGACCGCTCTATAATTTACAGGTAGAGCAGGTCTAGACCACTCTATAATTTACAGATAGAGCAGGTCTAGACCGCTCTATAATTTACAGGTAGAGCAGGTCTAGACCGCTCTATAATTTACAGGTAGAGCAGGTCTAGACCACTCTATAATTTACAGATTGAGCAGGTCTAGACCGCTCTATAATTTACAGGTAGAGCAGGTCTAGACCGCTCTATAATTTACAGGTAGAGCAGGTCTAGACCGCTCTATAATTTACAGGTAGAGCAGGTCTAGACCACTCTATAATTTACAGATAGAGCAGGTCTAGACCGCTCTATAATTTACAGATAGAGCAGGTCTAGACCGCTCTATAATTTACAGATAGAGCAGGTCTAGACCGCTCTATAATTTACAGATAGAGCAGGTCTAGACCGCTCTATAATTTACAGATAGAGCAGGTCTAGACCGCTCTATAATTTACAGATAGAGCAGGTCTAGACCACTCTATAATTTACAGATAGAGCAGGTCTAGACCACTCTATAATTTACAGATAGAGCAGGTCTAGACCTCTCTATAATTTACAGATAGAGCAGGTCTAGACCGCTCTATAATTTACAGATTGAGCAGGTCTAGACCGCTCTATAATTTACAGATAGAGCAGGTCTAGACCCCTCTATAATTTACAGATAGAGCAGGTCTAGACCGCTCTATAATTTACAGATAGAGCAGGTCTAGACCGCTCTATAATTTACAGATAGAGCAGGTCTAGACCGCTCTATAATTTACAGATAGAGCAGGTCTAGACCGCTCTATAATTTACAGATAGAGCAGGTCTAGACCACTCTATAATTTACAGATAGAGCAGGTCTAGACACACACCAACACACACAGAGACACTACATACAGTTAGGGGACACCCCCCAGCAGATTAGAGAGGAGAGGCTGACCCCCTTGGGACACCAGTGCTGGGAGACAGGTGAGACACATCACGCAATCACAGAGGCGGGAAAACACAGGAAGTAAAGCTAGACACAACAACGCAGAAAATCTAGACTTTCAAAATAAACCAGGAAACAGAACAGACACTCACTAGAAGACACAAGACAGGAAGTACATTTAGGAGACAAGGGAGGACACACAGAGAATAATAATAATAATAATAATAATAACAGGGTCTAGCAGTCAATCCACCATAACTAATCAACCCTCATCATAATAATAATAATATCTAATAATAACTAATCAACCCTCATAATAATAATAATAATATCTAATAATAACTAATCAACCCTCATAATAATAATAATAATATCTAATAATAACTAATCAACCCTCATCATAATAATAATAATATCTAATAATAACTAATCAACCCTCATCATAATAATAATAATATCTAATAATAACTAATCAACCCTCATAATAATAATAATAATATCTAATAATAACTAACCAACCCTCATAATAATAATAATAATAATAATAATATCTAATGATAACTATTCAACCCTCATAATAACTAATCAACCCTAATAATAATAATAATAATAATTTCTAATAACTAATCAATAGGGTTGAGATAAGTATTATCCAACTTCTTGGAGATATGAAACCTAATCTCGTGATATTTCAGTAATAATTTATGGATCTGTTGCATAATCCCATAATTAATAAGAAGCTGCTTCCGGTCATAATTTAAAGCGGAAAGCTGCGTTTGTTTTTGTCGAAGATTAACTTTCAGTTTTTTTTTCTTTATCAGTTCTGTTTGTGTTCAGTGAAGTTATAAATAAAGTTGTTTAGTTCCGGCGGAACCTTTGTTCCAGCTCGTGTTTCCTCCGCAGGGTTTAAAGCTCGTGCTGCAGTCAGAGCGGACCGACGGATCCTCTGTTATTAGTGTGATTATATTGATTATTACTGTTATTACTGTATTCCCGTGATGCAGTGCGGCTGGTCTCTGTTAGGTCCGCTGCAGTGGATCCGTTACATCAACAAACAGGTGATGGTGAAGGCGGGAAAAGATGAAGAGCTCCGCGGCTGGTTGGTCACCGTGGACCCGGTGTCCGCGAGGTAACACACACACACACACACACACACACACACACACAGACACACAGATACACACACACACGCAGACAGACACACAGATACACACACACAGACACACAGATACACACACACACACACACACACACAGAGATACACAGATACACACACACACACAGACACACAGATACACACACACAGACACACACACACACACACAGATACACACACAAACACACACACACAGACACACAGATACACACACACACACACAGACAGACACACAGATACACACACACAGACACACAGATACACACACACACAGATACACACACACACACACAAAGACAGACACACAGATACACACACACACACAGATACACACACACAAATACACACACACAGACACACACACACAGGCACACAGATACACACACACACAAATACACACACACACACACAGATACACACACACAGATACACATACACGTACACACACACACACACACAGATACATACAGACACACACAGACACACAGATACACACACACACACAGATATACACACACACACAGACACACAGATACACACACACAGATACACACACAGATACACACACACATACACACACACACACACAGACTCACACACACACAGATACACACACAGACTCACACACACACAGATACACACACACACACAGATACACGCGTTACACACACACATACAAACAGATACACACACACACAGATACACGCGCACACACACAGATACACGCGCACACACACACAGATACACGCACACACACGCACAGATACACAGATACACATACACACACAGAGATACACGCACACACACACACAGATACACACACCGAGATACACGCACACACACACACAGATACACACACACACATACAGATACACACACAGATACACACACACATACACACACACACACACAGACTCACACACACACAGATACACACACAGACTCACACACACACAGATACACACACACACACAGATACACGCGTTACACACACACATACAAACAGATACACACACACACAGATACACGCGCACACACACAGATACACGCGCACACACACACAGATACACGCACACACACGCACAGATACACAGATACACATACACACACAGAGATACACGCACACACACACACAGATACACACACCGAGATACACGCACACACACACACAGATACACACACACACATACAGATACACACACAGAGAGATACACGCACACACAGATACGCACACACAAACACACACACACAAACGGAGATCACACACACACACACATCGTCTGATTACTGATCCAGATGTTTCTGATTATTGATCCAGATGTTTCTGGTTATTGATCCAGATGTTTCTGATTACTGATCCAGATGTTTCTGATTACTGATCCAGATGTTTCTGATTATTGATCCAGATGTTTCTGGTTATTGATCCAGATGTTTCTGATTACTGATCCAGATGTTTCTGATTACTGATCCAGATGTTTCTGATTATTGATCCAGATGTTTCTGGTTACTGATCCAGATGTTTCTGATTACTGATCCAGATGTTTCTGGTTACTGATCCAGATGTTTTCTGTGTTCCAGTCTTGTTCTGGTGAACTTCCAGGACAATGCGGTCCGGGAGGGCGGGGCCTCGGTGCAGGTGGTGATGGGTCATGCCGTGCAGGAGGTGCAGGTCTTGCAGGAGGCGGACCAGGAGACCACGGAGCGTCTGCAGACCTCCTTCCTGCCCACGAGGGCCCGCCCCCTCGCCCCGGAGCAGCGGCACCGGAGGCGGGCCGGCGTGCGGCGCTGGCTGGAGCAGAACCGGGTCCCGGTGCAGGAGGACGGCGAGGACCTGCTGGTGGCCGGCGCTCTGACCATCACAGCGCCGTACGGACCCGAGGACTGCTGCAGCTCCAACCAGATCATCTTGGACCGCGTCCAGAGACTGATCCAGGGTCAGCCGCCAGTGCCATCCAATTACAGCGCAGCACCGCCTGCCAGCCAACCCATCCAGAGACTGATCCAGCCTGCGGACCAATCAGAGCGCAGCAGCTGTGACTGACAGCTGTCTGAGACAGTTTGAGTTCAGATTAAGTTTTGTTTTCTGTCTTTTGGCCAATAAAAATCCCTGAAGGCTGAAGTCCCGCCCTCTACCTGCTGATGTTATCAGTCGGATGAATATAAGAAAGTTATAATATTTAAAGCGATCAGTTTTCTTTAATAAAACAGGAAGCAGCAGCAACTGGAAACATGAATCATATATCTTATTATATATATATATATATATATATATATATAATATGTCTATGTGTGTAGTACATGCTAGTCTCATTGAGTCTCACTGGGTCTCATTGACCAATCAGGAGCAGCGTAGCAGGCAACGTTTAAAAAAATCAAGAACTCTTCATATGACAGATCTGAAGAATAAAATAATAAATTATAAAATAAAGACAGTGGAGCTCGGTGTATTCCCTTGTTTTATTATCAGAGAGAAACAGAAGCAGAACAGTACCCACAATCCTCTCTGACACACACACACACACACACACACACACACACACACACACACACACACACACACACACACACACACACACACACACACACACACACACACACACACACACACACACACACACACACACACACACACACACACACACACACACACACACACACAGTTCTCCAACGCTCCGCAGGAAACAAGCAGTTGGGTTTTCACAATAAGAGCACATGATCTTTAGTTTTCTCAGTTCAGACTGGATCAGAGTTTTTCCTGTCTGTTCTGATCCAGTCAGCTGTCCAGTCAGCTCAGAGCCC
Source organism: Etheostoma nigrum (assembly GCA_029931835.1). Taxonomy (NCBI): domain Eukaryota; kingdom Metazoa; phylum Chordata; class Actinopteri; order Perciformes; family Percidae; genus Etheostoma; species Etheostoma nigrum. Next base: position 35,032,479 of record CM057238.1, read on the forward strand.
CGCCTCCTCCAGCCTGTCCAATCAGCTCAGAGCCCCGCCTCCTCCAGCCTGTCCAATTAGCTCAGAGCCCCGCCTCCTCCAGCGCAGTGGGCATGTCCAGCAGCGGGGGGGCATGGCTTTGAGACTCCCTCTTGTACGTCTTGGGGGGGAGTTTAGGGACGCTGTGTCGGGGGGGCACGGGGGGGCCGTCCAGGGGGAGAAGAGGGAGGGCTGTTTTCCTGGATGGGGGGATGGGGGTGACGGGTGTTGGGGGCGGCAGAGGGGGCGGGGAGGAGGAGGGGAAGAAGGCCTGCAGGTCACAGCGGGGGGGGCGGCCCTGAGGGGGGGGCAGGAGGTGTAAAGGAGAGCTGACGGGTTCCCGAGGAGGCAGCGAGGGGGGGCTGTTGGGTGGGGACGAGGAGTAACGAGGGGGGAGGAGCTTACAGGTGGGCTGGCGGGGGGGACGGCGGGGGGGCTGTCCAACTGTGACATTATCTGAAGAGGGAGGAGACGTTCAGTGAGATTGAGAAAGCTTAGACACTTTTAGAGACAATTGGAGACGATTAGAGACAATTGGAGACATTTAGAGACAATTAGAGACAATTGGAGACAATTAGACTGTAAATGTCGAGCCCCTACAACTTTAAAATGTGGAAACAGTTTGGGGTTTGAAGACGGCGTGGTTGCTTTGTGGTTGGGACGGCCCAAACGGAGAGCTTTGGAAACGAGGACGGACACCAGTCAGTCTCATGGGTTAGGTAGCTGACATAGGACTTAGGACATGGTCTGTTTCTAGACCTGGGTAAGGACATGGTCTGTTTCTAGATATATACAGTGAGGAAAATAAGTATTTGAACACCCTGCTATTTTGCAAGTTCTCCCACTTTTAACTATTTATTTGTATGATACAGCTGCAAATAAGTATTTGAACACCTGAGAAAATCAATGTTAATATTTGGTACAGTAGCCTTTGTTTGCAGTTCCAGAGGTCAAACGTTTCCTGTAGTTCTTCACCAGGTTTGACACACTGCAGAAGGGATTTTGGCCCACTCCTCCACACAGATCTTCTCTAGATCAGTCAGGTTTCTGGGCTGTCGCTGAGAAACACGGAGTTTGAGCTCCCTCCAAAGATTCTCTATTGGGTTTAGGTCTGGAGACTGGCTAGGCCCCCCCAGAACCTTGCTCTGCTTCTTCCAGAGCCCCTCCTTGGTTCTCCTGGCTGTGTGCTTCGGGTCATTGTCATGTTGGAAGACCCAGCCTCGACTCATCTTCAATGCTCTAACTGAGGGAAGGGGGTTGTTCCCCAAAATCTCCCAATACATGGCCCCGGTCCTCCTCTCCTTAATACAGTGCAGTCGCCCTGTCCCATGTGCAGAAAAACACCCCCAAAGCATGATGCTACCCCCCCATGCTTCACAGTAGGGATGGTGTTCTTGGGATGGTCCTCATCATTCTTCTTCCTCCAAACACGGTTAGTGGATGTGTATTGTGATTTCTGGATTATTTTTTTAGATTATGTCTCTCACAGTGGACATGCACCTACGATGACAATTTCAGACCCCTCCATGATTTCTAAGTGGGAGAACTTGCAAAATAGCAGCGTGTTCAAATACTTATTTTCCTTACTGTATATATATATATATATATATATATATATATATATATATATATATATATATATAAATAATCCACATGATCTGCATTCTTCTCAGAACAGTATGAACTTCATGGGCAATAACACAACCGGTTTCCATGCTTTTAAAATACGTTCTCATATATTTATTGACTGTGAACGAGTGTTAAAGTATTTATCTGCGTATATATTACTTTTAGTATTTTTATATTCAGGTACGGTAAAATAAAGTCTATTCTTTAATATGTGGACCCAGGTGAACTGGTTACCTTGGAGGGCGAGGACTCAGCGGGGGCCGACTCTGGACGTCTGCGAGGAGGGACAGGAGGAGGAACCTGGACGTCCTCACAAGCCCGACTGAAACTCACCATGGAGGAGACGGAGGACGACCCTGAGACCAGGGAGACAACCGTTAGACACACAGGGACACACAGGAAGTAGAAGACAAACCTCTAACCCTGAGACCAGAGAGACAACCGTTAGACCCACAGGAACACACAGGAAGTAGAAGACAAACCTCTAACCCTGAGACCAGAGAGACAACCTGTGTTTACTCGACTTCACTGACATGTCTGTCCTCCAAGAGTTGGTACAAGGAGGCGTGCGTAGGATGCATACTCGGGTTGGGGTTCTGTATCTCTACGGACCAGGCCCGGTAGAGGTCCCCACTACCATCCCTAAACCTGTTCACATTTACCATCAACACGTCACAGCGTCCTGTTCACATTTACCATCAACACGTCACAGCGTCCTGTTCACATTAACCATCAACACGTCACAGCATCTTGTTCACATTTACCATCAAAAGTTCCATTGCATCAGGTGAGAGACAGACATGTGAGAGACAGACGGGTGAGAGACAGACAGGTGCGAGACAGACAGGTGACAGACAGACAGGTGACAGACAAATGAGAGACAGACATGTGAGAGACAGACGGGTGACAGACAGACAGGTGCGAGACAGACAGGTGACAGACAGACACGTGAGAGACAGACGGGTCAGACAAAGACAGGTGACAGACAGGTAAGGAGGGTCCCGAGGGACATACTAACGTGGGCCGTGAGAAACAGAGAAGATGCTTTCGCAGGCTGCAGGGAGAGGAGAAAACACTGTGAGAGGAAGAAGCTAACGGTCTCCAGGCTTTATGCTAAGCTAACGGTCCCCAGGCTTTATGCTAAGCTAACTGTCCCCAGGCTTTATGCTAAGCTAACTGTATCCAGGCTTTATGCTAAAATAACGATCTCCAGGCTTTATGCTAAGGTAACGGCTCAAAAGAGTTTGATTTAATCTCACAATTCATGAAGATCATTGGTTAGAAAATCCTGTTAAACAGACACAATGTTATTAATGTGGGTACGGGCTATAGGTTGGTGGGCGGGGCTACTGTAGTTGGTGGGCGGGACTACTGTAGTTGGTGGGCAGAACTACTGTCGTTGGTGGGCGGGGAAACTGTAGTTGGTGGGCGGGGACAACTGTAGTTGGTGGGCGGGACTACTGTAGTTGGTGGGCAGAACTACTGTCGTTGGTGGGCGGGGAATACTGTAGTTGGTGGGCGGGACTACTGTAGTTGGTGGGCGGGACTACTATAGTTGGCGGGCGGGACTACTATAGTTGGCGGGCGGGACTACTATAGTTGGCGGGCGGGACTACTGTGGTTGGTGTGCGGGGCTACTATAGTTGGCGGGCGGGACTACTATAGTTGGCGGGCGGGACTACTGTGGTTGGTGTGCGGGGCTACTATAGTTGGCGGGACTACTATAGTTGGCGGGCGGGACTACTATAGTTGGCGGGCGGGACTACTATAGTTGGCGGGCGGGACTACTGTGGTTGGTGGGCGGGGCTACTATAGTTGGCGGGACTACTATAGTTGGCGGGCGGGACTACTATAGTTGGTGGGCGGGGCTTACTGGAGTGGAAGGGGCTGCTGGGAGCCTGCGGCGAGTCGAACACACTGCCTACATCCGTGGAGCTGGAGGCGGCTGAGGCTGGGGGAGGAGTCAGAGGGGTGCGGGGGGAGTTGGGGGCAGAGATAGCCCCCCCTCGGCCTCGCTGTCCGGGATGCGGCTGTAGCTGATCTTCCGGGGTTCGTTCTGCAACGGCGTCGGGTGGCGCATGGTCCCGGGCCTTGCCGAGGTCGGACGGATCCCCGGAGACTTCAAGGGACACGTGTACCTCTTGACCTGGAGACAGCAACATGGTGGACATGATGTACACAAACTATCTCTCAAGTGTTGGTGTTGCCATGGTGATACTTACAAAGCGAGGTAACGAGCGGGCGTTCCGAGGTTCGATCTCCAGAGATTTGTTGAAAAGATGATCAGCGAAGTCTTTCTCCGACATGTCCTCTATCGGGTTCAGGTTCTCAAAGAACTTCTGAAACAGACACAGAAAGACACGTCAACACACGACGCGCGCGCACACACACACATGCATGCACGCGCACACACACGCACGCACGCACGCACGCAAACACACACAGACAGACAGACAGACACACGGCAGCAGGAAGGTCCATCACTGACCCTGATGTCCCCCTCCACCCTCAGGCAGTATGGCTGGTTCTGGTACTGTTGGATCTCTCCTGTGATCTCGGCCACTTTCCTTCTCTTGCTGAAGTTGATCAGGTCTTTACCGTGTCGGCGCAGGAAGTCGGGGTTCCCCTCCTCCGTCTTCAGGATGTTGGTCAGGTAGATTCCTGAGACAGAGACAGACTCCTTATCTCATCGCAGAGACAGGCTCGTTATCTCACCGCGGAGACAGAGACAGACTCCTTATCATGTAATATAACGGATTACGTCACTGGTTCACCTAAACAGCCCTAATATTTAACCTCTGAGCCCCTAGAACAGACAGGTGTGTGTGTGTGTGTGTGTGTGTGTGTGTGTGTGTGACGTGTGTGTGTGTGCGCGTGTGTATGTGTGCGTATGTGCGCGTGTGTGTGCGTGTGTGTGTGTGTGTGTGCGTGTCTGTGTGTGTCGGAGTGTAACTAAAGAAGGGCACACAGGGGTGGTTGATGGAGCTGTATGTGTGCGTATGTGTGCGTGCGTGCGTGTGTGTGTGCGTGTGTGTGTGTGTCTGTGTGTGTCGGAGCGTACCAAAGAAGGGCACACAGGGGGGGTTGATGGAGCGCAGCTTGGCTAAGTACTTCTTGTAGTGGTCTTCACTCAGCTCGTGAGCTTCCTCCAGGATCTTCCTCTGCCGACTCGGGATTTGCTGGAAACCGAAGACATCAGATAAAATAAACGGTTTGTCTCGACGGGTGAACAAGCTGCACCTGGACTCTCCCAGAACCGTTACCTCGAAGGTGTGGTCCAGTCTGTAGACCGGAGACGAGTTCATGGCGCTGACCACCTCCAGAACGCCGTTAAAGTTGTTAAGTTCCTGAAAAACCTGCAGGATCTCGATGATCCGGGACACCACGGCGACTCGTTCTTCCAGGTTCTCTGTTTCTACTATACACCTGAGAGAAAAACACAGGTGAGAGTTAGGAACCAATCAGATAAAGACCACCTGTTTCTACCATACACCTGAGAGACAGACACAGGTGAGAGTTAGGAACCAATCAGATAAAGACCACCTGTTTCTACCATACACCTGAGAGACAGACACAGGTGAGAGTTAGGAACCAATCAGATAAAGACCACCTGTTTCTACCATACACCTGAGAGACAGACACAGGTGAGAGTTAGGAACCAATCAGATAAAGACCACCTGTTTCTACCATACACCTGAGAGACAGACACAGGTGAGAGTTAGGGGGAGGGGGCAGACACAGCTCAGATAAAAGATCAACTGTTTCTGTTGCCGTTTTTCCTTTGATGGTACCAGCTCGGCTCGGCCATCATCATGGAGAACCATAGAAGAAGAGTAGAGTTACCAGGGACTCTTTATCATCATGAAAAACCAAAGAAGAAGAGTAGAGGAGGCAACATGCATTGGAATAACGCCATCTGATTACACAGCAGGCTCCACCGCCACATTTGGGTTTTTAAGCATTTGAGTTTTGAGCCAAAACACCAGAGCAGGGAAACAGAGTGATGTCACAGTGATGTCTTACTTCTCGAGCCACAGCGTGAGGTTGGTGGTGTGTCGGATCATCCTCAGCAGGTTGGGGGAGTGAATCTCTTTATCCTCTTTGGTCCAGACGCTGCCGACCAGCTCGGACGGCTGCACCGCCCTGAACACACACAGTATTAATATATAATATTATACTACACTGTTAGGGTTAGCCTGTGTCAATAAAGTTTGGAGGACTACCTGTACAAGTCGGACTCGAGCAGCGTGAGCTGGCGGCCGACCTCGATGGGGTGCAGCGTCATCAGGTCGAAGGCCTCGCTGCCTCCTGGTTTGCAGATGTGCCACTCGAAGGGGGGTGGGGCGTTCTGGAAGGTGATGCTGTGGCTCGCCACGCTCACCTGGACCTGCTTCTTCCTCTGGATGATCTTAGTGATCGACTCCACCCACTTCCTCATCGCTTTACCTGGGACACAGCACCGCATGACATCACTCATTACAGCATGGGTGACATCAGGTATGACACTAGGTATGACATCGCTCAGCAGCAGCATGGGTGACATCAGGTATGACATTTGGAGTCAGGGGTCAGAGTGGCACGTCACTCCTACCTCTGATCTTTAAGATGCTATAAATAGCAGTGATTGGTTGGTACCTCTGACGGAGGCGATGAACTCCTCCAGACGTCTCAGCAGGTGAGCGTCTCTCTCAAAGTCGTAGAAGTGATGCTCCACCCAGTGACGACACACGTTCAGCACTCTACAGGACGACACAGGTCACATGATCAGCTACATCACACTGAGGTTGTTACATCACACTGAGGTATCAGTGTGTATCAGTGGGTGTGTGAGAATAATAATGATTCATAGATCAGCAGTGTGTATCTGAGGATAATGATAATATAATTATTATAATTATAATTATGATTACCGAAGCTGGACCGGCTGGACGAACTCTTTGCGGAAGCGTTTGAGTTCTGCGCTGATTGGCTGCTCTGCTCCCTCCATCTGGTCTGCCTCGCTGGGCCGCGGCTCGGGGATCTCAAACCTGGAGGGTAGGGGGGTCAGGGTCAGACACTCTCAGATCAGCTGATTTCAGACACTCTCAGATCAGCTGATCACAGACCTACAAATCCTAACCCTGCCAGATGCAAGAGGGTTATACCCTAACCCTGCCAGATGCAAGAGGGTTATACCCTAACACTGCCAGATGCAAGAGGGTTATACCCTAACCCTGCCAGATGCAAGAGGGTTATACCCTAACCCTGCCAGATGGAGAAGGGTTAGACCCTAACCCTGCCAGATGGAGGAGGGTTAGACCCTAACCCTGCCAGATGGAGGAGGGTTAGACCCTAACCCTAACCCTGTCAGATGGACAAGGGTTAGACCCTAACCCTAACCCCAAACCGAAGTTCAGAATAACAGTGGAAATATTCCTGCAGAAGTAAAATACAGAATACCTTCTTTGGAGGGGAACATTAGGGACATCCTGATGGTTGCTATGGAAACACAGAGCTCACCTCTCCATGAGAAGGTCCAGCAGTTCCTGAGGTTTACAGAAGGATCGGTACGTTGTCAGGAAGGTTCGCACAAAGTTTGGGTCTGAAAACACAGAAACAGCTGATCAATAAACGCAGGAAGAGCTGATCAATAAACACAGAAACAGCTGATCAATAAACACATAAACAGCTGATCAATAAACACAGAAACAGCTAATCAGTTAACACAGAAACATCTGATCAATAAACACAAACAGTTGATCAATAAAAACAAACAGCTGATCAATAAACACATAAACAGCTGATCAATAAACACAGAAACAGCTGATCAATAAACACATAAACAGCTGATCAATAAACACATAAACAGCTGATCAGTAAACACAGAAACAGCTGATGAATAAACACAGAAACAGTTACCTGTTACATGTGAATGTTAGTGTTAGTGTAACAGTGTCTTACCTGTTACATGTGGAGGTTAGTGTTAGTGTAACAGTGTCTTACCGGTTACATGTAGAGGTTAGTGTTAGTGTAACAGCGTCCTGTCTTCCCTGCGTACATGTGGAGCTTAGAGTTAGTGTAACAGCGTCTTACCTGTTACATGTGGAGGTTAGAGTTAGTGTAACAACGTCTTACCTGTTACGTGTGGAGGTTAGTGTTAGTGTAACAGCGTCTTACCTGTTACATGTGGAGGTTAGAGTTAGTGTAACAGCGTCTTACCTGTTACATGTGGAGGTTAGAGTTAGTGTAACAACGTCTTACCTGTTACGTGTGGAGGTTAGTGTTAGTGTAACAGCGTCTTACCTGTTACATGTGGAGGTTAGAGTTAGTGTAACAGCGTCTTACCTGTTACGTGTGGAGGTTAGAGTTAGTGTAACAACGTCTTACCTGTGTATATGTGGAGGTTAGTGTTAGTGTAACAGCGTCCCGTCTTACCTGTTACACTTGGAGGTTACTGTAAGTGTAACAGCGTCCCGTCTTACCTGCGTACATGTGGAAGGTGAGTCTCTCGATCAGCTTCAGAACCGTACCGGCCTTGACGATGGGGATCCCAGACTTGGATTGGACGCTGTCCTCAAACACGACGTTCTGCTCCGAGTCGGGCTGGGCGAAGCGGTACAGCTCGGCACCGGGCAGCCACACCGTCTGCTCCTTGTCCTCCTGCAGCATGGCCGAGTCCAGCATGCGCTCCAGCGTGCTGCGGTACTGCAGTGAAATCAGCGCCGCCATCCAGCCACTCTTCTCCTCCGCAGACTTGGCGGCAAACACCACGCTATTGCCGTCCTTCAGTATAATCTCGAAGGCGTGGCGGTACTCGCCCTCCTTGTCATCTTTGTCATTGATCTGGACTTTGCGCATTAAGAACTTCTCCTTGAGGCGGTACTCGGCGGCGGAGCCGGCTCCGGGGAGCCGCGGCGGCCCGTGGTTGGACTTGCAGCAGATCATTAGGCCGTCAAACAGGAAGATGTGGCGCTCGTGCTTGGCGCCGACTCGCGTCAGCGTGCCCTCCATGATGAACTCGTTGCAGCATTGGCCGATGTCCTTCCCTTCCCAGCCGTCGATGTTCTTCTGGATTTCGTTCATCTTCCTGATGGCCAGGTGCTTCCCCTTCATCTGGTGGCTGTAGAAACGGCACGCCGACTCGCTGCACACGACAGAAGAAGAACAAGAGGGAGTCAGAACAGTCAGAAGAAGAAGACAGAGTTAAATGGATTGGTGTGTTTTAAAGAAGCTAAAAAACTCTAATAAAAATAATAATACAGCTAACCACTATTTTACTGTGAAGAAGTTCTTGGAGTTAGCCACAGAGTTAGCATAGCATAAAACCTGATGGAGGACCAGTAATAGCTGCCTACTCTTCCTGTTGGACCAACAACAACAACACAAGTGTGTGAGAGGTCGGTGTGTTCCTCAGCAGTAGCTAATCAGTTTACAGCTAAACCCCTCAGCTATGTTAACACCTCAGGAACTAAGCCCGTCCTGTTCACAGCTACGCAGCAGAACAAGGTAGCAGACCAACCTCTGAATGAACCAAGTAGCGGGGCAGAAGTAACGGAGCAATACGCTGCGATGCAGAAGTAACGCCGCAATACGGCGCGATGCAGAAGTAACGGCGCGGTGCAGAAGTAATGCCGCAATACGGCGCGATGCAGAAGTAACGCCGCAGTGCAGAAGTAATGCCGCGGTGCAGAAGTAACGGCGCGATGCAGAAGAAACACCGCGGTGCAGAAGTAACGCCGCAATACGCCACAATGCAGAAGTAACGCCGTGGTGCAGAAGTAACGCCGCAATGCAGAAGAAACTCCGCGGTGCAGAGGTAACGGCGCGGTGCAGAAGTAACGCCGCAATACGCCACAATGCAGAGGTAACGGCGCGGTGCAGAAGAAACGGCGCGGTGCAGAAGAAACAGCACGGTGCAGAAGAAACAGCACGGTGCAGAAGTAACGGCACGGTGCAGAAGAAACGCCGCAATGCAGAAGAAACGCCGCAATTCAGAAGAAACGCCGTGGTGCAGAGGTAACACCGCGGTACAGAAGAAACGCCGCGGTGCAGAAGAAACGCCGCGGTGCAGAAGAAACGCCGCGGTGCAGAGGTAACGCCTCGGTGCAGAAGAAACGCCGCGGTGCAGAAGAAACGCCACGGTGCAGAGGTAACGCCGCGGTGCAGAAGAAACGCCGCGGTGCAGAAGTAACGTCGCGGTGCAGAAGAAACGCCGCGGTGCAGAAGTAACGTCGCGGTGCAGAGGTAACGCCGCAGTGCAGAGGTAACGCCGCAGTGCAGAAGTAGCGCTGCTTTCTCCAGACCAGCGTGGCTGTTTGGCTGGTTTCCGGTGAACGAGGTATCGACCCCCCGCCGCTGGGTCTGCCCCCCCCCCACGGAGGTATCGACCCCCCGCCGCTGGGTCTGCCCCCCCCATGGCGGTCTGGCTGGGCCGCGGTAAGACGGCGAGGTTCGTCGGCAACAAGGTCAAAGTCAAATTAATAGAAATAATTTCAACTCAGCTACAATTCACCCCCCCTTCCGGAGAACGTTTCCTGTGACACAACAACCTGTATCTACCCCCCCCCCCCCCGCCTTAACCACACCGTCACTAATGAGTTAAAAAGGGAATAAAACCTTCATTGTCCAGGAAAGGGAGGGGGGGGGGGGTATTTCACCAGTGTTGGCCAGCATCCAGTGTAAGGGAAAGAACAATGGTGTCTCTCATGCCCTGGTAAAAACCATAATCCCCCCACACACACACACACACACACTTCACCTGGTGGCTCAAGCCCATTCCTTCAAAACAAAAGCTCCAAAAGACACTCGACCAACGGACACCCAAAATCCTAGTGGGGGTCAACCGAAGGACATTTCCAGGATGAACTTCCTCTCTGAATGTTTCTGTCTTCAAACTCCTTCATTTGGCCAAATATGAAGTTATGAAGAAGATGGAGCAACAAGTCAGACCTGCTTAAAGAATATGTTAGATCATCTCTCTAACTGGGACATTATATAAAGAAGATGTTAGATCATCTCTCTAACTGGGACGTTATATAAAGAATATGTTAGATCATCTCTCTAACTGGGACGTTATATAAAGAATATGTTAGATCATCTCCTCTCTAACTGGGACGTTATATAAAGAATATGTTAGATCATCTCCTCTCTAACTGGGACGTTATATAAAGAATATGTTAGATCATCTCTCTAACTGGGACGTTATATAAAGAAGATGTTAGATCATCTCCTCTCTAACTGGGACGTTATATAAAGAAGATGTTAGATCATCTCCTCTCTAACTGGGACGTTATATAAAGAATATGTAATATTGTTTGAGGAGTTTTCTTTAGCAGGGTGGGGGGGTGGGGCTGTTTAGCAGAGCAGACCTTCCTCCACAGGTATCAGAGACGACTTCCTGCTGAACGTCTGCTTCCTGTTTCCTTCAGGGATCTTCTCAGTGTACGTACGCGGTTCCTTACTGAGACAATTCAGCTGAGCCCAACGCCGTGGGGACTGGCTTAAAGAACCCAGAGAGTTTATTCTCCTATCCCAGAATGCATCTGTGGTGGAGCCAGACTTTAGAAAAAGAGCTGGGAGTGAAGACTAATCTCCACCCAACCGGCAGCTAAAAGACGAAGAGAGAAGAAACTAAAGATCACCTACGTCCTCATATCCACCTGACGATCATCCAACCATCTTCCTCTCCTCCTCCTCCTCCTTATTCCTCCTGGCCGTCCTCTCCTCCTGCTTATTCCTCCTCTCCTCCTTCTTATTCCCCCTCTCCTTCCTCTCTCGTAGTGTAGAAACTTTCAACTTCATAAAACATGAGCAGAGTTTTCCTCTGTCAGTTCTTTTCTTTCTTTCAGAGAACAATAAGCTGCAGGAGCACCGCCCAGGTACTGACGAAACTTCCTCTGACCCCCCACCCCCCCCCCACCCCCCCTCATTCCTGTCCAGAGGGAAACAGGGAGGATGGGAGGAGTCCACACACTCAGCCTGTACTCATGTGTTCAACTCTTATTGTTGCACTCAGCTGAACTCTGTTACATGCCAATCTTTTATTCTACTGCAACAGCAGCAATCGGCACAATGTCTATTATCGCCCATACTTATTATGTGGAATGCTGTACACAATTATCTCTCTAACTTCTGCATACTTTCTGCTATTTAAACCGTTCAACTTTTACAATCTTCAGCTCTTTCAGCAGATGATGGGACTTCTTCTAATATTTTTATACTATTTATATTTTTTCAAATGTTAAGCTTTTAAACAATTTTCTTTAACATTAAAGTCAATGAGAGCAAGCTTCAAATCCTTCAAATCTTTTTCTGCTCCCAAAATTTATACATCAAAACGTAGGTATTCTTGTCTAGTTTCAGCCAATGTGCTCATTTATGCGAATTATATTTTTCGCTCAGCAAACTTTCAAATGACAAGAGATTTTAAATTTTCCTCCATTCACTGCCATGTTTAGCTTTAGCATTTCAATATTTTTAATTGTTCCACCTTTTTGTACATTAGTGGAGTTATTAAACTTAATTAAAACCATTTCTACCTTTTCAACTATGTTTTACTACTTAAGCTTCTTCTTACTGATTTAAGCTATTCAACCAGGTTAGCTTTAGCAAATCAGCTATTCAGCATTTTTCAACTATTATCACTACTTCCACATCTTCTTACTGATTTAAGCTACTTCTCCAGTAAAAATAACAGGTAAAAATGTTTCCACATCTTTTTTACATTAGTGGTGTTATTCAACTTCATTAAAACCATTCCTACTTATTCATCCATCCATCCATCCATCTTCAGCCGCTTATCCGGTATCGGGTCTCGGGGGTAGCAGCTCCAGTAGGGGACCCCAAACTTCCCTTTCCCGAGCCACATCAACCAGCTCCGACTGGGGGGTCCCGAGGCGTTCCCAGGCCAGGTTGGAGATATAATCTCTCCTCCTAGTCCTGGGTCTTCCCCGAGGCCTCCTCCCAGCTGGACGTGCCTGGAACACCTCCCTAGGGAGGCGCCCAGGAGGCATCCTTACCAGATGCCCGAACCACCTCAACTGGCTCCTTTCGACGTGAAGGAGCAGGGGCTCTACTCCGAGCTCCTCTCGGATTACTGAGCTTCCCACCCTATCTCTAAGGGAGACGCCAGCCCCCCCCTGAGTAAACCCATTTTGGCCGCTTGTACCCTGGATCTCGTTCTTTCGATCATGACCCAGCCTTCATGACCATAGCTGAGGGTAGGAACGAAAATTGCCCGGTAGATCGAGAGCTTTGCCTTCTGGCTCAGCTCCCTTTTCGTCACAACGGTGTGATAAACAGAATGTAATACCGCACCAGATGCTCCGATTCTCCGACCAATCTCACGCTCCATGGTCCCCTCACTCGTGAACAAGACCCCAAGGTACTTAAACTCCTTCCCTTGGGGTAAGGACTCACTCCCTACCTGAAGAAAACACTCCATCGGTTTCCTGCTGAGAACCATGGCCTCAGATTTAGAGGTGCTGATCCTCATCCCAGCCGCTTCACACTCGGCTGCGAACCGATCCAGTGAGTGCTGAAGGTCACAGACCGATGACGCCATCAGGACCACATCATCTGCAAAAAGCAGCGATGAGATCCCGAGCCCACCGAACTGCAACCCCTCCCCGCCTACGCCTTGATATCCTGTCCATAAATATTACAAACAGGATTGGTGACAAAGCGCAGCCCTGGCGGAGGCCAACCCACGAGTCCGACTTACTGCCGAGAACCCGGACACAGCTCTCGCTTTGGTCATACAGAGATTGGATGGCCCTACTTATTCAACTATTCTTAAAACTTCAACATCTTCTTACTGATTTAAGCAATTCAACCAGGTTAGCTTTAGCAATTCAGCTATTCAGCATTCCCACGCGTTTTCTGCAGGAAATGCATTTTCTAGTTCTGCTTCATCTTCCGCCACATTTTCGTCCCGCTACTAGTCCTGGAGCGTTGCCAACACGCGCACACACAATCCATCAAAACATGTGTAATGATTAGGAATGGTGTGCTATGACGTTTCAACAAGATTTGCCGCAAGGTTTTCACGAAATCGGCAAAAGAAATTTCTCATAGACATGAATGGGAAATGTTTGTGAAATCGCTTAAACCCCCCATCTTTGGGACCGTGCTGTATCGCCATACTTTAACGTAGAAACATGATAAAAAGTTTAAACCGAAGACAAGACTTTGGCGTTTATTGGGCTGAATGGGCGTTCAGATATCAAGCACGGTTTCTCCCAAATCACAGTTTACGTATAGTCCCGTTTTCAGACCGTCTCAGATTTTCCAATGTGTGTGTATGTGGTGGATGTTGAGAGCTAGAGTGGAGGACAGAGTGGGGGGCTGCAGTACGATTCTCTGAAAGTTTTTCAAACAAATGTCTCTCTCTCCTCCAGTTTTTACTCTTCAGACATCATGGTTGGTCAAAATGTAGGAAATGTTGTGCTGGTCGCAGACATGTAACTATGGAGTCCATCGGATGTAAACTTTTGGCTCTGTTCACACCAACTGATGATATGAAAAAGAATATCTGGATTATCTCTGAGGAAATCACCATAGCAACAAGTTGTGTCTCTCTACACACACACACACACACACACACACACACACACACACACACACACACACACACACACACACACACACACACACACACACACACACACACACACACACACACACACACACACACACACACACACACACACACACACACACACACACACACACACACACACACACACACACACACACACACACACACACACACACACACACACACACCTATGATGAGACTGTTCCCTGGAGGCCGTGTTGTCCTCTCTTTGAAGGACATGTCCAACAGCAGAGTAAAGTTAGCTCAAATGAGCTGTTACTAATGATGTTAACTATACACCTGTGGTGACCACGGCCTTTACTCAACCACTGTCCATCACTATAGCAACACAGGAGGAGAAGAAAAGGAGAGGACAAGAAGAGGAGAGAAATAAAGGAGGAGAGAAGAAAAGGAGGACAAGAAGAAGAGAGAAATAAAGGAGGAAAGAAGAAAAGGAGGACAAGAAGAGGAGAGAAATAAAGGAGGAGAAGAACAGGAGAGAAAATAAGAAATTTCTTTCACATACTTTACCGATTTACAAGTGAAAATATGTTGACTTTATACACGCTAAAAGTACTGTTTTTATTTATTTATTTTTTAAATGGAGGTTGGTTTAGCGCTAGCTACGTTGTAGTTTTATTGTTATTAGGATGTGTACCAAGTAGTCGGCACACTGTTAAAATCTTCTAGTTCATGATTCCTCTGTTATTCTTTAACATGTTGTGGCATCATTTCTGTAAGCATGTGTGTATCAGGCTGTGTGTATCAGGCTGTGTGTATCAGGGTGGGTGTGTGTGTACCTGAGCCTCCTCTTGGCCAGGCTCCTGGAGCAGGTCCTTTCCATGCTGCTCTGCAGGTTCAGCAGAGCCGTGATCGCCTGCTTCAGACACTCCTTGTCCTCTTCGTCCTCACTCTTCTCCTCCAGTTGCTATGGAGACAAAGTCATAGTGAGACATAGTCAGACTGAGTGAGTCATAGTGAGACACAGTGAGTCATAGAGTGTGAGAGTTTGTGACAGTGTGTGAGTGTGTGTGTGTAAGAATGTGTGTGTGTGTGTGTGTGTGTGTGCTCACCTTCAGCATCTCAAAGAGGTGCAGACAGTGGTAAACAGGTGTGAGCAGCAGTCTGGGCAGAACGTACTCAACAGCTTCTTTAAAACCTTCACAGATGGACTGTAGACAGACAGACAGGTTACAAAACAGTTACAGACAGAGGTTACAGACAGGTTACAGACAGAAAGGTTACAGACAGGTTACAGGCAGACAGGTTACAGGCAGGTTACAGGCAGACAAGTTACAGACAGGTTACAGACAGACAGGTTACAGACAGACAGGTTACGGGCAGACTTGTTACAGGCAGGTTAAAGACAGACAGGTTACAGGCAGACTTGTTACAGGCAGACTTGTTACAGGCAGACAGGTTACAGACAGGTTACAGGCAGACTTGTTACAGGCAGACAGGTTACAGGCAGGTTACAGGCAGACAGGTTACAGACAGGTTACAGGCAGACAGGTTACAGGCAGGTTACAGGCAGACAGGTTACAGGCTTGTTACAGGCAGACAGGTTACAGGCAGACAGGTTACAGGCAGGTTACAGGCAGACTTGTTACAGGCAGACAGGTTACAGGCAGACTTGTTACAGGCAGACTTGTTACAGGCAGACAGGTTACAGGCAGACTTGTTACAGGCAGACTTGTTACAGGCAGACTTGTTACAGGCAGACTTGTTACAGGCAGACTTGTTACAGGCAGACTTGTTACAGGCAGACTTGTTACAGACAGACTTGTTACAGACAGACAGGTTCCAGGCAGACAGGTTCCAGGCAGACAGGTTCCAGGCAGACAGGTTACAGGCAGACTTGTTACAGGCAGACTTGTTACAGGCAGACTTGTTACAGGCAGACAGGTTACAGACAGACAGGTTACAGGCAGACTTGTTACAGGCAGACTTGTTACAGACAGACAGGTTACAGACAGACAGGGTGTGATGTCAGAGAGCAGGGCGGGGCTACAGGTGTAATGTAAGAGAGGAGGGCGGGACAACAGGTGTGTGATGTCAGAGGGGAGGACGGGACAACAGGTGTGTGATGTCCAAGAGCAGGCCAGGGCTACAGGTGTGTGATGTCAGACAGCAGGGCGGGGCTTACCTGCAGGTGGAAGGCGGCCCCCGGCTTGGACACCTGACCCAGGAAGTGTTCATGGAAACCAGAGCGCAGCGTGTCCTGGGCGTACGTCTCATAGGGGTCAAAGGCCAACTCCTACCAGCCAATCACAGGAGAACAGATCGGTAACATGGTCACAGAAACATAATAAATACAAATATGGCTGATATCAAAGATAACTTACAGCTGATTATAAAGATAACAAATGATATGAAAGATAACTAACAGCTGATAACAGCTAAAAGTAGAACGGGAGCCAGAGCGTTCAGCTATCAGGCTCCTCTCCTGTGGAACCAGGTTCCAGTTTGGGTTTGGGAGGCAGACACCGTCTCCACATTTAAGAGTAGACTTAAGACTTTCCTCTTTGATAAAGCTTATAGTTAGGGCATAGAATTGAATATTGTTAAGGAGTGAGGAGTTGCAGCGTCCACCTAACCCGGCCCACCTGCTTCTCGTCATAGTTGTCAGATCTATCTATCATATAATCAATAATATAATAAAACTAGAGGGAGACCGGGCATACAGCCCGATCCGGTTGGGGAGAGTTCTGGCCTGACCAGGCTCCTCTCTTTACCCTGTCTCTCCTAGTTATGCTGTAATAGTTTTAGACAGCTGAGGGACTTGCTTTGACACACTGAGCTCCTCTCTCCTCAATCTTTCTATCTTTCCATTTATGTGCATCCATGTCCCAGAAATGCTTGTTACCAACCTAGCTCTGGGGAGTCATTCCCCGGAGTCCTTATGTTCTTTTTCTCCCAGCATGTTTCCTTGGATCAAGGAGGCTCCAAAATCATGGTTGCAGCTGTCGCCAGGGTCCCGCTACACGTCCTGCGGTGCCCTGCTACATCCTGCTACGTCCTTCTACGTCCTGCTATGTCCTGCTACCTCCTGCTGTGCCTTGTAATGCCGCACAGCGTCCTGCTATGCCATGAACTACTACAAAGAACTACTACAAACTACTATTTTTTGTGACTGTTATTGCCACTCTTCATTCTAACCCCAACCGGCCCATCAGACACCGCCTACCAAGAGCCTGGCCTGGGTCTGGGTCTGGGCCTGGGTCTGGGTCTGGGTCTGTCCGAGGTTTCTGCCTAAAAGGAAGTTTTTCCTCGCCACTGTCGCACTGTTGCTTGCTCTGGAGGAAACTACTAGAACTGTTGGGTCCTTGTAAATTCTGGAGTGTGGTCTAGACCTGCTCTATCTGTAAAGGGTCTAGCGATAACTCTTGTTATGAATTGATACTATAAATAAAATTGAATTGAAATTGAATTGAATATGAAAGATAACTAACAGCTGATATCAAAGATAACTAACAGCTCAGATAACAAGTAACCATGTTTCCTTTCAATTGGCATCATGGCCTTAAATCAGTGAGGTCATACTTCATAGAGAGACAGAGACAGACAGGTAATGAGACAGACAGGTACCTCTGCCAGGTCCTCGAAGCAGCTCCCCACCAGAGGATGAGGACTTCCTTCGTCCGTCATCTCCACTGTGTCCTCAATCAGACCCAACAGCTTCACCGTCACTTCATGGATGTCTAGGATCCTGCTGAAGATGGCGTCCACGTCCTGAGAGACAGACAGGTAGAGAGACAGACAGGTTACAGGTCCACATCCTCATGGATGTCTAGAATCCTGCTGAAGATGGCGTCCACGTCCTGAGAGACAGACAGGTTACAGGTAGAGAGACAGACAGGTCACAGACAGACAGGTTACTTCCTGACATCCAAAGAGACAGACAGGTCACAGACAGACAGGTTACTTCCTGACACCCAAAGAGACAGACAGAGAGACAGACAGACAGGCTGACAGACAGCTCCCCACCCTGACACCCAGAGAGACAGACAGGCTACAGATAGACAGGACGTACGTGCTGGGAGAAGAGCCGGTGGCTGCAGCTGAATGGCTCCCTGAACACCTTGATCAGCAGGTTGAGGGTCCTCAGGTACTGACGGCCGTCGGACATGAAGCTCCTCACCAGCTCGTAGTAACTCTGCTCCTCATTGGCTGACGGCTCCTCGTCCATCAGAGGGAAGCCGCTGATGTCATCCTCATCCTGGTGGAACATGTCCATCAGCACCTGGGACACAGACAGGTGAGAAAGAGACAGACGGACAGAGTGGTCTAGACCTGCTCTATTTGTAAATTATAGAGAGGTCTAGACCTGCTCTACCTGTAAATTATAGAGCGGTCTAGACCTGCTCTATCTGTAAATTATAGAGCGGTCTAGAGTGTGTGTGTGTCTGTGAGTGAGTATGAGTGTGTGTGTGCGTGTGTGTACCTTGTCTGCACACATGGCCACGGTGATGTCCTGCTGTGAGATCTCGTAATGTCGAATGTTCCTGACGTAGTTTCCTGCCAGTTTTAGGATGTCAGCGGAGATGTACTCCAACACCGCCACCATGTACACGGACACCTGGTGGTCCACCTTATAGCCCAGCACCTCCTGCAACACAGAGCACAAAGCATCATGGGAAACACAGAGAGAGCAGAGTGACACATGACAACACTGAAACACAAAGCAAAGTCGGAGATCTCATCCCGGATGGTGGCTGCTCCAGAAAGTTGGAGATCTCATCCCAGATGGTGGCACTGGTCCAGAAGGTTGGAGATCTCCTCCCGGATGGTGGCTGCTCCAGAAGGTTGGAGATCTCATCCTGGATGGTGGCGGTTCCAGAAGGTTGGAGCTCTCATCCCGGATGGTGGCGCTGCTCCAGAAGGTTGGAGATCTCATCCCGGATGGTGGCGCTGCTCCAGAAGGTTGGAGATCTCATCCCGGATGGTGGCTGCTCCAGAAAGTTGGAGGTCTCATCCTGGATGGTGGCGGTTCCAGAAGGTTGGAGCTCTCATCCCGGATGGTGGCGCTGCTCCAGAAGGTTGGAGATCTCATCCCGGATGGTGGCGCTGCTCCAGAAGGTTGGCGATCTCATCCCGGATGGTGGCGCTGCTCCAGAAGGTTGGAGATCTTATTCCGTATGGTGGCGGTTCCGTCCTCTGCCCCTGGTCTAATCTAATCCTGGACCTGGATCAAGTCTATCACCAAATGATAAAAACATCTCCAGACTCCATTACTCTCTGACTCGGTTAGCCGAGCTTTTACTACTGTCCATGATGAAGATAAGAGTGATAAAGATGATAGTGATGAAGATGAAGATAAGAGTGATGAAGATGAAAGTGATGAAGATGAAGATAATGGAGAGGGTGAAGATTAAGATAATAGTGATGAAGATGAAGAAGATAATAGTGATGATGAAGATAAAGATGATGAAGATACCTTGAGCAGCGGGTGGATCTTGTCGACGGGCAGGGCCAGAGGGTTCCTCCTCTTCCTCTTCTCGATGGCGGCCTGAGCGTCAGCGATCGCCCACTTATCGATCGGGTGAGGAAAACTCTTCTGCACGCGCTCCTGGGAGACAGGGGGGGGGGGGCTCAAACATCTGGATCCTGGTCCAAATACCTGGACCCAGACATCCGGACCCAGACGGCCGTACCCAGACATCTGGACCCAAATACCTGGACCCAGACATCTGGACCAAAATACATGGACCCAGACATCTGGACACCGACATCTGGACCCAAATACCTGGACCCAAACATCTGGACCCAAATACCTGGACCCAAACATCCGGACCTAGACATCTGGACCTAAACATCTGGACCCAGACATCCGGACCCAAATACCTGGACCCAGACATCCGGACTCAAAAAATCTGGACCCAGACATCTGGACCAAGACAGTCTGTTGAACGGAGGAAGCAGCAGAAATGTTTCTGTTGTTTACACTGAGGGAAACACCGGCCCTTTGCTCTGATTGGACAGATGTTTTGGTTAACCCTGAACTCTTGGCTGCGGTAAGCCCTGATTGGACAGATGTCTCTGACTCTATTACCAAGATGACGCAGGTTTGACTTTGTCTGACGGACCCTGGGTGCCTACAGGCAGCTTCACCAGCAGCTCGACCAATCCAGGCCCGACTGGAAATTCTAATTAAAAGAACTTGATTTAACACAAAAGACCTTAGTGGTCCATTAATACTGTATCTGAAGTCTCTTTTATAGAGACCTTAGTGGTCCCTAATACTGTATCTGAAGTCTCTTTATTAGTGGGCCCTAATACTGTATCTGAAGTCTCTTTATATAGACCTTAGTGGTCCCTAATACTGTATCTGAAGTCTCTTTTATATAGACCTTAGTGGTCCCCTAATACTGTATCTAAAGTCTCTTTTATAGACCTTAGTGGTCCCTAACACTGTCTCTGAAGTCTCTTTTATATAGACCTTAGTGGTCCCTAATACTGTATCTGAAGTCTCTTTATATAGACTTAGTGGTCCCTAATACTGTATCTGAAGTCTCTTTTATAGACCTTAGTGGTCCCTAACACTGTATCTGAAGTCTCTTTTATATAGACCTTAGTGGTCCCTAATACTGTATCTGAAGTCTCTTTATATAGACTTAGTGGTCCCTAATACTGTATCTGAAGTCTCTTTATATAGACTTAGTGGTCCCTAATACTGTATCTGAAGTCTCTTTATATAGACCTTAGTGAAATATTGGAACTAAACAGCTTTCTAAGTGTGATGGGAGTAAAAACGTAGCAAACAGTGATAGATCACGGTACAGAGCTGCCTGTGGAGCTCAGCATCAGATAGCTGGGATGGTGCACTTAGAGTCCCCGGATGGTGTACTTAGAGTACCCGGGTGGTGCACTCAAAACGGTCAGAAAGTTGAGTGTAGATAGATGGACACTTTCCACACTCAACGGTCGCCATCTTGGCTACGTAGCGGAAGGGGCAGGGCTAACAAGAGTTGAAAAACTTTTGATAATGGCGGCCGAAGACGCGATAGCGAGGACGTCAGAGCAATACAAAGTTGAACGTGAGTCTTTTTGCTATATAACATAAGCCACCTGTATATGTATATTTGGTTAATTTTACAGTCGGTAATGATTTTTGTACCACGAATTATAACCTTTATTAGTACCGTAATTTGACGTGCTAGCAAGCTAACCTTAGCTAGCTAACAGCGGCAGTTTAACCAGATTGGCAAATAAGTTCTAAGCTAACGTTACATGTGTTGTAATATATTGTTGTTTGTGTTAAACTTTCGTCCCGCTGTAGAAGATTTTAGTGTTAGATGTGTGATCTTAACAAGTTGTACATATTCCGATGTTAGCGTTAGCTTAGGAAAATAGCAATCAGCTGATTGTCTGCCGGGAACGTTAACAGTAGCGTAATGTTAAAACGTAACCGTGGTTACTGCCTCCACCTGATGTACTGTATAACCTGGGTGTTTCCCAATGTCAAGGAAGGATCCTTCAAAGCCAGAATTTGGAGGATGCCACGTAATCAACGTCATCAACGTCCGTCGAAGGACCGTTCCAATGTCAAGAATCCTCCGAATCCTTCATTCAGGAAATTTCCCATAGACAGAGAAGGATGCAATGTGTATCCTTCGCGGTCCCAAATCACCCACAATCCTATGCGCGGGCCTTTGCCGGCTCGTTAAAAAAATAATAATAGCAGACCTAAGCGGGAGTTAGAGCGGGATCGCTGACGGTGAAATAATAATTTTAACGTAAGTACAGTGAGGAAAATAAGTATTTGAACACCCTGCTATTTTGCAAGTTCTCCCACTTAGAAATCATAGAGAGGTCTGAAATTGTCATCGTAGGTGCATGTCCACTGTGAGAGACATAATCTATAAAAAAAATCCAGAAATCACAATGTATGATTTTTTTAACTATTTATTTGTATGATATAGCTGCAAATAAGTATTTGAACACCTGTCTATCAGCTAGAATTCTGACCCTCAAAGACCTGTTAGTCTGCCTTCAAAATGTCCACCTCCACTCCATTTATTATCCTAAATTAGATGCACCTGTTTGAGGTTGTTAGCTGCAGAAAGACACCTGTCCACCCCATACAATCAGTAAGAATCCAACTACTAACATGGCCAAGACCAAAGAGCTGTCCAAAGACACTAGAGACAAAATTGTAACCTCCACAAGGCTGGAAAGAGCTACGGGGACATGTCCAAGCAGCTTGGTGAAAAAAGGTCCACTGTTGGAGCAATCATTAGAAAATGGAAGAAGCTAAACATGACTGTCAATCTCCCTCGGACTGGGACTCCATGCAAGATCTCACCTCGTGGGGTCTCAATGATCTTAAGAAAGGTGAGAAATCAGTCCAGAACTACACGGGAGGAGCTGGTCAATGAACTGAAAAGAGCTGGGACCACCGTTTCCAAGGTTACTGTTGGTAATACACTAAGACGTCATGGTTTGAAATCATGCATGGCACGGAAGGTTCCCCTGCTAAACCAGCACATGTCAAGGCCCGTCTTAAGTTTGCCAATGACCATTTGGATGATCCAGAGGAGTCATGATAGAAAGTCATGTGGTCAGATGAGATCAAAATATAACTTTTTGGTCATAATTCCTCTAACCGTGTTTGGAGGAAGAAGAATGATGAGGACCATCCCAAGAACACCATCCCTACTGTGAAGCATGGGGGGGTAGCATCATGCTTTGGGGGTGTTTTTCTGCACATGGGACAGGGCGACTGCACTGTATTAAGGAGAGGATGACCGGGGCCATGTATTGCGAGATTTTGGGGAACAACCTCCTTCCCTCAGTTAGAGCATTGAAGATGGGTCGAGGCTGGGTCTTCCAACATGACAATGACCCGAAGCACACAGCCAGGAGAACCAAGGAGTGGCTCTGGAAGAAGCAGATCAAGGTTCTGGCGTGGCCTAGCCAGTCTCCAGACCTAAACCCAATAGAGAATCTTTGGAGGGAGCTCAAACTCCGTGTTTCTCAGCGACAGCCCAGAAACCTGACTGATCTAGAGAAGATCTGTGTGGAGGAGTGGGCCAAAATCCCTTCTGCAGTGTGTCAAACCTGGTGAAGAACTACAGGAAACGTTTGACCTCTGGAACTGCAAACAAAGGCTACTGTACCAAATATTATCATTGATTTTCT
Source organism: Etheostoma nigrum (assembly GCA_029931835.1). Classification (NCBI taxonomy): domain Eukaryota; kingdom Metazoa; phylum Chordata; class Actinopteri; order Perciformes; family Percidae; genus Etheostoma; species Etheostoma nigrum. The sequence continues at coordinate 35,055,844 of CM057238.1, forward strand.
CAGGTGTTCAAATACTTATTTGCAGCTGTATCATACAAATAAATAGTTAAAAAATTAATTTAGATTATGTCTCTCACAGTGGACATGCACCTACTATGACAATTTCAGACCCCTCCATGATTTCTAAGTGGGAGAACTTGCAAAATAGCAGGGTGTTCAAATACTTATTTTCCTTACTGTGTCTTTACTGTGTGCCGTACATTTGTTATCACCGTTAATGTTTTACATCAATGTAAAGCTTAACGCTTTAAAGCTTGTACAAATTGCTATAATAATTAGGTAGATACACCCCGAGCTAACGTTAGCTAACTGAACCTATAATTTAACATTAAGCTGTTAGCTAGCTAGGTTAATGTCTTTGAACAGTTTAATGTACGGTGGCATGTTCATCTCATTTTATATGCCGTTACCGTATATGCGTATCTTTAGCAGAGATTTAGAAAGTTGGTGTGTTTATCACTGGTTGTCTCTGTAGACGAGGGGGGGGGGGGGTAACACTGCACCGTGTTAACTTCAACGAAGGCTGACATGTATGAGTACTTTCCCATGTAATAACGTACTGTTATAGCATTCATAACGTAAACATCTTTTTGTTGAGTTAACTGTCTTTTAACAGGACTAACGGAGGCGGTCACCAAGGATGGCAAAGCCAACGACCAGCAGGGAGACAGAGACCAGCAGGGAGACAGAGACCAGCAGGGAGACAGAGGCCAGCAGGGAGACAGAGGCCAAAGACAGATGTTGAATACATTATTTGTTACATTAAAGATTGGCGTTCTAACAATAAATGCTTTAAATAAACTGGTTTGTCTGTGTCATTAAGTTCTTGGGTGTGTGTATATAATATAAACTGTTTTCCATTGTACATGTTCTCCAAATGCTAAGGAGGACTCTGACCTGCTCCTGAAGGATCCTTCCTTGGAAGGACTAGTCCTACCAAGGAAGGATCCTTGACATTGAGAAACGGGGCCTGTCTCTTCAAGGACAAACGAGGAGTAGAGGTCCGTCATTTAGGGGCGACAATGGCCATCAGACAGTAGAAGGATCCCCTGGAGAGTCTGAAGTCCCCCCTCATGTTCCTATCCCCATCAGACTAGCTACGACCCGGGGGGGGGGGCCTATAGTGAACAGGAATATATTAACGTTACTTATCCTTAGAGCAGAAACATAAGCATATACATAAAAGAGTGGAAATAATAGGTATAATAAATGAATTAAGAGTGCAGTAATTTAATAAGAACGAATATTACAATACAGTGTGTACTGTTATCAGCTAATGGGGGGGGGCATGAGGGCGGCGTCGCAATCGTCATCCTGGCGTGACACGGAGCAAATAAAAACATCACGTTTATTTTTGTTAAAATATCAAAACCAAAGCTGGAATTATTTTTCACTGAAGAACAATAGCAGACTGGAATGCTCTCCGTTGGTGAAATTCACAATTACAGAAGAAGAAGAAGAAGAAGAGATGAAATGTGATCGTCATTTCCGGTAAGTGCACGTGGCCGTGTGCGATTTGAGACAACAATCCTCTGTCAAGATGTACCCACTATGAAGACAGGACGCAGTGCACCGAGTGTCCTGTCTGGAAGGAACTGACAGAAGTGCGAGGTTTGAGACACAGCAACAGACACACAGACAGACAGACACACAGACAGACAGACAGACACACAGACCGACAGTGCAGAAGAGCAGTGAGGGGTCAGAGGTCGGGGGTGGGGGGGAGTCAGAAGGTAAAACACGCCCTGTAGTGGGCGGTGTTTTATCACCTTGTCATCTCACTGCAGCTCCATCAGCTGGGAACAAGAAGCAGACCAATCACACTGCAGCGTCACTGTGATGTCATCAGGCAGAGACTCTATTGTCTCATTCAAACTAATACCATTTGTCTACTGGTCACATGTTTTACTAGTAACAGAAGCTCATTTCTAGTTAACACATCTCCCTCACCAGCAGAAAGACTACAGTCTGCACATTGCATCCTGGGAAACTGAGTTCAAATCTGGGGTTATGAATATAGTAATGTCTGTCTGTCTTTGTCTTGTCTTTGTATGTGTCTTTGCGTGTGTGTGTGTGTATGTGTCTGTGTGTGTGTGTGTCTATGTATGTATGTACGTGTGTGTGTGTCTCTGTGTGTGTGTGTATGTGTCTCTGTGTGTGTGTGTGTGTGTGTGTGTGTATGTGTGTATGTGTCTGTCTGTGTGTGTGTGTGTGTATGTGTGTATGTGTCTGTCTGTGTGTGTGTGTGTGTGTATGTGTCTCTTTGTGTGTCTGTGTGTGTGTTGTGTTACCTCCACGTCCTGCACAGTGCGAGGCTGAGCCTGACACAGCATGCTGAGCAGCAGCAAGATCAGCTCCTCGATGTACTGCAGCGCCTCCTGCTGGGAAACCAGGTTAGGGTGCACCTGGTTCAGCACCTGAGAGAGAGACACACACACACGTGTGTATATGTGTGATAATGTGTGTTTATGTAATAATAATAATAATAATAATGTATACTTTATTAATCCCACAAGGGAAAATTACAATTTACACTTACACATATGTGTGTATATGTGTGATGTGTGTATATGTTTGATATATGTGATATATGTGTGTATATGTGTGATATACAGTATATGTGTATATGTGTGATATATATGTGTGTGATATATGTGTGTATATGTGTGTGATACACACTACCGGTCAAAAGTTTGGGGTCACATAGAAATTCCCATTGCACTCCATTGTAGACAGAATACCAGCTGAGATCAGTTGCATTGTTTTTTTTAACCAGGGCAGTAATCAGATTACATTATGTGCTTACATAATAGTAAAATGGTTCTCCAATGTTTTTCTAGTGTTTTATTTTTAAATGATAGATTAGTACACAGAATGTGCCTTTGGAACATTGGATGAATGGTTGCTGATAATGGGCAATGTAGATATTGCATTAAAGATCAGCGCTTTTACATCATACAGGATACATTCACCATTCACACACATTCATACACTGTGGCCGAGGCTGCCGTACAAGGTGCCACCTGCTCAGCAGGCAACCGTTCTACCACTGAGCCACAGCCGCCCCTGTGATATATGTGTGATATATGTTGGTGTGTATATGTGTGATATATGTGTGTATATGTGTGTATATGTGTGTATATGTGTGTATATGTGGGATATATATATATCTGTGTATATGTGTGATATATGTGTGTATATGTGGGATATATGTGTGTATATGTGGGATATGTGTGTGTATATGTGTGACATATGTGTGTATATGTGTGCTATATATCTGTGTATATGTGTGATATATGTGTGTATATGTGTGATGTGTGTATGTGTGTGATATGTGTGTATATGTGTGATATATGTGTGTATAAGTGTGATATATATCTGTGTATATGTGTGTATATGTGTGATATATGTGTGATGTGTGTAGATGTGTGATATATGTGTATACATATGTGTATATGTGTGTATATGTGGGTATATGTGTGATATATGCGCGTATACGTGTGATATGTGTGTATGTGTGTGTCTACGTGTGTGTACTGTGTTTGTTATCTATCTATGTCCGTCTGTGGGGGTGTGTGTGTGTGTGTTTCTGTGTATGTGTATGTGTATGTCTCTGTCTGTCTGTCTGTCTGTCTGTGTTTGTGTGTGAATGTCTCTGTGTATGTGTGTTTGTGTGTGTGTTTCTGTCTGTGTGTGTTTGTGTGTGTGTGTGTTTCTGTGTGTGTGTGTGTGTGTGTGTGTGTGTGTGTGTGTGTGTGTGTGTGTGTGTGTGTGTGTGTGTGTGTACCTTCTCCAGTGAGGACACCAGCAGGCCTCTCCACTTCGGGCCGTTCTCCTCGCTGAAGAAGTCGTACTGCAGCTGGGCCGCCTGCATGGCTGCTGCTGCGGGACCGATACCCACAGTTCACCGCTTTACATGAAGGCTGAGAGTCCGGTAGGGAGGGAGAAGATGTGGGGACATCCAGCGGGGACAGGCCGCTCCTCCAGAACAGCTGCCGGCGTCACTGCGACCATCCTCGACCGCTACACGGAGATCTGCTACGGCCAGATGTGGCACCGCTGACGGTTAGCTCCGGGGCTAGCAGCTAAATGTTAGCTCAGCGGCTAGCAGCTGACGGTTAGCTCCTAAGCTAGCAGCAGACGGTTAGCTCCGCGGCTAGCACAGGACGGATAGCTCCGCGGCTAGCAGTTAAATGTTGGCTCAGCGGCTAGCAGCTAAATGTTGGCTCAGCGGCTAGCAGCTGACGGTTAGCTCCGTGGCTAGCAGCTGACTGTTAGCTCCGCGGCTAGCAGCTAAATGTTAGCTCAGCGGCTAGCAGCAGACGGTTAGCTCCGCCGCTAGCAGCGGACGGTTAGCTCCACGGCTAGCAGCGGACGGTTAGCTCCGCGGCCAGCAGCTGACGGTTGGATGTCGCACCGTTCCCCGGGATGATAGCATGGTGATAGTCCACCGGTCCACACCAACAGGACCGGCCAAACCGGTAACGCTGCTGAGCTGGCCGGTTGATGGGTTAGCCTGTTAGCATGTAGCCTGTGTGGCTAATGTTTTCAGCGGTCCACAGCCTGCAGATGATCCATCAGCCGCCGACAGGTGAGTCCCGGGGTGTGACACCTGCACTGCCTCACACCGTGAGGCTTACCCGTGTTATCCGTGTAAATCAGCGGGAATGATACCAGGGATTTCGATTAGAATCAGCGGTCTGTTCTGCTCACTCCGCTCCGCAGCTAACAAAACACTGGGCGGCTCCTCTCCCGCTGAGTGTCCGCTGCTCCTGCTCCGACTTTCTCAGACAGTATCCCCGGCCCCAGCCCCCTGACAGCGGACTCTCTCGGACAGTATCCCCAGCCCCGGCCCCCTGACAGCGGACTCTCTCGGACAGTATCCCCGGCCCCGGCCCCCTGACAGCGGACTCTCTCGGACAGTATCCTCGGCCCCGGCCCCGGCCCCAGCCCTCTGACGGTAGACTCTCTTGGACAGTATCCCCGGCCGGTCACGGTGGACGGCTGCCTGTTGTTGTGACTCCAATGTGCGGTGCGGTACGGTACTGTGGAGCGCATGCGCAGTGGGCTCTGACGTACATGGGTGGTTCACCTTTTTTCCAAGATCTTTTCTTTGTTATTTTATCAAATCCCCCTGCCATAAGGTCAGTTAGGGTTTGGTTTTTATGTTATAACTGCCCGTCTTTAAATGTTACATAGTAAAGACTTAATAAGACTTAAATTCTACCTTATTGAGTGGATCTCCCATGGATGTTAATACATGAGAGAACTGGATACATTCCATAGACAGTTAAAGAAATGGACCAGCAGATCCCATTGCTCTAAGCACAGGCTAATCACTGCTAACTAACATGCTAGTTAACATTAGCATAGACACAGGCTCATAACTGCTAATTAACATCCTAGTTAACATTAGCATAGACACAGGCTAATTACTGCTAACTAAAATGCTAGTTAACCTGTAACTATTAACTGTACTATATGGTAATTCCTCTACTATGTGACAGTAAGTCTTGTGGTTATGATGCAACCGTTAGCCTATTTTTATAAAAACATCTGCTACGGAGCCATAACGTGAGCTACAAGGTAACGGAGCCTTTTATACATTGTCGTGTTTCTTTAGAAATAAACAACGGACAAATAGAGTCTTTAAACGCTTCAGATGGAAAGTTATTCACTGTCAAAGTGGAGCCAAAATGAATGGGAGTCAATGGGATTCTAACAGCGGTGATGGCTTATTAGCATCAAGATGAATGGGAGTCAATGAGATGCTAACGGCGGTGATGGCTTATAAGCATCAAGATAAATGGAAGTCAATGGAATGCTAACGGCGGTGATGGCTTATTAGCATCAAAGTGATTGGGAGTCAATGGGATGCTAACGGCGGTGATGGCTTACTAGCATCAAGATGAATGGGAGTCAATGGGATGCTAACAGCGGTGATGGCTTACTAGCATCAAAATGGCGCCATAGGAGCTGCGCTTAGAGAGGAGAGCCCCCCGGTACCGTCCAATGAGAAAGCTCAAAAGCGCATAAAGCGAACACGGAGCTCGAATCTTCGGCGTTGACGGCCCATGGCGTCACGATGGGCATGCGCACTAGCAACAGTTTGTTTGTGTTGTCATAGCAACCGGTAGTAACATGCTCACCCATGAGCTTCTCTCTCGTGTCTCTATGAGTATAGCTAGTTTTTGGTGTCCATAGGGAGCTAATGAACTGGTCAGGAAATATTCACTGACGTTGTACATTGTTTTCCTTGTTGCTGATCATTTACATGCTTTTCTAAATAATAATTAACAGCTGGGTGTTATAATGGATAAATGGATTTATTTAGCTAGACAATCATTGTCATGCTACTAGCTAGCTACAAGCTAGCGCTAGCTACTACGGTAGCCCTGCAGTTTGGTGAACAGAGCTTCCCTTAATACTCGACATACTACTCTCTACTGTTGTCTCTCTACATACTACTCTCTACTGTTGTCTCTACATACTACTCTCTACTGTTGTCTCACTACTGTTGTCTCTACATACTACTCTCTACTGTTGTCTCTCTACTGTTGTCTCTACATACTACTCTCTACTGTTGTCTCTCTACTGTTGTCTCTACATCACTACGCTCTCTACTGTTGTCTCCTACTACTGTTGTCTCTACATACTACTCTCTACTGTTGTCTCTCTACTGTTGTCTCTACATACTACTCTCTACTGTTGTCTCTACATACTACTTTCTACTGTTGTCTCTCTACTGTTGTCTCTACATACTACTCTCTACTGTTGTCTCTCTACTGTTGTCTCTACATACTACTCTCTACTGTTGTCTCTACATACTACTCTCTACTGTTGTCTCTCTACTGTTGTCTCTACATACTACTCTCTACTGTTGTCTCTCTACTGTTGTCTCTACATACTACTCTCTACTGTTGTGTCTCTACTGTTGTCTCTACATACTACTCTCTACTGTTGTGTCTCTACTGTTGTCTCTACATACTACTCTCTACTGTTGTCTCTACATACAACTCTCTACTGTTGTCTCTACATACTATCGTCTCTATACTGTTGTCTCTACATACTACTCTCTACTGTTGTGTCTCTACTGTTGTCTCTACATACAACTCTCTACTGTTGTCTCTCTACTGTTGTCTCTATACTGTTGTCTCTACATACTACTCTCTACTGTTGTCTCTCTGTTGTCTCTATACTGTTGTCTCTACATACTACTCTCTACTGTTGTCTCTATACTGTTGTCTCTACATACTACTCTCTACTGTTGTCTCTCTACTGTTGTCTCTCTACATACTACTCTCTACTGTTGTCTCTCTACTGTTGTCTCTCTACTGTTGTCTCTCTACTGTTGTCTCTCTACATACTACTCTCTACTGATGTCTCTCTACTGTTGTCTCTTAGGAGAGGTATGACAAAAACCTTGGAACAAGCAACAAAAAAAATACAAAAAGCAGGAAAAAGGCAGAAAGAAGACAAAAAACTAGAAAACGTGGCAATAAAGCGAAGACAGTGTTGGAAAGGACAAACAAAGATTCTCTGACGTTGTTTTTTGCCTTTTTCCATCTTTTTTCTTGACGTTTTCGCGTGTTAGTTCTAACACATTATCCACAGCACTCGATTGAAAGGTGTGTTTCTGTTTATTTACATTTTGAATTGCATTATGGGACCGTAATCTCGCTCCATACTACATTCATCCCACAGATATAAACAACATGGATGTGAATGCATTTCAGCTGTAAATAACTTTATGGAAAATATTGATGAAAGTGAACGTTTGAATGGAAGTATTAGTACTTTGAAATGTTATTTAGTCTGTGTTGGTAACACTTGATTGTGAATTATTTTGGTTATACTGACAGTTAATGTTAGATATGTATTTATACTATACATACACCATAAAATAATACAACAAAATCAACAAACTATTTGTCACATTAAGAGCTTTTTTGCTAAAAAACGGAAAATACTAAATAAATACACGGACTTATATATGTCACAGCATTTATTTAATCCTACGAAAGGACGAGAAATACTTTAAGACCTGGGTTCTGTAATGTAACACTTTCAAGGTCTTATTGTTACAATATTAAACTTAAGACTTTTTAAATACTTTTTAGACCCGTGGGTACCCTGAGAGGGGTATGATGGGGTATCAGAGGGGTATGATGGGGTTTCAGAGGGTATGACTGGGTATGAGAGGGGTGTGATGGCGTATCAGAGGGGTATGATGGGGTATCAGAGGGGTATGATGGGGTATCAGGGTATGATGGGGTATCAGAGGGGTATGATGGGGTATCAGAGGGTATGATGGGGTACGAGAGGGGTAGGATGGGGTATCAGAGGGTATGATGGGGTTTCAGAGGGTATGATGGGGTATGAGAGGTCTATGATGGGGTTTCAGAGGGTGTGATGGGGTATCAACACATTATCACTCCCAGCATGTCAATAGCCACGCTTGGTCAGGTGCCTTTGGCGTTTGCTGACACAGGAAGTATTCTTCAGCGTCTTATTTGGACACACTGGGTTGGGACGGACGTTTAACTGACATGACTGGCACAAGAACGGGACATGAACCTCCATCTCCTGGGGGGTAGTCCTGTTTTGCTTGACACCCCCCCCCCCCTAACCCTAACCCTAACCCCCCCCCCCAAACAACCATCTTTCATGCTACTCTCTACTGTTGTCTCTCTACTGTTGTCTCTCTACATACTACTCTCTACTGTTGTCTCTCTACTGTTGTCTCTCTACATACTACTCTCTACTGATGTCTCTCTACATACTACTCTCTACTGTTGTCTCTCTACTGTTGTCTCTCTACCGTTGTCTCTCTACATACTACTCTCTACTGATGTCTCTCTACTGTTGTCTCTCTACATACTACTCTCTACTGTTGTCTCTCTACATACTACTCTCTACTGTTGTCTCTCTACTGTTGTTTCTCTACCGTTGTCTCTCTACTGTTGTCTCTCTACATACTAGTCTCTACTGTTGTCTCTCTACATACTAGTCTCTACTGTTGTCTCTCTACATACTACTCTCTACTGTGGTCTCTCTACCGTTGTCTCTCTACTGTTGTCTCTCTACATACTGCTCTCTACTGTTGTCTCTACATACTGCTCTCTACCGTTGTCTCTCTACCGTTGTCTCTCTACTGTTGTCTTTCTACAGACTACATCATCTTCCAGGGCCTCGGTGGAGCTGCTGCCTTGCCCGGTGTGTCCCGTACAGACGCTAAAGGAGACGCTATGTGACACTGAGAGACACTGACCACGCGTCAGTATTTAACGAGTTGGGAGTGAGAACGGGTTGAGGGGACAGATGCTAACATCTGATCAGAAATACCTGATAAACTCCAATGTCAAAATGCATTAAGCTCATAATGTTAAGACATCTCTACCCAAATCAGAAAAACAGTCAATGCTATATTCTACAGATTTCATCCTGGTTCACAGCTAAAAAGTGTAAAAGAAATCCACAGATTGTATTTGGGTCTGGTGAATCAGCTGTTCCGTATCAGAGACGGGTATCAGAAAGAAATCCCGGGGTATCAGAGAGTGCAGATGAGGCATGGAGCCGGCTGCAGGATCAGAGACTGAAGACGACTCAACGTTGACTCCTAACTTTAATAAATAATAAAGGACCAAAGAGCAGCATTCAGGAAGTTTATAATACACCTGGTGACCTGCACTTCCTGTCAGTGAGAGAGAAGACAAGGCAGCAGAGACACATCTCAGTTTGAGGATAAAGGGACTCTTGGAATTCGTACATCTTCCACATTTCATCCAGACGGGATGTTTGTTTCCTCAGGTTTTTAACCTGCAGGGGTTTTGGGTCAGAGTCAGTGGCTCAGCTCGCAGGCCGATGGCTGAATGCATTTCAACAACAACTGGTACGTACGGTAACACTGCTGCAGTGACTTCATAAAGACACGTCTTTATATTTACATCTGTGAGTATCTGGGATCCAAACATCTGCAGCAAACTTCTCCCTGGGAGCTTATTGTATTTCTCTAAATTTTGGTTGGAATAATCCTCCCACTGATGTCACCTTTAATTGTGAAGTAATTTTTGATAGCTCGATGATGTCATAGGTCATGTGATAACACGTCCTCTACAGGTATGGGACCCTTTGAAATGTCTCCAAGAGGATTTAAAGCATCCTTCTCAAACTGGGCCAGCAGCATGTCAAGATGTTCAGGATGCCAGCACGGCACGGTGCGGTGTGGCTCGGCATGGTGCGGCGTGGCGGGGCACGGTGTGGAACAGCATGGCAGCTAACTCAGCTTGGAAACCATAGCAACACGGTGACCCCGTTTACAGAGAGAAGCTGTGACTGTTGGGTGACTTTTTGGGACCGATGCTAAGATATTTGGGACGGACTGTGTGATCTCGCTGCTGATGTTTGGATCTTCAGGTTAATTCATTCATGATATTGTTCTGTTACATGTTCAGACCATTTCCTGTTATTATACACGGTTATTATCTGAAACTGAACAATAAACAGAAATAATCAGTGAGAAATGTGTGATGTCTGCGTGTCAGAGATGTTATAGGTACTCACGTCCTGTACTCAAGTAGAAGTGCAGATACTTGTATTAAAATACTCTGGTAAAAGTAGAAATACTGATTTAACTTCTTTACTCTAATAAAAGTAACAAAGCACAGAATTGGAAATGTACTTAAAGTATAAAAGTAAAGCTAGCCTCATGAATGGCAAAGCTACCTGGACATGGAACACACATTACTAAAGAGACGCTGAGAAACTACAGTGGACATGGATCACACGCTGTTTATACGCTGTTGACTACAGTGGACATGGAGGACATGGTTTATATGCTGTTGACTACAGTGGACATGGAGGACATGTCTTTATGTGCTGTTGACTACAGTGGACATGTACGACATGTCTTTATATGCTGTTGACTACAGTGGACATGGAGGACATGGTCTTTATGCTGTTGACTACAGTGGACATGGAGGACATCTCTTTATATGCTGATGACTACAGTGGACATGGAGGACATGTCTTTATATGCTGTTGACTACAGTGGACATGGAGGACATGTCTTTATGTGCTGTTGACCACAGTGGACATGGAGGACATGTCTTTATGTGCTGTTGTCTACATTTTAAATGGATATCTGCCAACAGGCCTAAACGTCCCATATAAGATGACTGAGACAGAGACGGGGACTCCGGGTTATTCAGAGTCTGACTGAGACAGAGACGGGGACTCCGGGTTATTCAGAGTCTGACTGAGACAGAGACGGGGACTCCGGGTTATTCAGAGTCTGACTGAGACAGAGACGGGGACTCCGGGTTATTCAGAGTCTGACTGAGACAGAGACGGGGACTCCGGGTTATTCAGAGTCTGACTGAGACAGAGACGGGGACTCCGGGTTATTCAGAGTCTGACAGAGACGGGGACTCCGGGTTATTCAGAGTCTGACTGAGACAGAGACGGGGACTCCGGGTTATTCAGAGTCTGACTGAGACAGAGACGGGGACTCCGGGTTATTCAGAGTCTGACAGAGACGGGGACTCCGGGTTATTCAGAGTCTGACTGAGACAGAGACGGGGACTCCGGGTTATTCAGAGTCTGACTGAGACAGAGACGGGGACTCCGGGTTATTCAGAGTCTGACTGAGACAGAGACGGGGACTCCGGGTTATTCAGAGTCTGACTGAGACAGAGACGGGGACTCCGGGTTATTCAGAGTCTGACTGAGACAGAGACGGGGACTCCGGGTTATTCAGAGTCTGACAGAGACGGGGACTCCGGGTTATTCAGAGTCTGACTGAGACAGAGACGGGGACTCCGGGTTATTCAGAGTCTGACAGAGACGGGGACTCCGGGTTATTCAGAGTCTGACTGAGACAGAGACGGGGACTCCGGGTTATTCAGAGTCTGACTGAGACAGAGACGGGGACTCCGGGTTATTCAGAGTCTGACAGAGACGGGGACTCCGGGTTATTCAGAGTCTGACTGAGACAGAGACGGGGACTCCGGGTTATTCAGAGTCTGACTGAGACAGAGACGGGGACTCCGGGTTATTCAGAGTCTGACTGGGTGAGATATGAATCTTCCCCTGAACATATAAAGGAGTCCACACGTACGTGTGCTCAGATCTGGCTTCTGGAGATATATAAAGGATAAAATATGAATGACTAAACAGACATTAATGAAGAAGTTCCCCAGCACACTGGCCAGGAGTCCTCCTTGATGCCGATGTCTGTCTCAGATCAGCCGAGGATGATGGGAATGTCTTGCTGCTTGTCTGTTTCCTTCATTTTCAATCATGTCTCCGGCTATACTGCTACGTGCTAACGTTAGCGCCGCTGAATCTGAATCATCTCATTGGTGCGTACTCCCATCCAATTAGATTGAATTTGATGTTGATGATGCGAACAACAATAACAGTGAAATTATTATAATAATAATTATTAACTAAAGTAACGAGCCAATTTTGTAAAATGAATAGCAGTAAAAAGTCTCCACAAAATAAATAGTAAAGTAAAAATATCTGAAAAATCTACTTGAGTACAGTAACGAGTAACTTGGTCCCAGACTGCAGCGTGTGTGTGTGTGTGTGTGTGTTACATTAAAGTCCATACCATAATCACCCAGCAGGGTCTTACTAACACTTTGCTTCAGATTCATTGAGACACTTTAGAAACATGTTGAGTTCCTGCCAGGACCAGGACCAGGGCCTACGTCCCGTCCAGACCGCGGCGTCCCGTGACCCAGGAGCATCCCGGTCCGGCAGACTCCCCGGGCTCCTCAGACGGAGGACTCGTGGGCGGTCTTGGAGCGCAGGGATCCGGCCCGGCTGAGGAAGGGGAAGGTGGTCCCGAGGCAGCCGGTTGCCACGGTGACGCCCAGACTGGCCCAGGCGCAGCATATGGACCAGCCGTATCCATGGTCCACGTCCGCCGGCAGCCCGTAGATGAAGGGCGGGTTCCTGGAGAGGTCGTAGGTCACGCTGGCCGCGTATGTACACAGGGAGATGGTGCAGAAGATCCCTAAGGGAAACAGGAAGCAGTCTCTTATATCACATGTAGAAACAGGAAGCAGGAAGTAGTCTCTTATACAACATATAGAAACAGGAAGCAGGAAGTAGTCCCTTATACAACATGTAGGCTGTGTCTCAAACCTCGCACTTCTGTCAGTTCCTTCCAGACAGGACACTCGGTGCACTGCGTCCTGTCTTCATAGTGGGTACATCTTGACAGAGGAGTGTTGTCTCAAATCCCGCACGGCCACGTGCACTTACCGGAAATGACGATCACATTTCATCTCTTCTTTTTCTTCTTCTTCTTCTTCTTCTTCTTCTGTAATTGTGAATTTCACCAACGGAGAGCATTCCAGTCTGCTATTGTTTTTCGTGAAAAATAATTCCTGCTTTGTTTTTGATATTTTAACAAAAATAAACGTGATGTTTTTATTTGCTCCGTGTCACGCCAGGATGACGACTGCGACGCCGCCCTCATGCCCCCCCCCCATTAGCTGATAACAGTACACACTGTATTGTAATATTCGTTCTTGTTACTGCACTCTTAATTCATTAATTATACCTATTATTTGCAGTCCACTCTTTTATGTATATGCTTATGTTTCTGTTCTAGATAAGTAAAGTAACGTTAATATATTCCTGTTCATTTTAATGCTCAGCGGTTTCATGAGGACATCCGTGTGGCCCAGAGATTAGACATCACCCTTACAACTTACCTAATAAAAACATCCTTACATCTTTTATATAAGGTGTATAATAGATCCATTCTATTCTGAAACAGGTGCATCTAATTTAGGATAATAAATGGAAGGGAGGTGGACATTTTGAAGGCAGACTAACAGGTCTTTGAGGGTCAGAATTCTAGCTGATAGACAGGTGTTCAAATACTTATTTGCAGCTGTATCATACAAATAAATAGTTAAAAAATCATACATTGTGATTTCTGGATGTTTTTTTTAGATTATGTCTCTCACAGTGGACCATGCACCTACGATGACAAGTTCAGACCCCTCCATGATTTCTAAGTGGGAGAACTTGCAAAATAGCAGCGTGTTCAAATACTTATTTTCCTCACTGTATATGCAGCCGAATGTAAAAATGAAAGAGATATGGATCAGTTTTCTCGAAGATATGGGAAGGAACATGAAAAAAACAAAGCTCCTGGAATGATGGTCTGATTTTTCTGAGTTATTCTATAAAGTATTTAATAAGTCATTAGCACCTTTTCTAGTGGCTATGTTTGTAGAAGCCATAGGAAAAGGGGAATTGCCTCCAACTCTTCGACAAGGTCTTATTAAATTGATTCCTAAACCGAAAAAAGATAAACTGAGTATTGAGAATTGGAGACCAATTAGTTTGTTAAATAATGATGCTAAGATATTCGCATTGGTCTTTGCTAAAAGGTTGAAATCAGGATTGGATGATATTATTGATGAAGAACAATCAGGATTCATGCCAGGAAGAAATATTTGTAATAACATACGATTAGTATTGGATATGATAGAATATGATGAATATATATTGGACAATAGCTTTATTTTGTTTGTAGATTTTTACAAGGCATTTGATACCATAAGTCACCGATTTATGTTTGAAGTTATTGAGTGTCTTGGATTTGGTGACCAATTTTTGAAAGCTGTCAAAACGCTAGGCCTATATAAGGGCTGCAACAGTTCAATTAAGCTAGCTCACGGTACAACTCCTAGATTTGATATTGGTCGCGGCATAAGACAAGGTTGTCCACTTAGCCCATTCTTATTCCTCCTTGTTACACAAATTATGGCTGTACATATTAAAAAAGGTAGATTCCAAGGTATAATTTCCTTAGGTAGAGAATTTAAATTATCCCTACTAGCAGATGATACAATTTTTTTAGCTAATAGACATGAAGTGACAAAAGCAATTAGTTGTATTAAGGAATTCTCTGATGTGTCAGGTTTAAGAATGAATTTGAGTAAATCTGTTTTACTACCACTTAAGGATTGGGACCTATCCAAAGTAGAGGGAATCCCTGTGAAACATACGATTACACACCTTATCATTGATAAGAATGAAAAACGTCGCAATAACCTGAACTTCAGTTCTATAATTTAACAAATAGGGAAAAAATGTAATACATGGTTGATGAGAGATCTGTCGTTGAATGGTAGAGTTCTGTTATCTAAAGCTGAAGGAATATCCAGATCTGTCTATGTATCATTATCATTGAACGTCCCTTCCGAAATATCCAAAAAATTGGATAAAATCTTATTCGACTTTATTTGGAGGAACAGATGCCATTATTTAAGAAAAGACATCTTGTGGAACATTAGAAGACATGGTGGTCTAGAAGTGTTACGTTTTGAAACCTTAAATAATACTTTTAAGGTGAAATGGTTAACTAATTTGATTGACGAAAAGGACTGTATTTGGAATACTTTCCCTAAATATGTATTTGGTTTAGTTGGTGGACTCAAATTTCTGTTAACGTCTGATTATAAAATTGATAGATTACCTGTGAAGTTATAAAATTTTCATAAACAAGCTCTGCTGGCCTGGAAATTAATTTACAAGCATAACTTTACACCAACCAATTACTACATTTGGAATAACAAGGATATTCAATACAAAAACAAATCTCTGTATTATGGAAGATGGGTTGATAATGGTATTATCTTGGTAAAACAACTCCTTAATGCTGACGGGCAGTTACTAAAGTATAATGAGTTCCTCTCCAAGTTCCAGTTAGCAGTCACGCCGAGAGAATATGCGATAGTCGTTGATGTTGTGCCGAGATGTGTACTGCAACTTCTTAGAGGATCAGTAACGACAGATCAATCCACTCAGTAGTGGTATATTCCTTCTTAGAGGATCAGTAACGACAGATCAATCCACTCAGTAGTGGTATATTCCTTCTTAGAGGATCAGTAACAACAGATCAATCCACTCAGTAGTGGTATATTCCTCCTTAGAGGGTCAGTAATAACAGATCAATCCACTCAGTAGTGGTATATTCCTTCTTAGAGGATCAGTAACGACAGATCAATCCACTCAGTAGTGGTATATTCCTTCTTAGAGGGTCAGTAACGACAGATCAATCCACTCAGTAGTGGTATATTCCTTCTTAGAGGGTCAGTAACGACAGATCAATCCACTCAGTAGTGGTATATTCCTTCTTAGAGGGTCAGTAACGACAGATCAATCCACTCAGTAGTGGTATATTCCTTCTTAGAGGATCAGTAACGACAGATCAATCCACTCAGTAGTGGTATATTCCTCCTTAGAGGGTCAGTAATAACAGATCAATCCACTCAGTAGTGGTATATTCCTTCTTAGAGGATCAGTAACGACAGATCAATCCACTCAGTAGTGGTATATTCCTTCTTAGAGGGTCAGTAACGACAGATCAATCCACTCAGTAGTGGTATATTCCTTCTTAGAGGGTCAGTAACGACAGATCAATCCACTCAGTAGTGGTATATTCCTTCTTAGAGGGTCAGTAACGACAGATCAATCCACTCAGTAGTGGTATATTCCTTCTTAGAGGATCAGTAACGACAGATCAATCCACTCAGTAGTGGTATATTCCTTCTTAGAGGATCAGTAACGACAGATCAATCCACTCAGTAGTGGTATATTCCTTCTTAGAGGATCAGTAACGACAGATCAATCCACTCAGTAGTGGTATATTCCTCCTTAGAGGATCAGTAACAACAGATCAATCCACTCAGTAGTGGTATATTCCTTCTTAGAGGGTCAGTAACGACAGATCAATCCACTCAGTAGTGGTATATTCCTCCTTAGAGGATCAGTAACAACAGATCAATCCACTCAGTAGTGGTATATTCCTCCTTAGAGGATCAGTAACAACAGATCAATCCACTCAGTAGTGGTATATTCCTCCTTAGAGGATCAGTAACAACAGATCAATCCACTCAGTAGTGGTATATTCCTTCTTAGAGGGTCAGTAACGACAGATCAATCCACTCAGTAGTGGTATATTCCTTCTTAGAGGATCAGTAACAACAGATCAATCCACTCAGTAGTGGTATATTCCTTCTTAGAGGGTCAGTAACGACAGATCAATCCACTCAGTAGTGGTATATTCCTTCTTAGAGGGTCAGTAACGACAGATCAATCCACTCAGTAGTGGTATATTCCTTCTTAGAGGGTCAGTAATGACAGATCAATCCACTCAGTAGTGGTATATTCCTTCTTAGAGGGTCAGTAACAACAGATCAATCCACTCAGTAGTGGTATATTCCTTCTTAGAGGGTCAGTAATGACAGGGATCAATCCACTCAGTAGTGGTATATTCCTTCTTAGAGGGTCAGTAACGACAGATCAATCCACTCAGTAGTGGTATATTCCTTCTTAGAGGATCAGTAACAACAGATCAATCCACTCAGTAGTGGTATATTCCTCCTTAGAGGGTCAGTAACAACAGATCAATCCACTCAGTAGTGGTATATTCCTTCTTAGAGGGTCAGTAATGACAGGGATCAATCCACTCAGTAGTGGTATATTCCTTCTTAGAGGGTCAGTAACAACAGATCAATCCACTCAGTAGTGGTATATTCCTTCTTAGAGGGTCAGTAATGACAGGGATCAATCCACTCAGTAGTGGTATATTCCTTCTTAGAGGGTCAGTAACGACAGATCAATCCACTCAGTAGTGGTATATTCCTTCTTAGAGGATCAGTAACAACAGATCAATCCACTCAGTAGTGGTATATTCCTCCTTAGAGGATCAGTAACGACAGATCAATCCACTCAGTAGTGGTATATTCCTTCTTGGAGGGTCAGTAACAACAGATCAATCCACTCAGTAGTGGTATATTCCTTCTTAGAGGGTCAGTAACGACAGATCAATCCACTCAGTAGTGGTATATTCCTCCTTAGAGGGTCAGTACAACAGATCAATCCACTCAGTAGTGGTATATTCCTTCTTAGAGGATCAGTAACAACAGATCAATCCACTCAGTAGTGGTATATTCCTTCTTAGAGGGTCAGTAACAACAGATCAATCCACTCAGTAGTGGTATATTCCTTCTTAGAGGGTCAGTAACAACAGATCAATCCACTCAGTAGTGGTATATTCCTCCTTAGAGGGTCAGTAACGACAGATCAATCCACTCAGTAGTGGTATATTCCTTCTTAGAGGATCAGTAACAACAGATCAATCCACTCAGTAGTGGTATATTCCTTCTTAGAGGGTCAGTAACGACAGATCAATCCACTCAGTAGTGGTATATTCCTCCTTAGAGGATCAGTAACAACAGATCAATCCACTCAGTAGTGGTATATTCCTTCTTAGAGGGTCAGTAACGACAGATCAATCCACTCAGTAGTGGTATATTCCTTCTTAGAGGATCAGTAACAACAGATCAATCCACTCAGTAGTGGTATATTCCTTCTTAGAGGGTCAGTAACAACAGATCAATCCACTCAGTAGTGGTATATTCCTTCTTAGAGGGTCAGTAACAACAGATCAATCCACTCAGTAGTGGTATATTCCTCCTTAGAGGATCAGTAACAACAGATCAATCCACTCAGTAGTGGTATATTCCTCCTTAGAGGATCAGTAACAACAGATCAATCCACTCAGTAGTGGTATATTCCTCCTTAGAGGGTCAGTAACGACAGATCAATCCACTCAGTAGTGGTATATTCCTTCTTAGAGGGTCAGTAACAACAGATCAATCCACTCAGTAGTGGTATATTCCTCCTTAGAGGATCAGTAACAACAGATCAATCCACTCAGTAGTGGTATATTCCTTCTTAGAGGGTCAGTAACGACAGATCAATCCACTCAGTAGTGGTATATTCCTTCTTAGAGGGTCAGTAACAACAGATCAATCCACTCAGTAGTGGTATATTCCTCCTTAGAGGATCAGTAACGACAGATCAATCCACTCAGTAGTGGTATATTCCTCCTTAGAGGATCAGTAACGACAGATCAATCCACTCAGTAGTGGTATATTCCTTCTTAGAGGGTCAGTAACAACAGATCAATCCACTCAGTAGTGGTATATTCCTCCTTAGAGGATCAGTAACGACAGATCAATCCACTCAGTAGTGGTATATTCCTCCTTAGAGGGTCAGTAACGACAGATCAATCCACTCAGTAGTGGTATATTCCTCCTTAGAGGATCAGTAACGACAGATCAATCCACTCAGTAGTGGTATATTCCTTCTTAGAGGGTCAGTAATGACAGGGATCAATCCACTCAGTAGTGGTATATTCCTTCTTAGAGGGTCAGTAACGACAGATCAATCCACTCAGTAGTGGTATATTCCTTCTTAGAGGATCAGTAATGACAGGGATCAATCCACTCAGTAGTGGTATATTCCTTCTTAGAGGGTCAGTAACGACAGGGATCAATCCACTCAGTAGTGGTATATTCCTTCTTAGAGGGTCAGTAACGACAGATCAATCCACTCAGTAGTGGTATATTCCTTCTTAGAGGGTCAGTAATGACAGATCAATCCACTCAGTAGTGGTATATTCCTCCTTAGAGGGTCAGTAACGACAGATCAATCCACTCAGTAGTGGTATATTCCTTCTTAGAGGGTCAGTAATGACAGATCAATCCACTCAGTAGTGGTATATTCCTTCTTAGAGGGTCAGTAACAACAGATCAATCCACTCAGTAGTGGTATATTCCTTCTTAGAGGGTCAGTAACAACAGATCAATCCACTCAGTAGTGGTATATTCCTTCTTAGAGGGTCAGTAATGACAGGGATCAATCCACTCAGTAGTGGTATATTCCTTCTTAGAGGGTCAGTAACGACAGATCAATCCACTCAGTAGTGGTATATTCCTTCTTAGAGGGTCAGTAACAACAGATCAATCCACTCAGTAGTGGTATATTCCTTCTTAGAGGGTCAGTAACAACAGATCAATCCACTCAGTAGTGGTATATTCCTTCTTAGAGGATCAGTAACGACAGATCAATCCACTCAGTAGTGGTATATTCCTTCTTAGAGGGTCAGTAACGACAGATCAATCCACTCAGTAGTGGTATATTCCTTCTTAGAGGGTCAGTAACAACAGATCAATCCACTCAGTAGTGGTATATTCCTTCTTAGAGGGTCAGTAACAACAGATCAATCCACTCAGTAGTGGTATATTCCTCCTTAGAGGGTCAGTAACGACAGATCAATCCACTCAGTAGTGGTATATTCCTTCTTAGAGGGTCAGTAACAACAGATCAATCCACTCAGTAGTGGTATATTCCTCCTTAGAGGATCAGTAACGACAGATCAATCCACTCAGTAGTGGTATATTCCTCCTTAGAGGATCAGTAACGACAGATCAATCCACTCAGTAGTGGTATATTCCTCCTTAGAGGGTCAGTAACGACAGATCAATCCACTCAGTAGTGGTATATTCCTCCTTAGAGGATCAGTAACGACAGGGATCAATCCACTCAGTAGTGGTATATTCCTTCTTAGAGGGTCAGTAACGACAGATCAATCCACTCAGTAGTGGTATATTCCTTCTTAGAGGATCAGTAATGACAGGGATCAATCCACTCAGTAGTGGTATATTCCTTCTTAGAGGATCAGTAACGACAGATCAATCCACTCAGTAGTGGTATATTCCTTCTTAGAGGATCAGTAACGACAGGGATCAATCCACTCAGTAGTGGTATATTCCTTCTTAGAGGGTCAGTAACGACAGGGATCAATCCACTCAGTAGTGGTATATTCCTTCTTAGAGGGTCAGTAACGACAGATCAATCCACTCAGTAGTGGTATATTCCTTCTTAGAGGGTCAGTAATGACAGATCAATCCACTCAGTAGTGGTATATTCCTTCTTAGAGGGTCAGTAACAACAGATCAATCCACTCAGTAGTGGTATATTCCTTCTTAGAGGGTCAGTAACAACAGATCAATCCACTCAGTAGTGGTATATTCCTTCTTAGAGGGTCAGTAATGACAGGGATCAATCCACTCAGTAGTGGTATATTCCTTCTTAGAGGGTCAGTAACGACAGATCAATCCACTCAGTAGTGGTATATTCCTTCTTAGAGGGTCAGTAACAACAGATCAATCCACTCAGTAGTGGTATATTCCTTCTTAGAGGGTCAGTAACAACAGATCAATCCACTCAGTAGTGGTATATTCCTTCTTAGAGGATCAGTAACGACAGATCAATCCACTCAGTAGTGGTATATTCCTTCTTAGAGGGTCAGTAACGACAGATCAATCCACTCAGTAGTGGTATATTCCTTCTTAGAGGGTCAGTAACAACAGATCAATCCACTCAGTAGTGGTATATTCCTTCTTAGAGGGTCAGTAACAACAGATCAATCCACTCAGTAGTGGTATATTCCTTCTTAGAGGGTCAGTAACAACAGATCAATCCACTCAGTAGTGGTATATTCCTTCTTAGAGGGTCAGTAACAACAGATCAATCCACTCAGTATTGGTATATTCCTTCTTAGAGGGTCAGTAACAACAGATCAATCCACTCAGTAGTGGTATATTCCTTCTTAGAGGATCAGTAACGACAGATCAATCCACTCAGTAGTGGTATATTCCTTCTTAGAGGGTCAGTAACAACAGATCAATCCACTCAGTAGTGGTATATTCCTCCTTAGAGGATCAGTAACGACAGATCAATCCACTCAGTAGTGGTATATTCCTCCTTAGAGGGTCAGTAACGACAGATCAATCCACTCAGTAGTGGTATATTCCTTCTTAGAGGGTCAGTAACAACAGATCAATCCACTCAGTAGTGGTATATTCCTTCTTAGAGGGTCAGTAATGACAGATCAATCCACTCAGTAGTGGTATATTCCTCCTTAGAGGATCAGTAACGACAGGGATCAATCCACTCAGTAGTGGTATATTCCTCCTTAGAGGATCAGTAACGACAGGGATCAATCCACTCAGTAGTGGTATATTCCTTCTTAGAGGGTCAGTAACGACAGGGATCAATCCACTCAGTAGTGGTATATTCCTTCTTAGAGGGTCAGTAACGACAGATCAATCCACTCAGTAGTGGTATATTCCTTCTTAGAGGGTCAGTAATGACAGATCAATCCACTCAGTAGTGGTATATTCCTTCTTAGAGGATCAGTAACGACAGATCAATCCACTCAGTAGTGGTATATTCCTTCTTAGAGGGTCAGTAATGACAGATCAATCCACTCAGTAGTGGTATATTCCTTCTTAGAGGGTCAGTAACAACAGATCAATCCACTCAGTAGTGGTATATTCCTTCTTAGAGGGTCAGTAATGACAGATCAATCCACTCAGTAGTGGTATATTCCTCCTTAGAGGATCAGTAACGACAGGGATCAATCCACTCAGTAGTGGTATATTCCTTCTTAGAGGGTCAGTAACAACAGATCAATCCACTCAGTAGTGGTATATTCCTTCTTAGAGGGTCAGTAACAACAGATCAATCCACTCAGTAGTGGTATATTCCTTCTTAGAGGAATATACCACTACTGAGTGTACTATAGTATATATATATATATATATATATATATATATATATATATATATATATATATATATATATATATATATATATTTTCTATGTATGAGCAATTCTGGTTTTGACATTTTAATTATACATACTGGCATTGTAAATGTTCTTTGTTAATAAAAAAAAAAGAAAGATTTTTCTTTGTTTTAACTTTTTTGAAACACAATTTCAAATTATTAAAAAATTATTGAGTAATTTTGCTTCAGTCCAATATCTATCAATTATTGTTTTGATTTCTTTTTTAAATTCTTTATTTTGTAAAAGTAATTTATTTAATTTCCAGTAATCTTTGATAAAGTATTGATATTAATTGTTACAGCCTTATAATCTGTAAAAACTGTTCTATCAACACTGACTCCACCTTATTCTCCAAGTCTGATGAGACCAACCAGAAGTATATACGGGACTGTTGAGATCTATCCTTATTATTCCAAGTATATATTTTTTGGTTTGGGTGTTTATGTCGCCAGTGTTTATATCAGTCAGGTCCAATCGACTGCATATATTTCCTAATTCATGTGTTGCTTTGTCTTTGGGTGGCCATCTATCCATACTTTCATCCATTACTGTATTAAAGTCTCCTCCCCATAAAACTCTAGCTGAAGGGAATACCATTAAGAGATCATTCATTTTACATTCTACTATTGAAAAAAAATAGCTGTATTGTTTTGCCTATTATTGGAAGCATAGATATTAACCAAAACAAACAGATTGGTCAATGTCTACAAGAAGAATTATCCATCTACCATCTGTATCTGTTAGGTACTTGATGACATGACCTTTGACCTTTCCCTGCAGTATAGCAACCCCTGCTGACCTATTACTGCCAAATGAAACCACACATCTCTTCCCCATTGACTCCTCCAAAATGGAATCTGCTTCTGAAGCATGAGTTTCTTGGATAAAATATAAATCGGCACCTTTACTCTGGCAATATAAGAATAAACATTTTCTCTTCAGTTGATTCCTAATACCCCCCCCCCCCCCCCGGCACTGCTGGCAGATAAAACAGAAACAGACATTTGAGAACACAAATAGAAAAAGAACTACTCTCTCTAGACTTAAACTTTTTGAATCACTGCACAAATGTTGAATATTGGTTACATAGGAGTAGGTTATATTATTGACTCATACCTCCGTTCCCTTATTTAAGTTCTTTGTCGGCCAATGTTAATCTCTTTTCCGTTAATAAACGCCTTATTTCCCAAGAAGTAGGCCTTGTCTCCTCTCTTCCTTGCTGCCTCCACTGCAGACCCCAGACGCCTGCGGGGGTCTCGGTCAGCTGTGGTCAGATCTTCTTTGAAGTGGAGCCGGTCGTTCTTCCTGGACCCCTTCCATAATGCAGCCCTGGCTGTTCTGTACATGAACCTGATCAGTATTGGACGTATTGGTTGGACCCTCCGTTTTTGGGTCTGCCCGTGCTGTGGACAACATGTATAGCAGAGATGACCTTCTCGGCCTCAGTGCCCGGTAGTGTTGCTCGGCAGACGTCTCGGACTCTTGTTTGAATGTCCTCCACCTTTTCAGGAACAGCGTGCAGATGGAGGTCATGGCGCCAACTGTAGCGGTCAACCTCGTTGACCTTCAGTTCCACGTCAGTAACTTTCTTCTGAAGCTGCTCACAAGATTCTTTAAGACCCCGTTCTGTCTTCTCAGGTCCAGAACTTCTTTATGGCACAAGTCCGGAGACTTTTTAAGACCGTCAGTGTGAACTGTGTTGTAGTGGACTGTCTCATTGTTTTTGTCTTTCATTTATCTTCTCAGTGACAGCTGTAATAATCGGTTGGTCTGCTCTTTCATTTATCTTCTCAGTGACAGCTGTAATAATCGGTTGGTCTGCTCTTTCATTTATCTTCTCAGTGACAGCTGTAATAATCGATTGGTCTGCTCTTTCATTTATCTTCTCAGTGACAGCTGTAATAATCGGTTGGTCTGCTCTTTCATTTATCTTCTCAGTGACAGCTGTAATAATCGGTTGGTCTGCTCTTTCATTTATCTTCTCAGTGACAGTTGTAATAAGTGGTTCTGCAACTCAGAGAGCAACGGTTCTGTCGGTTTGGCCGGGATGTTTTCTCAGTTGCCTCTTGTCTTCTCAGGGTGGTGTTTCAGGTGTAGCAGGAGAGGAACTGCCATCTTCACAATGTCCCGCTTGACAAGCATACGAGTGAATTTCGCTTATGTTCCGTTTGTCTTTATCAATTGCGACCTCCATATCTTCCAGTCGCGGGAGCTCATCTTTATCCAAGTTATCCATCGCTAGCATGTGGTAGCGTTAGCTTTAGCTTACAGCTAGAAACCGATAGCTCCACCTCTCGTAGTCTCAGATGCAGACGCAAAAAATACACAGTATTTTAACGGGAAATGTCCATTTGCTTCTTCAAAAATAAGTATTATCTTCTTTAGGCAACAAAATGAAATTACATTAAAAATGTGCGCAGTAATTCCCACATTATTTGCTAGCGTCGCAAAGTACGACTTCTCATGCCGCCGTCTTGAGTCTCCTAGGAAGTGGTCTCTTATACAACATGTAGAAACAGGAAGGGCCTCTGATTGGCTTGAACCGGCCTTGGGGGCTCTGTGATTGACTGTTACCTGCCATGGGGGACTGTGATTGGCTGTAACCTGCCTTGGAGGCCTGTGATTGGCTGTTACCTGCCATGGGGGCCTGTGATTGGCTACCTGACTTGGGGGCCTGTGATTGGCTGTGAACCGGCCATGGGGGCCTGTGATTGGCTGTTACCTGCCATGGGGGACTGTGATTGGCTGTAACCTGCCTTGGGGCCTGTGATTGGCTGTTACCTGCCATGGGGGCCTGTGATTGGCTACCTGACTTGGGGGCCTGTAATTGGCTGTTACCTACCATGGGGGCCTGTGATTGGCTGTTACCTGCCTTGGGGGCCTGTGATTGGCTGTTACCTGCCTTGGGGGCCTGTGATTGGCTGTTACCTGCCATGAGGGCGAGCAGCCCGGAGACGTGCTGTGTCAGTCTTTCCTCCCAGAAGAAGCCGACGAACGCAACAATGCTGCTGCAGAGCAGGACGGACGCCGCCATGCCCAGGAACCCTGCTGTGATACGCCGCAGGTCTACACACACACACACACAGACACACACACACACAGACACACACACACACACGCACACACACATACAGACACACACACACAGTAAATGAGGAAACAGAGTGAGTGTTGCCGTGGTAAGCACGTCCTGCTGTCCCTCCACACTGTTACATAACTGTCATGGCGTGTTTCCATGGCAACCGGTGACAGCAGCGAGGAGGACTCTGCAGTCTGTCAATACTAATAAATTATAATATAAACATAATAACTTCCTTTAATAGAGATATTAAAATGTTCCTCATGTCCTCCGACCAACGTCAAATATAATATATAATACATATAATACATAATAAAAATATATATATATAATATAATACGATATAATATATATACGTATATATATATATATATATATATATAATATAGTATAGTATTATATAAAATAACATAATAATATAATATAATATACTTACGCAGCAGATGCCACTCGTCCTGCTGGATGGTGCGCGTCAGGTTCAGCGGGATGTTCCTCAATCTGATTGGCTGAGAGAAATGATACTTCACCGCCGTGCAGCGGTCAGCGATACCTGCAGAGACAGACAACTGATGTCACCCTACTGCACCGGTGATGTCATCCTGCTGCACCGGTGATGTCATCCTGCTGCACCAGTGATGTCATCCTGCTGCACCAGTGATGTCACCCTACTGCACCGGTGATGTCACCCTACTGCACCTGTGATGTCACCCTACTGCACCGGTGATGTCATCCTACTGCACCTGGGATGTCACCCTACTGCACCGGTGATGTCATCCTACTGCACCTGGGATGTCACCCTACTGCACCGGTGATGTCATCCTACTGCACCTGGGATGTCACCCTACTGCACCGGTGATGTCATCCTACTGCACCTGGGATGTCACCCTACTGCACCGGTGATGTCACCCTACTCCTACTGCATCAGTGATGTCACCCTACTGCACCGGTGATGTCATCCTGCTGCACCGGTGATGTCATCCTGCTGCACCAGTGATGTCATCCTGCTGCACCGGTGATGTCAACCTACTGCACCTGTGATGTCACCCTACTGCACCGGTGATGTCATCCTACTGCACCTGGGATGTCACCCTACTGCACCGGTGATGTCATCCTACTGCACCTGGGATGTCACCCTACTGCACCGGTGATGTCATCCTACTGCACCTGGGATGTCACCCTACTGCACCGGTGATGTCACCCTACTCCTACTGCATCAGTGATGTCACCCTACTGCACCTGTGATGTCACCCTAGTGCACCGGTGATGTCACCCTACTACACCGGTGATGTCACCCTACTGCACCTGTGATGTCACCCTACTGCACCTGTGATGTCATCCTACTGCACCTGGGATGTCACCCTACTGCACCGGTGATGTCACCCTACTCCTACTGCACCTGTGATGTCACCCTACTCCTATTGCACCGGTGATGTCACCCTACTGCATGTGACTGTACTACGCATGTTTATGTCAGGACATTTAGTTAGGGTTAACCAACACCTATAATATAATATATAATAATAATATATACATATACAGTGTATATATAAATTTAAAGGCCAGAGGTTAGCCCCCCCCCCCTTCTCTCCAATGAGTTCCCTTTATCTTCAGGACTATTTCCACTGTAGATGATCAGTGAAGGCATCAGAACTATGAATGAACACATGTGGAGTTATGGACTTAACAATAAAGTAGAAATAACTGAAAACATGTCTTATATTCTAGTTTCTTCAGAGTACCCCCTCCCCTTTGCTCAGATTACTGCGTTGCACTCTTGGCATTCTCTTGATGAGCTCCAAGAGGTCGACACCTGAAATGGTTTCCCAACAGTCTTGGAGGAGTTCCCAGAATGCTTTGCACCTGTCGGCCCTTTGCCTTCACTCTAGAATATAAGACATGTTTTCAAGTATTTCTTTGTTGTTAAGTCCATAACTCCACATGTGTTCATTCATCGTTCTGATGCCTTCAGTGATAATCTACAATGGAGATAGTCATGGAAATTTCAATTTCAATTCAATTTTATTTATAGTATCAATTCATAACAAGCGTTATCTCAAGACACTTTAAGGATAGAGTAGGTCTAGACCATACTCCAGAATTTACAAGGACCCAACAATTCTAGTAGTTTCCTAAAAAACTCCCCTTTGGGAAGAAACCTCGGACAGACCCAGACCAAGACCCAGGCCCAGGCTCAGACCCAGGCCCAGACCCAGACTCTTGGTAGGCGGTGTCTGACGACCGGTTGTGGTTAGAATGAAGAGTGGCAATAACAGTCACAAAAAAAATAGTAGTTTGTAGGGGCACAGCAAAGCGTAGCAGGACGTAGCAGGACATAGCAGGGCGTAGCAGGGCGTAGCAGGACATAGCAGGACGTAGCAGGACACAGCAAAGCGTAGCAGGACGTAGCAGGACATAGCAGGGCGTAGCAGGACATAGCAGGACGTAGCAGGACACAGCAAAGCGTAGCAGGACGTAGCAGGACACAGCAAAGCGTAGCAGAGCGTAGCAGAACGTAGCAGGACGTAGCAGGATGTAGCAGGACGTAGCAGGACACAGCAAAGCATAGCAGAACATAGCAGGACGTAGCAGGGCGTAGCAGGACGTAGCAGGACGTGGCAGGACGTGGCAGGGCACAACAAAGCGTAGTAGGACATAGCAAGGCACAGTAGGACGTAGCAGGATGTAGCAGGACGTAGCAGGATGTAGCAGGACGTAGCAGGATGTAGTAGGACATAGCAGGATGTAGCAGGACGTGGCAGGGCACAGCAAAACGTAGCAGGACGTGGCAGGGCACAGCAAAACGTAGCAGGACATAGCAGAGCATAGCAAGACGTAGCAGGGCGTAGCAGAGCGTAGCAGGACGTAGCAGGGCGTAGCAGGACGTAGCAGGACGTAGCAGGACACAGCAAAGCGTAGCAGAACGTAGCAGGACGTAGCAGGACGTAGCAGGACGTAGCAGGACACAGCAAAGCATAGCAGAACATAGCAGGACGTAGCAGGGCGTAGCAGGACGTAGCAGGACGTGGCAGGACGTGGCAGGGCACAACAAAGCGTAGCAGGACATAGCAAGGCACAGTAGGAAGTAGCAGGATGTAGCAGGACGTAGCAGGAAGTAGCAGGACGTAGCAGGATGTAGTAGGACATAGCAGGATGTAGCAGGACGTGGCAGGGCACAGCAAAACGTAGCAGGACGTGGCAGGGCACAGCAAAACGTAGCAGGACATAGCAGAGCATAGCAAGACGTAGCAGGGCGTAGCAGAGCGTAGCAGGACGTAGCAGGGCGTAGCAGGACGTAGCAGGACGTAGCAGGGCACAGCAAAGCGTAGCAGGACGTGGCAGGGCACAGCAAAGCGTAGCAGGATGTGTCAAGGCACAGCAGGACGTAGCAGGATGTAGCAGGACGTAGCAGGATATAGCAGAGCGTAGCAGAGCGTAGCAGGACGCAGCAGGACGTAGCAGGGCGTAGCAGAGCGTAGCAGGACATAGCAGGACGCAGCAGGACGTAGTAGGGCGTAGCAGAGCGTAGCAGGACATAGCAGGACGTAGCAGGACGTAGCAGGACGTAGCAGGGCGTAGCAGGACGTAGCAGGATGTAACATGGCATCGCAGAAGGGAACGTGTAGCGGGACCATGGCAACAGCTGCTACCATGATTTTGGAGCCTCCCTGATCCGAGGAAACATGCTGGGAGAAAAAGAACATAAGGACTCCAGGGAATGACTCCCCAGAGCTAGGTTAGTAACTAGGTTAGTAACTGAGCTCTTATTGGCTTATAACCCGCCTTGACACTCATGGAGCCCGCATAGACATACAAATTATGTGTTAAAGATGTCTGCATATAGATGATTTCTGTGGGAGGTGATACAGATGTTGTATTACTAGATGGTGTGTGAATGCTGACGTACCTACGGTAAGCGTACCTGACTCATTTCCGTTTCCAGTGCTTGTGTGTTGGTAGCAAGTTGGTAGCGTGTTGCTGCTCACTAAATACCAGTTCTGTTTGTTGGATTTGCTATTACAGCGGCTAACTGTCCACTAATCAGTTATTCTTATAGTAGTTCTGCCTAAGCACTCACAGATCTTTTCATTTTAAGCGACTTTCGTTAAATAACAGCTGTTTTTAAAGCTTGGTAGCTAACGCTACCGTACTTTAGCTTAGCTGCTAGCAACTTTAGCTTAGCAGTTAGCCATGTCATCTCCCTCTCCTACTTTCTCTTGCTCGATGTGTGAGATGTTTAGTTACTCCTCTGCATCCTTTAGCGACAGTGGTATGTGTAACAAGTGTAGTTTATTTATGGACATGGAGGTGAGGCTTAGTGAGTTAGAAGTCCGGATCTACACCATGATAGATCAGTCGTTAGCTACTGTAGCTAGCCACCCCCCACTAGTCGGTGCGGGCCGGCCTGAGCCTGTGTTAGCCTCTGGTAGCCGTCCCCCGGCAACTCCTGAGCAGCCAGGAAAAGGTTCCTGGGTGACTGTTCGTGGCAAAAGTAGTCGTAAGCTTTCAAAGGCCACGGACCACCACCAGCCTGTTAGCATTTCTAACAGATTTTCCCCACTCAGCGATACACCCGCTGAGAAACCAACCCTGGTTATCGGCAGCTCCATTTTGAGAAACGTGAAGTTAGCGAAGCCAGCAGCCATAGTTAAATGCATCCCGGGGGCTACAGCGGGCGACGTTGAGTCTTATTTGAAACTGCTGGCTAAGGATAAACGTAAATACAGTAAGATTGTTATTCACGTTGGCGTTAATGACTCCCTGTTACGCCAAACGGAGGTCACCAAGATTAATGTTGAATCGGTGTGTACATACGCAAAGTCAATGTCGGACACCGTAGTTTTTTCTGGACCCCTGCCAAATCTAACCAGCGATGACATGTATAGCCGCATGTCATCATTTCGCCGCTGGCTATCGAAGTGGTGTCCAGATAATGATGTGGGCTTTGTGGATCACTGGCAGTCTTTCTGGGGAAGACCTGGTCTGATTTGGAGGGACGGCGTTCATCCCACTTGGGATGGAGCAGCTCTCATTTCTAGAAATCTTGACAAGTTTATTAGTGGACCTAATCCCTGACAATCCAGAGTTGGGACCAGGAGGCAGAGTCGCAGTCTAACACACTTCTCTGCTCCTCCATTCCAGGTCAAAACCCCATAGTGACGGTGTCTGCCCCCCGACCATTAAAATTATTTAAAACAAAGGTAAACAGAAGAGGAGCTGTGCATGAAAACCTCATAACAATTAAAACTACAAGTGCTTTAGTGCAAAAGAATAGGAGAATTAAATGTGGACTCTTAAACATCAGATCTCTCTCTTCGAAAGGTGTACTAGTAAATGAATTAATATCAGATTATATTATTGATTTATTTTGTCTTACTGAAACCTGGCTGGGTGATGGAGAATATGTTAGTCTAAATGAATCCACCCCTCCCAGTCATATTAATACTCACATTCCTCGAGGCACAGGCCAAGGAGGTGGAGTTGCAGCCATCTTTGAATCTAGTCTAATAATCAACTATAAACCTAAACTAAATTATAACTCATTTGAAAGTCTTGTTCTTAGTCTTTCACACCCAAGTTGGAAATCACTGCAACCAGTTCTATTTGTTATAGTGTACCGAGCACCTGGTCCATACACTGAACCAGTTCTATTTGTTATAGTGTACCGAGCACCTGGTCCATACTCTGAATTCTTATCTGAATTTGCAGAGGTTTTGTCAAATTTAGTGCTAAAAACGGACAAAGTTATTATTGTAGGGGATTTTAATATTCACGTGGACGATGAGAATGATAGCCTTAGTACTGCGTTTATCTCTCTATTAGATTCTATTGGCTTCTCTCAAAGTGTTCATAAACCGACTCACCGTTTTGGCCACACCCTCGATCTTGTTCTGGTATATGGTGTTGAAATTGAACATTTAATAGTGTTCCCACAGAATCCCTTTTTATCTGACCACTGTTTGATAACTTTTGAGTTTATACTGCTGAACTACACGCCATTAGGCAAAACCTTCTATACAAGATGTCTATCTGATAGTGCTGTAGCTAAATTTAAGGATGTGATTCCATTAGCATTTAATTCATTATCAAGTCACAAAGTAACGGAGGACTCCTATGCTAATTTCAGTCCCTCCCAAATCGATCATTTTTTTGATAGTGCAGCAGGCTCGCTGAGAATGACACTCGACTCTGTTGCCCCTCTAAAAAAGAAGATAATTAAACAAAGACGGTTAGCTCCATGGTATAACACTGAAACTCGCAAATTAAAGCAAACATCGCGGAAACTTGAGAAGATTTGGCGTTCCACCAAATTCAAAAATTCTCGGTTAATCTGGCAAGATAGTCTTAAATCGTATAGGAAGGCCCTTCGTAATGCCAGAGCAGCGTACTACTCGTCATTAATAGAGGAAAATAGGAACAACCCCAGGTTTCTTTTCAGCACTGTAGCCAGGCTAACGGAAGGTCACAGCTCTACTGAGCCAAGTGATCCCATAGTTCTTAGTAGTAATGACTTCATGAGATTCTTCAATGATAAAATTATAACTATTAGAAGCAAAATTCACCAAGACCTGCCTTTAACTTGCACTGACTTATCTCTAAACTCAGGAACCTTAGAAACAGCTGTAAAACCAAATATATGTTTAGACTGCTTTGCTTCACTTGATCTTTATCAATTTAATTCAATTATTTCTTCATCTAAACCATCAACCTGCCTCTTAGACCCCATCCCGACTAGGCTACTTAAAGAAGCTTTACCCTTAGTCAACACTTATCTACTAGATATAACCAATCTATCTTTATTAACCGGCTATGTACCACAGCACTTTAAAGTAGCTGTAATTAAACCTCTTCTGAAAAAGCACAACCTTGATCCAGAAGTTTTAGCCAACTATAGACCTATATCTAACCTTGATCCAGATGTTTTAGCCAACTATAGACCTATATCCAATCTTCCATTTCTCTCTAAGATTCTTGAGAAAGCAGTCGCTAAACAGCTATGTGACTTTCTGCATAGCAACAGCTTATTTGAGGATTTTCAGTCAGGATTTAGAGTTAATCATAGCACAGAGACAGCACTTGTGAAAATTACTAATGACCTCCTAATTGCATCAGACAAAGGACTTATCTCTGTACTGGTGTTATTAGATCTTAGTGCTGCATTTGATACCATTGACCATCATATCTTATTACAGAGATTGGAACATTGAATCGGCATTAAAGGAACTG
This sequence comes from Etheostoma nigrum, assembly GCA_029931835.1. Classification (NCBI taxonomy): domain Eukaryota; kingdom Metazoa; phylum Chordata; class Actinopteri; order Perciformes; family Percidae; genus Etheostoma; species Etheostoma nigrum. The sequence continues at coordinate 35,088,665 of CM057238.1, forward strand.
CTCTAAGCTGGTTTAAGTCTTATTTATCAGATCGATCTCAGTTTGTTCATGTTAACGATGAATCCTCTGTGCACGACAAAGTTAGTCATGGAGTCCCACAAGGATCTGTGCTCGGTCCAATCCTGTTCACTTTATATATGCTTCCTTTAGGCAATATTATCAGGAAGCACTCCATAAACTTTCATTTTTATGCAGATGATACTCGATTATATCTATCTATCAAGCTGGATGAAACTAATCAGTTAGCTAAACTTCAAATGTGCCTTCATGAGATTAAAACCTGGATGAGCTGTAATTTTCTAATGTTAAACTCAGATAAAACTGAAGTTATTGCTCTGGGACCCAAGCACCTCCGTGACGCATTATCCAAAGAGATAGTTACTCTGGATGGCATCACCCTGGCCTCCAGCACCACTGTGAGGAATCTTGGAGTTATCTTTGATCAGGACATGTCCTTTAATTCTCACATAAAGCAAATTTCAAGGATCGCCTTTTTTCACCTACGTAATATTGCAAAAATCAGGAATATCCTGTCTAAAAATTATGCAGAAAAACTAGTCCATGCATTTGTTACTTCTAGGCTGGATTACTGCAATTCTTTATTATCAGGCTGCTCAAAAAAAGTCCATAAAGACTCTTCAGCTGATCCAGAATGCTGCAGCACGTGTTCTGACAGGAACCAAGAAAAGAGATCACATCTCTCCTATTTTAGCTTCTCTGCATTGGCTTCCTGTAAAATCTAGAATAGAATTTAAAATCCTTCTTCTCACCTACAAAGCTCTTCATGGTCAGGCACCTTCTTATCTTAAAGAGCTTATAGTACCTTACAACCCTACAAGAGCACTACGCTCCCAGAATGCAGGATTACTTGTGGTTCCTAGAGTCTCTAAAAGTAGAACAGGAGCCAGAGCGTTCAGCTATCAGGCTCCTCTCCTGTGGAACCAGGTTCCAGTTTGGGTTCAGGAGGCAGACACCGTCTCCACATTTAAGACTAGGCTTAAGACTTTCCTTTTTGATAAAGCTTATAGTTAGGGCATAAAATTGAATATTGTTAGGGAGTGAGGAGTTGCAGCGTCCGCCTAAGCTGGCCCACCTGTTTCTCGTCATAGTTGTCAGATCTATCTATCATAATCAAGATTATAATAAAACTAAGGGGAGACTTGGCATACAGCCCGATCCGGTTGGGGAGAGTTCTAGCCTGTCCAGGTCCCTCTCTTTACCCTGTCTCTCTTGGTTATGCTTCGATAAAGCTTATAGTTAGGGCATAGAATTTAATATTGTTAGGGAGTGAGGAGTTGCAGCGTCCGCCTAAGCCGGCCCACCTGTTTCTCGTCATAGTTGTCAGATCTATCTATCATAATCAAGATTATAATAAAACTAAGGGGAGACTTGGCATACAGCCCGATCCGGTTGGGGAGAGTTCTAGCCTGTCCAGGCCCCTCTCTTTACCCTGTCTCTCTTGGTTATGCTTCGATAAAGCTTATAGTTAGGGCATAGAATTGAATATTGTTAGGGAGTGAGGAGTTGCAGCGTCCGCCTAAGCCGGCCCACCTGTTTCTCGTCATAGTTGTCAGATCTATCTATCATAATCAAGATTATAATAAAACTAAGGGGAGACTTGGCATACAGCCCGATCCGGTTGGGGAGAGTTCTAGCCTGTCCAGGCCCCTCTCTTTACCCTGTCTCTCTTGGTTATGCTTTGATAAAGCTTATAGTTAGGGCATAGAATTGAATATTGTTAGGGAGTGAGGAGTTGCAGCGTCCGCCTAACCCGGCCCACCTGCTTCTCGTCATAGTTGTCAGATCTATCTATCATATAATCAAGATTATAATAAAACTAAAGGGAGACTTGGCATACAGCCCGATCCGGTTGGGGAGAGTTCTAGCCTGACCAGGCCCCTCTCTTTACCCTGTCTCTCTTGGTTATGCTGTAATAGTTTTAGACAGCTGGGGGACTTCCTTCGACACACTGAGCTCCTCTCTCCTATCTTTCTATCTTCCTATTTTGTGTGCATCTATGTCCCAGAAATGCTTGTTACTAACCCAGCTCTGGGGAGTCATTCCCCGGAGTCCTTTTGTTCTTTTTCTCCCAGCATGTTTCCTCGGATCAGGGAGGCTCCAAAATCATGGTTGCAGCTGTCGCCATGGTCCCGCTACACGTTCCCTTCCCTGCCACGATCTGCGGTGCCCAGCTACATCCTGATGTGCCTTGTGATGCTGCACAGTGTCCTGCTATGCCATGAACTACTACAAAGAACTACTACAAACTACTTTGTTTTTTTTGGGACTGTTATTGCCACTCTTCATTCTAACCCCAACCGGTCGTCAGACACCGCCTACCAAGAGCCTGGGTCTGTCCGAGGTTTCTTCCCAAAGGGGAGTTTTTCCTTGCCACTGTCGCACTGTTGCTTGCTCTGGAGGAAACTACTAGAACTGTTGGGTCCTTGTAAAGTGTCTTGAGATAACTCTTGTTATGAATTGATACTATAAATAAAATTGAATTGAATTGAATTGAATTAACTAGGTTAGTAACAAGGTTAGTAACTAGGTCAGTAACTAGGTTAGTAACAAGCATTTCTGGGACATGGATGCACACAAATGGAAAGATAGAAAGATAGAGGAGAGAGGAGCTCAGTGTGTCAAAGGAAGTCCCCCAGCTGTCTAAAACTATTACAGCATAACTAAGAGAGACAGGGTAAAGAGAGGGGCCTGGTCAGGCTAGAACTCTCCCCAACCGGATCGGGCTGTATGCCAAGTCTCCCTCTAGTTTTATTATATTATTGATTATATGATAGATAGATCTGACAACTATGACGAGAAGCAGGTGGGCCGGGTTATGCGGACGCTGCGACTCCTCACGCCCTAACAATATTCAATTCTATGCCCTAACTATAAATAAAAGCATTGAATGAGAAAATGGGTCCAAACCTTTGGCCTGTACTGTGTGTGTGTATATACAGTGAGGAAAAAATAAGTATTTGAACACCCTGCTATTTTGCAAGTTCTCCCACTTAGAAATCATGGCGGGGTCTGAAATTGTCATCGTAGGTGCATGTCCACTGTGAGAGACATAATCTAAAAACATAATCCAGAAATCACAATGATGCTTTAACTAATTGTATGATACAGCTGCAAATAAGTATTTGAACACCTGAGAAAATCAATGTTAATATTTGGTACAGTAGCCTTTGTTTGCAGTTCCAGAGGTCAAACGTTTCCTGTAGTTTTTAGGTTTGACACCTGCAGAGGATTTGGCCCACTCCTCCACACGGATCATCAGTCGGCTGTGCGAGAAACACGGAGTTTGACTCCCTCCAAGATTCTCTATTGGTTAGGTCGGAACTGGCTAGGAGGCTTCCAGAGCCACTCCTTGGTTCTCCTGGCTGTGTGCTTCGGGTCATTGTCATGTTGGAAGACCCAGCCTGGTGTTCTTGGGATGGTACTCATCATTCTTCTTCATCCAAACACGGTTAGTGGAATTATGACCAAAATGTTCTATGTTGACTCCTCCTCCTGACCATCATCCAAATGGTCAATGGCAAACTAAAGACGGGCCTTGACATGTGCTGGTTTAAGCAGGGGAACCATGGGGTGCCATGCATGATTTCAAACCATGACGTCTTAGTGTATTACCAACAGTAACCTTGGAAATGGTGGTCCCAGCTCTTTTCAGGTCATGGACCAGCTCCTCCCGTGTAGTTCTGGGCTGATTTCTCACCTTTCTTAGGATCATTGAGACCCCACAAGGTGAGATCTTGCATGGAGCCCCAGTCCGAGGGAGATTGACAGTCATGTTTAGCTTCTTTCATTTTCTAATGATTGCTCCAACAGTGGACCTTTTTTCACCAAGCTGCTTGGACATGTCCCCGTAGCTCTTTCCAGCCTTGAGGAGGTGTACAATTTTGTCTCCAGTGTCTTTGGACAGCTCTTTGGTCTTGGCCATGTTAGTAGTTGGATTCTTACTGATTGTATGGGGTGGACAGGTGTCTTAATGCAGCTAACGACCTCAAACAGGTGCATCTAATTTAGGATAATAAATGGAGTGGAGGTGGACATTTTGAAGGCAGACTAACAGGTCTTTGAGGGTCAGAATTGTAGCTGATAGACAGGTGTTCAAATACTTATTTGCAGCTGTATCATACAAATAAATAGTTAAAAAATCGTACATTGTGATTTCTGGATTTTTTTTTTGATTATGTCTCTCACAGTGGACCATGCACCTACGATGACAATTTCAGACCCCTCCATGATTTCTAAGGGGGAGAACTTGCAAAATAGCAGGGTGTTCAAATACTTATTTTTCTCACTGTATATATACAGTGTATACCACTGTTACAGCCCCCCACTGTTACAGCGCCCCCCCCCATTACAGCACCCTCTGTTACAGCCCCCCACTGTTACAGCCCCCCTTACAGCCCCTCACTGTTACAGCCCCCCACTGTTACAGCGCCCCCCTGTTACAGCCCCCCACTGTTACAGCCCCCCCTGTTACAGCCCCCCACTGTTACAGCCCCCCACTGTTACAGCGCCCCCCGTTACAGTTCCCCACTGTTACAGCCCCCCACTGTTACAGCGCCCCCCCCCATTACAGCCCCCTCTGTTACAGCCCCCCACTGTTACAGCCCCCCTTAGAGCCCCCCACTGTTACAGCCCCCCACTGTTACAGCCCCCCTTACAGCCCCCCCTGTTACAGCCCCCCACTGTTACAGCCCCCCACTGTTACAGCGCCCCCCGTTACAGTTCCCCACTGTTACAGCCCCCCACTGTTACAGCGCCCCCCCCCATTACAGCCCCCTCTGTTACAGCCCCCCACTGTTACAGCCCCCCTTACAGCCCCCCACTGTTACAGCGCCCCCCAGTTACAGCCCCCCCCGTTACATTCCCCCCTGTTACAGCCCCCCACTGTTACAGCCCCCCCTGTTACAGCCCCCCACTGTTACAGCCCCCACCGTTACAGCCCCCCCCGTTACAGCCCCCCACTGTTACAGCCCCCCCTGTTACAGCCCCGCGTTACGTATGTGTATATAATGTGTATATAATGTGTGTATAATGTGTACAATGTGTATGTGTATAATGTGGATATAATGTGTATAATGTGGATATAATGTGTATAATGTGGATAATATGGATATAATGTGTATAATGTGTATAATGTGTATAATATGGATATATGTATATAATGTAGAGTGGTCTAGACCTCTATCTGTAAATTATAGAGCGGTCTAGACCTGCTCTATCTGTAAATTATAGAGTGGTCTAGACCTGCTCTCTCTGTAAATTATAGAGCGGTCTAGACCTGCTCTATCTGTAAATTATAGAGTGTGGTCTAGACCTGCTCTATCTGTAAATTATAGAGCGGTCTAGACTTGCTCTATCTGTAAATTATAGAGTGGTCTAGACCTGCTCTATCTGTAAATTATAGAGCGGTCTAGACTTGCTCTATCTGTAAATTATAGAGTGGTCTAGACCTGCTCTATCTGTAAATTATAGAGCGGTCTAGACCTGCTCTATCTGTAAATTATAGAGCGGTCTAGGCCTGCTCTATCTGTAAATTATAGAGAGGTCTAGACCTGTTCTATCTGTGTGGTCTAGACCTGTTCTATCTGTAAATTATAGAGTGGTCTAGACCTTCTCTATCTGTACATTATAGAGTGGTCTAGACCTTCTCTATCTGTAAATTATAGAGCGGTCTAGACCTGCTCTATCTGTAAATTATAGAGTGGTCTAGACCTGCTCTATCTGTAAATTATAGAGTGGTCTAGACCTGCTCTATCTGTAAATTATAGAGAGGTCTAGACCTGCTCTATCTGTAAATTCTGGAGTATGGTCTAGACCTGCTCTATCTGTAAAGGGTCTAGAGATAACTCTTGTTATGAATTGATACTATAAATAAAATTGAAATTGAAATGACTATAAATACAAAGATGTTAGAGTGTAGTAGATGTTGTATGAACAAATTATGATTATAAATATATTTCAGAAATATATATTGTAAATATACAGTATATCATGAATATACAGTATATCATAAATACAGAACATATTATAAATATGGGCCAATATGCCCAAAAAACTAAATATAACCTAAAAACAGAATATACCCTGGTTGCAGTGACTACAAACACAGTAACAGTATATATACATACATATATATATATATATATATATATATATATAGACTCACACACACGCCCCCCCCCCCCCCCCCATATATAATGTGAGTGAGACTCTGACCGCGGTCGATGAGCTTGTCGATGTCCGGGTCCAGGCCCCGGAAGTAGCACTTCCTCCAGAGCCCGGAGTGCGCGGAGAACAGCGGCCTTCCGCACTCCGTCTCCAGGATGCCCATCCCCAGGATGGCCCGCCAGTTCTCCAGCAGCTCCTCCTCGCGGCTGCCCACGTGCACGGGCTTCATGTGCGCCACGTCCCGCGGCCGCGCGCCACCGCCGCCGCCGGTGTCCACGAGCGGCAGGTGGTAGATGGGCATCTCGCGGTTCTTCTGGTCGTTGGACTCGGACCCGTGGCGGTCGCAGTTGTCCTTGTGTCTGCGCGTGTCCGTCTCGTACCAGTGGTCGGAGGAGATGGCGGTGACGAGCAGCAGCAGCGCCAGCACGCTGAGCGCGAGGCTCAGCGCGGACACGGTGACGGTGCCCGGCCGCGCTCTGCCCGGGGCCGCGGGGGCCGCGGGGGCCGCCGGGCCCGCCGGGGCACCCCCGGGACCGGGACAGGGACCGG
>CM057238.1:35102899-35114577 GCA_029931835.1 Etheostoma nigrum
TATACACAGTATATATACTGTGCATATATATATATACAGTGTATACTGTATAAATACAGTATATATACTGTATACTTTATATATACAGTATATATACTGTGTATATATATATACAGTGTATACTGTATATATACAGTATACACTATGTGTATTCTATATGTACTGTTTATAAACAGTATAGTTTGAGTTCAGTGTTGGTTGTAACTTCCTGTTTGAGGCCGGTGTGGCTGAATATCTGCAGTGTCGACCTCAGCTCCGTCTGAATAATTCATCTCTGCTCTCAGGTGGGGGGGCGGGGGTAGACGGGGAGGGTGGGGGGGGGACACAGAGCAGCTCTGCTGCTGATGAAAGTTTAAAGCGCTGCGTTGCAGCACTCTGGAATATCTGCTAACGGAGGAGAAACAGCGGCTCTGATGGTTTCTAATGGACCGCTGACAGCTTCCTGTCATCTCTGGCCTCTGACATCTGACCTCTGGCCTCTAAACTCTGACCTCTGAACTCTGGCATCTGACATCTGGCCTCTGACCTCTGACCTCTGGCCTCTGATCTCTGACCTCTGGCATCTGGCCTCTGGGCTCTAAACTCTGACCTCTGAACTCTGGCCTCTGACCTCGGGCCTCTGCCCTCTGATCTCTGACCTTTGGCCTCTGACCTCTGACCTGCATCTGACCTCTGGCCTCTGACCTCTGAACTCTGGCCTCTGGCATCTGGCCTTTGGGCTCTGACCTCTGAACTCTGGCCTCTGACCTCTAACCTTTTAGTGTGTATATATTAGTGTGTATATATTAGTGTATATATATTAGTGTGTATGTATCAGTGTCCATATATTAGTGTGTGTATATATTAGTGTGTATATATTAGTGTATATATATTAGTGTGTATGTATCAGTGTGCATATATTAGTGTGTGTATATATTAGTGTGTATATATTAGTGTACGTGTATTAGTGTGTAAGTGTCTCGAGATAACTCTTGTTGTGAATTGATACTATAAATAAAATTGAAATTGAAATTAATATATACACACTGATATATACACACTGATATATACACACACTAATATATACACACTAATATATGCACACTGATATATACACACACTAATATATACACACTAATATATACACACTGATATATACACACTGATACTTTACAGATAGAGCAGGTCTAGACCACTCTATAATTTACAGATAGAGCAGGTCTAGACCACACTCTATAATTTACAAGGACCCAACAATTCTAGTAGTTTCATCCAGAGCAAGCAACAGTGCGACAGTGGCAAGGAAAACCTTTTAGGCAGAAACCTCGGACAGACCCAGACCCAGGACCAGGCATCTGGCCTCTGGGCTTTGACCTCTGGCATCTGACCTCTGGCCTCTGACCTCTGAACTCTGGCCTCTGACCTCTGGCCTCTGACCTCTGAACTCTGGCCTCTGACCTCTGGCCTCTGATCTCTGGCCTCTGACCTCTGATCTCTGACCTCTAACCTCTAACCTCTGACCTCTGAACTCTGGCCTCTGACCTTTGGTATCTGGCCTTTGGGCTCTGACCTCTGAACTCTGACCTCTGACCTCTGAACTCTGGCCTCTGGCCTCTAAACTCTGACCTCTGGCATCTGGCTTCTGTGCTCTGACCTCTGACCTCTGGCTTCTGATCTCTGGCCTCTGATCTCTGGCCTCTGACCTTTGGCATCTGGCCTCTGACCTCTGACATCTGGCCTCTGACCTCTGGCCTCTGACCTCTGGCCTCTGGCCTCTAAACTCTAAACTCTGACCTCTGGCCTCTGATCTCTTACCTCTGGCCTCTGATCTCTGACCTCTGGCCTCTGACCTCTGATCTCTGACCTCTGGCCTCTGGCCTCTGGCATCTGGCCTCTGACATCTGACCTCTGGCCTATGGCCTTTTAGTGTGTATATATTAGTGTGTATATATTAGTGTATATATATTAGTGTGTATGTATCAGTGTGTATATATTAGTGTGTATATATAAGTGTGTATATATTAGTGTATATGTATTAGTGTGTAAATGTCTCGAGATAACTCTTGTTATGAATTGATACTATAAATAAAATTGAAATTGAAATTGAAATCAATCTATACACACTGATATATACACACTGATATATACACACACTAATATATACACACTGATATATGTATGCACACACTAATATATACACACTAATATATACACACTAATACTTTACAGATAGAGCAGGTCTAGACCACACTCTATAATTTACAAGGACCCAACAGTTCTAGTAGTTTCCTTCAGAGCAAGCAACAGTGCGACAGTGGCAAGGAAAACCTTTTAGGCAGAAACCTCGGACAGACCCAGACCCAGGCCCAGGCCCAGGCTCTTGGTAGGCGGTGTCTGACGACCGGTTGGAGTTAGAATGAAGAGTGGCAATAACAGTCCCAAAAAATAGTAGTTTGTAGTAGTTCATGGCATAGCAGGGCACTGTACTAGTTAGTAACTAGGTTAGTAACAATCATTTCTGGGACATGGATGCACACAAATAGAAAGATAGAAAGATAGAGGAGAGAGGGGCTCAGTGTGTCAAAGGAAGTCCCCCAGCTGTCTAAAACTATTACAGCATAACTAGGAGAGACAGGGTAAAGAGAGGAGCCTGGTCAGGCTAGAACTCTCCCCAACCGGATCGGGCTGTATGCCCTGCCTCCTTCTAGTTTTATTATATTCTTGATTATATGATAGATAAATCTGACAACTATGACGAGAAGCAGGTGGGCCGGGTTAGGCGGATGCTGCGACTCCTCACTCCCTAACAATATTCAATTCTATTTTGTTTATATAGTGCTAAATCACAACAACAGTTATCTCTTTGACTATAAGCTTTATCAAAGAGGAAAGTCTTAAATGTGGAGACAGTGTCTGCCTCCTGAACCCAAACTGGAACCTGGTTCCACAGGAAAGGAGCCTGATAGCTGAACGCTCTGGTCCCTGGACCCAGACTGGAACCTGGTTCCACAGGAGAGGAGCTTGATAGCTGAACGCTCTGGTCCCTGGACCCAGACTGGAACCTGGTTCCACAGGAGAGGAGCCTGATAGCTGAATGCTCTGGCTCCCATTCTACTTTTAGAGACTCTAGGAACCGCAAGTAACCCTGCAATAGAGAATTGCAGTAATCCAGCCTAGAAGTAACAAATGTATGGACTAGTTTTTCTGCATCATTTTTAGACAGGATATTCCTGATTTTTGCAATATTACGTAGGTGAAAAAAGGCGGTCCTTGAAATTTGCTTTATGTGGGAATTAAAGGACATGTCCTGATCAAAGATAACTCCAAGATTCCTCACAGTGGTGCTGGAGGCCAGGGTGGTGCTGGAAGCCAGGGGGATGCTGGAGGCTAAGGTGGTGCTGGAGGCCAGGGGGGTGCTGGAGGTCAGGGTGGTGCTGGAAGTCAGGGGGGTGCTGGAGGCCAGGGGGGTGCTGGAGGCCAGGGTGGTGCTGGAGGCCAGGGGGGTGCTGGAGGCCAGGGGGGTGCTGGAGGCCAGGGGGGTGCTGGAGGCCAGGGTGATGCCATCCAGAGTAACTATGTCTTTGGATAATGCATCACGGAGGTGCCTGGGTCCCAGAGCAATAACTTCAGTTTTATCTGAGTTTAACATTAGAAAATTACAGCTCATCCAGGTTTTAATATCCTGAAGGCACATTTGAAGTTTAGCTAACTGATTAGTTTCATCCGGCTTGATTGATAGATATAATTGAGTATCATCTGCATAACAATGAAAGTTTATGGAGTCCTGATAATATTACCTAAAGGAAGCATATATAAAGTGAACAGGATTGGACCGAGCACAGATCCTTGTAGGACTCCATGACTAACTTTGGCGTGCACGGAGGATTCATCGTTAACATGAACAAACTGAGATTGATCTGATAAATAAGACTTAAACCAGCTTAGAGCAGTCCCTTTAATGCCAATTAAATGTTCCAATCTCTGTAATAAGATATGATGATCAATGGTATCAAATGCAGCTCTAAGGTCTAATAACACCAGTACAGAGATAAGTCCTTTGTCTGATGCAATTAGGAGGTCATTAGTAATTTTCACAAGTGCTGTCTCTGTGCTATGATTAACTCTAAATCCTGACTGAAAATCCTCAAATAAGCTGTTGCTATGCAGAAAGTCACATAGCTGTTTGGCGACTGCTTTCTCAAGAATCTTAGAGAGAAATGGAAGATTGGATAAAGGTCTATAGTTGGCTAAAACATCTGGATCAAGGTTGGATATAGGTCTATAGTTGGCTAAAACATCTGGATCAAGGTTGGATATAGGTCTATAGTTGGCTAAAACATCTGGATCAAGGTTAGATATAGGTCTATAGTTGGCTAAAACATCTGGATCGAGGTTGGGCTTTTTCAGAAGAGGTTTAATTACAGCTACTTTAAAGTGCTGTGGTACATAGCCTGTTAATAAAGACAGATTGGTTATATCTAGTAGAGAAGTAATGACTAAGGGTAAAACTTCTTTAAGTAGCCTAGTTGAGATGGGGTCTAAGAGGCAGGTTGATGGTTGAGATGAAGAAATAATTGAATTAAAATGATAAGGATCAAGTGAAGCAAAGCAGTCTAAACATAGATCTGGTTTTACAACTGTTTCAGGTTCCTGAGTTTAGAGATAAGTCAGGTAAAGGCAGGTCTTGGTGAATTTTGCTTCTAATAGTTATAATTTTATCATTGAAGAACCTCATGAAGTCGTTACTACTAAGAGCTATGGGAATACTTGGCTCAGTAGAGCTGTGACCTTCCGTCAGCCTGGCTACAGTGCTGAAAAAAAACCTGGGGTTGTTCCTATTTTCCTCTAGTTAAGGAACCAAGAAACCAAGAAACCAAGGAACCAAGGAACCAAGGAACCAAGAAACCAAGGAACCAAAAAATCAAGAAACCAAGGAACCAAGAAACCAAGGAACCAAGGAACCAAGGACCCAAGGAACCAAGAAACCAAGGAACCAAGAAACCAAGAAACCAGGGAACCAAGGAACCAAGAAACCAAGAAACCAAGGAACCAAGGAACCAATGAACCAAGAAACCAAGGAACCCAGGAACCAAGGAACCAAGGAACCAAGAAACCAAGGAACCAAGAACCCAAGGAACCAAGGAACCAAGGAACCAAAAAAACAAGAAATCAAGGAACCAAGAAACCAAGGAACCAAGAAACCAAGGAACCAAGGATTCAAGGAACTAAGAAACCAAGGAACCAAGGAACCAAGAAACCAAGAAACCAAGAAACCAAGGAACCAAGAAACCAGGGAACCAAGGAACCAAGAAGCCAAGAAACCAAGGAACTAAGGAACCAAGAAGATCTTTCCCTTTTCATTATGATAGTCAACATCTGTAGTGTCGTGATGCTAGCTGATGCTAGCTGATGCTAGCTGATGCCAGCTGATGCCAGCTGATGCCAGCTGATGCTAGCTGATGCCAGCTGATGCCAGCTGATGCTAACTGATGCCAGCTGATGCTAGCTGATGCCAGCTGATGCCAGCTGATGCCAGCTGATGCTAGCTACCAACGGCCTTTCCTTCTTTTCTGAGATAAACGTGTATTCCTTACTCAATTCAGAACTTTATTCTGGATATTTCCATAGTGGATTTTAACATGAATTATAACCTTATGACCAAAAACGAACTTCCATTTTTAATTGTGTGCTAGTAGAGACTGATACATTCCCTGAACATATACAGTATATATATATATATACATATGTTATCTCAGCTGGAGATAAAGACAACATTTGTTAATAAATTGTGAATTAAAACTTTATTTCAGAATTGTTTTTAAAAACCCAAATAAGTCCTGAGTCAGTTTGACCCGAGGGACACAAGAGTCCCGAAGTGAAGACAACACGGGGGTTACAGATCATTTAACATTACCTCTAAACCTCTATCTGTAAGGGGTCCTCAGAGACTCCTGTTAGGATCTGATGCTGTTAATAAAGTTGATTTAAACATCTGCAGATTTTACTCTAACTTTATTTGTCTTTGTTTTGGGGAATCAGGTTTGATTTGTGTAACGTCATAACTATTAAAACAAAAAAAATAAAAGCAACATTAGTTAAATTAAAATTACAAGTTAAATAAAAGAGTGTAAAATGAATAGTGTGTCACTTCCTGTCGCTTCACTTCAAAATAATATTTAATCCCACCTGGGTTTGATGTAACTCAGTTTATTACTTTCATACAATGTTAAAACAATGTTAGATTCTTATTTTAATCTGTCGGTCCTCATCTTTTATAAGAGAGGAGATTAGTTAATTAGCTTTGAGATTAGAACAGTCAGAGGAGGAAATGTAATAAAATGACCTCAATAACAAAGGCTTTTATTTTGAAGAGGCGGGAACGTGCAGTGCGTTAACCGGAAGCGGCAGCCGCAGTAGCTGTGTTGTTGTTGTTGTTGTTGTTGACGGACAGAGACTCAGCTGGAGGACCAGAACCAGGTGAGACCTGGTCCAGCCCGGGCCAGACCCGGTCCGGACCCGGGCTGGACCCCAAGCCGACGATGTTAACCGTGCAAACTGTGCTAACTGTGCTAACAGCAGGCAGGCCGCTCCGTGCTAACCTCTCCGTGCTAACTAAATCTGATCCGGACCCTGTTAGTTCTGCTGTGTGTGAACAGACCTGAGATGAAGCGGGTCTGACCCGGGCCCTGTTAGTCCTGTCCTGCGGTCTGACCCAGGCCCTGTTAGTCCTGTCCTGCGGTCTGACCCAGGCCCTGTTAGTCCTGTTAGTCCTGTCCTGCGTGCTGACCCAGGCCCTGTTAGTCCTGTTAGTCCTGTCCTGTGGTCTGACCCGGGCCCTGTTAGCCCTGTTAGACCTGTCCTGTGGTCTGACCCGGGCCCTGTTAGACCTGTCATGCGGTCTGACCCAGGCCCTGTTAGCCCTGTTAGTCCTGTCAGTCCTGTCCTGTGGTCTGAACCGGGCCCTGTTAGTCCTGTCCTGCGGTCTGACCCGGGCCCTGTTAGTCCTGTCAGTCCTGTCCTGCGTGCTGACCCAGGCCCTGTTAGTCCTGTTAGTCCTGTCCTGTGGTCTGAACCGGGCCCTGTTAGTCCTGTCCTGCGGTCTGACCCGGGCCCTGTTAGTCCTGTCAGTCCTGTCCTGCGTGCTGACCCAGGCCCTGTTAGTCCTGTCCTGTGGTCTGAACCGGGCCTTGTTAGTCCTGTCCTGCGGTCTGAACCGGGCGCTGTTAGTCCTGTCCTGTGGTCTCACCCGAGCCCTGTTAGTCCTGTTAGACCTGTCCTGCGGTCTGACCCGGGCCCTGTTAGTCCTGTTAGTCAATTCAATTCAATTTTATTTATAGTATCAATTCATAACAAGAGTTATCTCAAGACACTTTACAAGGACCCAACAGGTCTAGTAGTTTCCTCCAGAGCAAGCAACAGTGCGACAGTGGCGAGGAAAAACTCCCCTTTGGGAAGAAACCTCCGGACAGACCCAGGCTCTTGGTAGGCGGTGTCTGACGGCCGGTTGGGGATAGAATGAAGAGTGGCAATAACAGTCCCAAAAAAAAAATAAATAAATAATAGTAGTTTGTAGTAGTTCTTTGTAGTAGTTCATGGCATAGCAGGGCACTGTGCAGCATCACAAGGCACATCAGGACGTAGCTGGGCACCGCAGATCGTGGCAGGGAAGGGAACGTGTAGCGGGACCATGGCGACAGCTGCAACCATGATTTTGGAGCCTCCCTGATCCGAGGAAACATGCTGGGGGAAAAAAAACATAAGGACTCCGGGGAATGACTCCCCAGAGCTAGGTTAGTAACTAGGTTAGTAACTAGGTTAGTAACTAGGTTAGTAACTAGCATTTCTGGGACATGGATGCACACAAAATAGAAAGATAGAAAGATAGAGGAGCGAGGAGCTCAGTGTGTCGAAGGAAGTCCCCCAGCTGTCTAAAACTATTACAGCATAACTAAGAGAGACAGGGTAAAGAGAGGAGCCTGGTCAGGCTAGAACTCTCCCCAACCGGATCGGGTTGTATGCCAAGTCCTGTCCTGTGGTCTGACCCGGGCCCTATTAGCCCTGTTAGACCTGTCCTGCGGTCTGACCCGGGCCCTGTTAGTCCTGTTAGACCTGTCCTGCGGTCTAACCTGGGCCCTGTTAGTCCTGTTAGTCCTGTCCTGCGGTCTGACCCGGGCCCTGTTAGTCCTGCGGTCTGACCCGGGCCCTGTTAGTCCTGTCCTGCGGTCTGACCTGGGCCCTGTTAGTCCTGTTAGTCCTGTCCTGTGGTCTGACCCGGGCCCTGTTAGCCCTGTTAGACCTGTCCTGCGGTCTGACCCGGGCCCTGTTAGTCCTGTTAGACCTGTCCTGTGGTCTGACCCGGATCCTGTTAGTCCTGTCCTGCGGTCTGACCCGGGCCCTGTTAGTCCTGTGGTCTGACCCAGGCCCTGTTAGTCCTATATATACACTATATATACACTACTACACAGTGTATACAGTGAGGAAAATAAGTATTTGAACACGCTGCTATTTTGCAAGTTCTCCCACTTAGAAATCATGGAGGGTCTGAAATTGTCATCGTAGGTGCATGTCCACTGTGAGAGACATAATCTATAAAAAAATCAGAAATCACAATGTATGATTTTTTTACTATTTATTTGTATGATACAGCTGCAAATAAGTATTTGAACACCTGAGAAGATCAATGATAATATTTGGTACAGTAGCCTTTGTTTGCAGTTCCAGAGGTCAAACGTTTCCTGTAGTTCTTCACCAGGTTTGACACACTGCAGAAGGGATTTTGGCCCACTCCTCCACACAGATCTTCTCTAGATCAGTCAGGTTTCTGGGCTGTCGCTGAGAAACACGGAGTTTGAGCTCCCTCCAAAGATTCTCTATTGGGTTTAGGTCTGGAGACTGGCTAGGCCCCCCCAGAACCTTGATCTGCTTCTTCCAGAGCCCCTCCTTGGTTCTCCTGGCTGTGTGCTTCGGGTCATTGTCATGTTGGAAGACCCAGCCTCGACCCATCTTCAATGCTCTAACTGAGGGAAGGAGGTTGTTCCCCAAAATCTCCCAATACATGTCCCCGGTCCTCCTCTCCTTAATACAGTGCAGTCGCCCTGTCCCATGTGCAGAAAAACACCCCCAAAGCATGATGCTACCACCCCCATGCTTCACAGTAGGGATGGTGTTCTTGGGATGATACTCATCATTCTTCTTCCTCCAAACACGGTTAGTGGAATTATGACCAAAAAGTTCTATTTTGGTCTCATCTGACCACATGACTTTCTCCCATGACTCCTCTGGATCATCCAAATGGTCATTGGCAAACTTAAGACGGGCCTTGACATGTGCTGGTTTAAGCAGGGGAACCATGGGGTGCTAATGATTGCTCCAACAGTGGACCTTTTTTCACCAAGCTGCTTGGACATGTCCCCGTAGCCCTTTCCAGCCTTATGGAGGTGGACAATTTTGTCTCTAGTGTCTTTGGACAGCTCTTTGGTCTTGGCCATGTTAGTAGTTGGATTCTTACTGATTGTATGGGGTGGACAGGTGTCTTTATGCAGCTAACAACCTCAAACAGGTGCATCTAATTGAGGATAATAAATGGAGTGGAGGTGGACATTTTGAAGGCAGACTAACAGGTCTTTGAGGGTCAGAATTCTAGCTGATAGACAGGTGTTCAAATACTTATTTGCAGCTGTATCATACAAATAAATAGTTAAAAAATCATACATTGTGATTTCTGTATTTTTTTTAGATTATGTCTCTCACAGTGTACATGCACCTACGATGACAATTTCAGACCCTCCATGATTTCTAAGTGGGAGAACTTGCAAAATAGCAGCGTGTTCAAATACTTTTTACTTACTGTATACACTACTACAAAGTATATATTCAAAACTACACAGTATATATACACTATATATACACTACTACACAGTATACACTACTACAGTATATGTACACTACTACACAGTATATATACAGTATATATACACTACTACACAGTATATATACACTACTACACAGTATATGTCCTGCTACTACTACACAGTATATATACACTATTACACAGTATATATACTATATATACACTATATACACAACTACACAATATATATACTGTGTGTATATACATATATATATACACTGTGTATATACTATACACTACTACACAGTATATATACTGTATATTAACACTATTTACACTACTACACAGTATATATACACTATATACACTACTACACAGTATATATACACTATATACACTACTACACCGTATATATATATACACTACCGGTCAAAAGTTTGGGGTCACATAGAAATTCCCATTGCACTCCATTGTAGACAGAATGCCAGCTGAGATCAGTTGCATTGTTTTTTTAACCAGGGCAGTAATCAGATTACATTATGTGCTTACATAATGGTAAAATGGTTCTCCAATGTTTTTCTAGTTTTTTATTTTTAAATGATAGATTAGTACACAGAATGTGCCTTTGGAACATTGGATGAATGGTTGCTGATAATGGGCAATGTAGATATTGCATTAAAGATCAGCCCCCCCACCCAAATTAGCAGGTATTCTGTCTATAATGGAGTGGTATGGAAATGTATAAGTGACCCCAAACTTTTGACTGGTAGTGTATACTACTACACAATATATATATACAGTATATATGCACTATATACACTACTACATAGTATATATACTCTGTGTGTGATGAATGAATATAATCTGCAAATTTCACTTTTTGAATGGAATTACTGACATAAATCAACTTTTTCATGATATTCTACTTATGTGACCAGCACCTGTATATAGTACTATAGTATATAATACTATAGTATTATAGTAAATAATACTATATACTGCAGGTAACACCCATTAAACCCGTTAGCATTGCAGCAGACAGAAACAATGCTAGTTGCCACACAGACAAACATCATTCATATATTTATACACATTACTATATTTATCTGTTATTGGTGCATGCTGCTCTGTTTTATTATTATTTATAATATTTATATTATTTATATTATTTATAGCCTCATTGGTCAGTTTTTATTGTCTGGATTCATTTGAAAAGTATAATAATTGTATGTATCTATATATAATATAATTATAATATTATATATTTTGATTATTAAATTGCAGCTACAATGGCACTAATCTCTCTTGACGACCTCGACGGATTGGACGATGAGCAACTGGACGATGACATCACCGACAACCCCGAGCCAATGGAGGAAGACGAGCGGCTGCTGGCGCACTGGCAGGCGGTCGCCAGCACGCACCAGGTGTCTGTTCCTCCAGGTGAGGACGGGGCTTACATGCAGGGGGTGGGGCTATATGTGAGGGGTGGGGCTTACATGGAGCGGGTTGGGCTATGCATGAGGGATGGGGCTTATATGGACTGGTTGGGGCTATAAGCGAGGGCGGGACTTACATGGATGGGGTGGGGCTATATGTGAGGGGTGGGGCTTATATTGACTGGGTGGGGCTATATGCGAGGGCGGGGTTTATACGGACTGGGTGGGGCTTAGGCAGTCCAACTGATTGGCTGTCACCCCCACATGTTAAAATACAGGGGGCATAAGTATACACCCCCCCCTATGTTAAAATACAGGGGCATAAGTATACCCCCCCCCATGTTAAAATACAGGGGACATAAGTATACACCCCCCTATGTTAAAATACAGGGGGCATAAGTATACACCCC
>CM057238.1:35115077-35122577 GCA_029931835.1 Etheostoma nigrum
CTATGTTAAAATACAGGGGCATAAGTATACACCCCCCCATGTTAAAATACAGGGGGCATAAGTATACCCCCCTATGTTAAAATACAGGGGGCATAAGTATACACCCCCCTATGTTAAAATACAGGGGGCATAAGTATACCCCCCTATGTTAAAATACAGGGGGCATAAGTATACACCCCCCTATGTTAAAATACAGGGGGCATAAGTATACACCCCCCTATGTTAAAATACAGGGGGCATAAGTATACACCCCCCTATGTTAAAATACAGGGGGCATAAGTATACACCCCCCTATGTTAAAATACAGGGGGCATAAGTATACACCCCCTATGTTAAAATACAGGGGGCATAAGTATACACCCCCCTATGTTAAAACACAAGGGGCATAAGTATACACCCCCCTATGTTAAAATACAGGGGGCATAACTTTACACCCCCCTATGTTAAAATACAGGGGCATAAGTATACACCCCCCTATGTTAAAATACAGGGGCATAAGTATACACCCCCCTATGTTAAAATACAGGGGCATAAGTATACACCCCCCTATGTTAAAATACAGGGGCATACTTACTTTTCACTGTTGTTCACATGTAATCAGTCAGACAATCTGCTTCCTGTTTCCACCGGCATGCACATGCCCAGTGTGTGGATGGTCATGTGATCTGTGATGTCAGACGTGTTACTATGGACACGGCTTTGTTCTGCTGCTGGAGATGAAACTCTTCAGACCACGTTTTCTAAATGAAAACATTAATGTTTGTGTCTGTCCAAAAGCGCGTCTAGATGTTAACGTTGGAGAGTCCAATGGTTGGAAGCAGGTTGAAGCCACACACACACTAACTAACCGACGGAGGCAGCTGTAGAACAGCTACTCCCGTTGTGTGAGGGGGAGCACTTCCTGGTCAGCTGACTCTTAGCTTCAGGTTTAAACTTCCTGTATGTGTGTTGAAGATATGACTGGACCCATACAGGAAATGACCCGCAACAGCCAGCAGAGAGAGCCAATCCCCTTCACCCCAGTGTCCTGCCATGAGAAGGTAAAGCCTGAACACACTCTACCAGACTCTACCAGACTTTATCAGATTCTACTGGACTCTACCAGACTCTACCGGACTCTATCAGGCTCTACCAGACTCTACCGGACTTTATCAGACTCTACCAGACTTTATCAGATTCTACTGGACTCTACCAGACTCTACCGGACTCTATCAGGCTCTACCAGACTTTCCTAGACTCTAACAGACTCTACCAGACGCTAACAGACTCTACCAGACTCTAACAGATGCTAACAGACTGTGTCTCAGATGGGAGAGGTTTTATATACAGTGCCTTGCGAAAGTATTCGGCCCCCTTGAACTTTTCAGACCTTTTGTACACATTTCAGGCTTCAAACATAAAGATATAAAATTTTATTTTTTGTGAAGAATCACCAACAAGTGGGACACAATTGTGAAGTGGAACGAAATCTATTGGATATTTTAAACTTTTTTAGCAAATAAAAAACTGAAAAGTGGTGCGTGCAAAATTATTGGGCCCCCTTGCGTTAATACTTTGTAGAGCCACCTTTTGCTGCGATTACAGCTGCAAGTCGCTTGGGGTATGTCTCTATCAGTTTTGCACATCGAGAGACTGACATTCTTGCCCATTCTTCCTTGCAAAACAGCTGGAGCTCAGTGAGGTTGGATGGAGAGCGTTTGTGAACAGCAGTTTTCAGCTCTTTCCACAGATTCTCGATTGGATTCAGGTCTGGACTTTGACTTGGCCATTCTAACACCTGGATACGTTTGTTTGTGAACCATTCCTTTGTGGATTTTGTTGTATGTTTGGGATCATTGTCTTGTTGGAAGATAAATCTCCGTCCCAGTTTCAAGTCTTTTGCAGACTCCAACAGGTTTTCATCCAGAATGGTCCTGTATTTGGCTGCATCCATCTTCCCCTCAATTTTAACCATCTTCCCTGTCCCTGCTGAAGAAGAGCAGGTTTTATACTATAATGCTCCATCACTGTGTCTGACAGATGGGAGATGGTGTGTTGAGTGTAAATGAGCTCTGTTGCTCTTACGACGGGCAGAGCGTTTTGCATTATGGCCAAAAAGTTAGATCTCGGTGTCATCAGATGGGAGCAGGTTTTATCTACATGTCTGGTGTGTCTCCCACGATGGCTTGTAGCAGGTTTTATATGAAACTGTCTCTGGATGTCTCAGATGGGAGATGGTTTTATATAAATGTCACTCTGTCCCAGATGGGAGAGGTTTGTGCAGTGTACGACTGATCGTTGTCCCAGATGGGCAGAGGTCTCTTATATAAATGTCTGCTGTGTCATCCAGAGTGGGCATGAGGCCTCTTGGCTGCATCTCAGATCAGTCTTCTCCTTGTCTGAGCTGAGAGTTTAGAGGGACGCCCAGGTCTTGGTAGGTATACAATGGTCTGATACTCCAGATCGGCGAGGTTTTATATAAATGATCTCTGTGTCACAGATGCTCCTTGGAGAGGTTTTAAGCTTGGGAAATCTTTTTGTATCCAAATCCGGCTTTAAACTTCTCCACAACAGTATTACGGACCTGCCTGGTGTGTTCCTTGGTCTTCATGATGCTCTCTGCGCTTTCAACAGAACCCTGAGACTATCACAGAGCAGGTGCATTTATACAGAGACTTGATCACACACAGGTGGATTCTATTTATCACTATCAGTCATTTAGGACAACATTGGATCATTCAGAGATCCTCGCTGAACTTCTGGAGTGAGTTTGCTGCACTGAAAGTAAAGGGGCTGAATAATTTTGCACGCACCACTTTTCAGTTTTTTATTTGCTAAAAAAGTTTAAAATATCCAATAGATTTCGTTCCACTTCACAATTGTGTCCCACTTGTTGGTGATTCTTCACAAAAAATAGAATTTTTATATCTTTATGTTTGAAGCCTGAAATGTGTCAAAAGGTTGAAAAGTTCAAGGGGGCCGAATACTTTCGCAAGGCACTGTAAATGTCTCTGTGTCCCAGATGGGAGAGGTTTTATATAAATGTCTGTCTCAGACGGGAGAGGTTTTATATAAATGTCTCTGTGTCTCAGATGGGAGAGGTTTTATATAAATGTCTCTGTGTCCCAGATGGGAGAGGTTTTATATAAATGTCTCTGTGTCCCAGATGGGAGAGGTTTTATATAAATGTCTGTCTCAGACGGGAGAGGTTTTATATAAATGTCTCGTGTCTCAGATGGGAGAGGTTTTATATAAATGTCTCTGTGTCTCAGATGGGAGAGGTTTTATATAAATGTTTCTGTGTCCCAGATGGGAGAGGTTTTATATAAATGTCTGTCTCAGACGGGAGAGGTTTTATATAAATGTCTCTGTGTCCCAGATGGGAGAGGTTTTATATAAATGTCTCTGTGTCTCAGATGGGAGAGGTTTTATATAAATGTCTCTGTGTCCCAGATGGGAGAGGTTTTATATAAATGTCTCTGTCTCAGATGGGAGAGGTTTTATATAAATGTCTCTGTGTCCCAGATGGGAGAGGTTTTATATAAATGTCTCTGTGTCCCAGATGGGAGAGGTTTTATATAAATGTCTCTGTGTCTCAGATGGGAGAGGTTTTATATAAATGTCTCTGTGTCCCAGATGGGAGAGGTTTTATATAAATGTCTGTGTCTCAGATGGGAGAGGTTTTATATAAATGTCTGTGTCCCAGATGGGAGAGGTTTTATATAAATGTCTGTCTCAGACGGGAGAGGTTTTATATAAATGTCTCTGTGTCCCAGATGGGAGAGGTTTTATATAAATGTCTGTGTCTCAGATGGGAGAGGTTTTATATAAATGTCTCTGTGTCCCAGATGGGAGAGGTTTTATATAAATGTCTCTGTGTCTCAGATGGGAGAGGTTCTGTACGAGGAGCGCTGCGTCCCCGCCGGTCACTGGGCCAGTGTGATTAAAGGAGAAGATCTGTACGAGCAGAGCATCTCCATGGGCTTCATGAAGCTGATGCGCTTCATCTGCAAAGAAAACTCTGCAGGTATCATAACAACAACACAACAAAAACACAACAACACCACACAACACAACAACCTTCATAAAATGGTTTTATTTAAAGGAAAAGATGAAGGGTACCGTAACTATAAGTGTGTGTTGATGAGTGTGTATTGTTGTTTCATAGGGAGATATTTGGGGATGACGGTGCCGGTGATAAATCACGTCCATATGACGCCGGACGGACACTCCTTTGAGAAAGACGTCCAGACGTCCATCTTCCTGCCGGCAGAGTTCCAGGCAGAGCCCCCCCGACCCTCCGACCCCGACATCACCATCGTCTACCGAGAGCCAATCAGAGTCGTCGCCAGGTCAGAAATGCTTTGATTGGTCGTCCTGAGGCTGCAGAAGTCCTGACATCAGTCATCAATTATTAAATGAATTATTAATTAATAATATAATAAACATATAAAGTTATTATAAATAATAATATAATAGTTGTTGTTGTTCCCTGTGATTGGCTCCCAGCATGTTGATGTGTTCCTGCTCTGTGATTGGCTGTCAGTATGTTGATGTGTTCCTGCTCTGTGATTGGCTGGCAGGACGTTCTTCGGGACGACCACAGAGCAGACCCTGAGCGCTCAGATCGCTGTGCTGTGGGAGATTTTGGGCGCCGGCGCCGACGTCTGCACAGACAGCTACATGGTGGCGGCGTACGAGAACCCCGGCGTCCCCCGCCGCCGCAACGAGATCTGGTTCCTCCGCCGCGACCTGTAGACGCTCCAATCATGCTCTCTGCTCACTTCCTGTTGCTTTTTCCATGTCATTGACGCTACGCTCCGAGTTACCAGATCGGACGTCGTACTCCCAGATTCACTCGGTCTGAATGTTGACGGTAACCATGGCAACAGTCAGACGATAAGCAGATTGTTAATGAGACTCTGCAGCTCTAATATCTCGGTGATGGAATAACGTACGATCCATAAACATCAGAACCCCCCCGACCCACGTCTTTCCGTCCTCTTCGTCTCCAGCGCTGCTGTTGTCCTCTTCACGTCTTAACGATTTTTTACAGTAAACATTAAACGCATCATGACATTAAACGCATTGCGACAGCTTGGTTCCCAAAATGAGTTACTACTATATTATATAATGCTGTAATACTATGATATATAATACATAGTGATTCTTTGATGTGCGCCGAGCTTTGAGGCTTCAATCTGACACTATTTTTGTAAATGACGTTCTGAATCTAAGATGAATATATCTATATCTACACCCACGTCGCCATGGTGTTCTCCGCATGTTAAACCTGTTGTTTGATGTGAAACTTTTTAAAAGACCAAACTGATGACTTTTATGTACTTCCTGTTTATTTTGACTGTAAAATTGTTTTGATTGTTTTCTCCTGATTTAACATTGTGTTGGAAATAAAATCTGATTTAAAGGACATGCCTGTCTGAGTCTGTTTAACCCAAGGAGGGCTCCCATTGGCTGCTGGAGTATCTCTATGAACCTTAATTTTAACGAGGGCTCATTAAAGAAAAACCTATGTTGAACCAAAACAACTTTATTTACAAAATCAGACTTACAGTCATTTTCAGCAAATTAAGAAACACTCTTAAAATAAAAAGACAGGAAGTCAAATGGGCGGGACTCCAATGTGATGTCATCCGGGTCAGATCAAATCGGCCACTGGAGAGACAAAACAGAGGGGTGTCAGCCAATCAGAGGACAGAGGTGTCAGCAGCCAACCAGAGGACAGAGAGGCATGTCAGCCTGACGTGGCAGCGTGTGATTGGCCGTACCGTTCATGGGCATCTCGTCGATCTGCGTGGAGTAGTACTGCTCGATGTCTCTCAGGATCCGGATGTCGTCGTTCTTCACGAAGTTGATGGCCACGCCCTTACGGCCGTACCGCCCCGACCGGCCAATCCTGGAGGGTTACATACACCAATCAGCTGTTAGAACCCAAGCAGTCTGTCCTAGCCCCGCCCCCAGACACGATGCGTACCCGTGGGACTAGTGTGTGCGGAGGGATACGTACCTGTGGGACTAGTGTGTGTGGAGGGATACGTACCCGTGGCTCTAGTGTGTGCGGAGGGATACGTACCCGTGGCTCTAGTGTGTGTGGAGGGATACGTACCTGTGGGACTAGTGTGTGTGGAGGGATACGTACCCGTGGCTCTAGTGTGTGCGGAGGGATACGTACCTGTGGGACTAGTGTGTGTGGAGGGATACGTACCCGTGGCTCTAGTGTGTGCGGAGGGATACGTACCCGTGGCTCTAGTGTGTGTGGAGGGATACGAACCTGTGGGACTAGTGTGTGTGGAGGGATACATACCTGTGGATGTAGAGCTCTCTGTTGTTGGGCAGGTCGTAGTTGATAATCAGAGAAACTTGAGGAACGTCCAAACCTCGAGCCCAGACATCTGTAGAGATCAACACACGGCTGGAAACACACACACACACACACACACACACACACACACACACACACACACACGTTGTTAGAGCGAGTTGTTACTTTACGTGTTGATGAAGATTAATGATCCAGATATGGTGATGTTGATGTGTTTGTGTTAATAAAGTTACCTGGTGGTGTTGTGTCACCCGGTGGTGTGTTATTAAAGTTTGTGGTGGTGTGTTAAAGTTCTTACCTGGCTCCAGACCTGAACTCCTTCATGATGGACTCCCTCTCTTTTTGCGGCATGTCTCCGTGCATCGAGGACACCGTGAAGTTGGCCTCGCGCATCTTCTCCGTCAGCCAGTCCACCTGCAGCCATAGACAGGTAAACAAGTGTTTCCATGGAGACCAGGGAAGTCCATTAGGAGCTCTTTCTCGGTGATGCTGAGCGTTACTGCTAACTAGCATGCTAGTTAGCAGTAACTAGTAGTTAGTACTACTACTACTAGCAGTAGTAGTACTGACCTGTAGACAGTAGCAGTAGTACTGACCTGTAGACAGTAGTACTGACCTGTAGTACTGACCTGTAGACAGTAGTACTGACCTGTAGACAGTAGTAGTAGTACTGACCTGTAGACAGTAGTAGTAGTACTGACCTGTAGACAGTAGTAGTAGTACTGACCTGTAGACAGTAGTAGTAGTACTGACCTTTCTCTTGGTGTTGCAGAAGATGACGGCCTGTGTGATGGTCAGCGTGTCGTACAGATCACACAGAGTGTCAAACTTCCACTCCTCTCTCTCCACGGCAACAAAGAACTGCTTGATGCCCTCCAGAGTCAGCTCATCACTGCAACACACACACACATATATATATATATATTACACACACACACACACACATATATATGTAAAGAGTGGATGCCAATATCTGGTTAGTGTACCACTAACATTGCTGTGGTGTTATTGGACTAATGGCGTGTTTTAAGGTTTCATCCTGTTTGCTGTACGTGTTACAAGTTTTATTACATGAGCTGTTGTACTACATGAGCTGTTGTACTACATGAGCTGTTGTACTACATGAACTGTTGTACTACATGAACTGTTGTATTAGTATTATTAGTAGTTTTTAAACG
>CM057238.1:35127577-35137577 GCA_029931835.1 Etheostoma nigrum
AGCTAGCTTTAGCACCAGCTAGCTTTAGCACCAGCTAGCTTTAGCACCAGTTAGCTTTAGCATCCGGGGCTAACGGAGGCCTACCGTAGGCGTAGATGCCGCGGAGCAGGTCCTCGCGAAGGCCCATGGTGTCGAAGGTGGGGGTCACATCCACCTCCTCGCTGGTCTCAAACTCCACCTTAGTCATGTCTTCCTCCCGGAGGAGTCTCTTCCTGCCCTGAACCGCGGCGGCCGCCATTTCTCTTCTTTATCCCGCTGAAAGCGCCGAGTAGCTGCGAGCACGGGGAGAAGAGCGCAGAGAGTGTCGCGCCGGTGACGCTGACTTGTCTTTGTGACGTCATCGGCGCGACACTCTTTCCGCTCTTCTCCCCGCCCCTTCCGGCGTGAGCGCAGCGGGTGTTGCTAGGTATTCATATTAATATTCACTGTTATATAAGTTACAATCTCTTTATAATGTTATGTTTTCAGCTGTGATGACTCAATATTATACATAAATAAATAAAAATACAGGAGGAGTTACTAATGTGGCTGGAACAGAAGATTATGGTGATATAGAGTCTTATGATATAT
Organism: Etheostoma nigrum; assembly: GCA_029931835.1. NCBI lineage: Eukaryota > Metazoa > Chordata > Actinopteri > Perciformes > Percidae > Etheostoma > Etheostoma nigrum. The sequence continues at coordinate 35,128,148 of CM057238.1, forward strand.
AGAAGCCTGTAGTATATTATATTATATTATATATATATATATATATATATATATATATATATATATATATATATATATATATATATATATATATATATATATATATATATATATATATATATGTATACATATAGTATATACATATATATAAATATATACCCTCTATCTTTTGGCATATATGCCAAAAGATAGAGGGTGCCCAAAGACGGTATAACTCCTTCAGAGTAAGTGTAGAATGCAAGGAGGTGAGTGAAATGTATGAGCCACAGTTGTGGCCGGAGGGCGTCTTTGTGCGGCGCTTCTATGAAGCACGATAAAACATTGGATCAAAGAAAGATAACAGAGAATATGAATGATGATGTGTCTGAGGATGGAGCAACTGCTGCAATGAAGACTGGAATATAATGATATGATATGATATGTCTGTTGATATATTTTACAGGCATAAATAATCTTAGAAGACAGCGACACGTGAGTTCGGTTGAAGCCCGGTTTATTATCTGTTTATAGCAAACATACATCAACTTCCTGTCTGTTCTTCTTCGGCTCACCTTTACGGCCTAGGCTAGAACAATGACACCTTTAGGTAACTACCTGTCATTACATCTCCCCCTTAAAGATGCTGCCCCTCCTGACTAACTGAACAGTCAGTACAAACAAACACTTCATTATTGTAACAACATTTCTTGTTGAAAACCAACTGTCTAACTACAGACCACTATATTGAATAAGGAAAATAACCATTCATGTTCCTATTTTACAGAACTTAACGTTCCTTCTATTCCGTCTGTTCTAGACAACAACAACAACAAAGTGCATTTTCTGCTACAAATAAAACATTCCCCTCCTTTTTTCTTTTTCTTGTTAACTCCTTTTACAGAGTTTCCCAACTTAAACACCCCACAATCACCAGTCCAGTCTGTCTGGGGCTTTGCTCATTCTACCAGAGCGAGTGATGGTTACAGTCCCTTGTGTAGGTTCGGAAGTGTTCTGTGTCTCAGTCCCATGAGTGTCCTCAGTTTTCCTGACCTCCAGAGCAAACTGCTCAGAGCTTTCACTGAAGGGTATGATTGGCTTGAGTGTGGACTGCAGGTGACGCCGGTTACTCCTGTAGCGCTCTCCCTGTGCTGTCTCGACGATATAGGACCTTGGAGTAGAACTGGAGCTGTGAACAATAGCAGGCATTGTCCACTGTTTGTCTCCATCCAACTTTGTCAGTACCGGGTCCCCTGGGCTCAGTGTGGGTAGAACCCTTACTCCATTCCTACGGTTATAGTAATAAGCTTGCCTTTGCTTTGCTGCAGCATCAGCTTGTCTGATCACATCTTCGTTGGGCCAGTTTGGTCTCAGATTGTCTTGTAGGGTGGGCAAGGTGGTCCTGATTTTCCTGCCCATCAGCAGTTCCGCTGGACTGACTCCTGTCGGAGATGTGGGTGTGGCTCTGTACGCCATCAGGGCTAGGAGAGGGTCTTGCTGTCTCAGTATAGATTTTGCTACCTGAACTGCCCTTTCTGCCTGTCCATTACTTTGAGGATAGTATGGGCTGGAAGTAACGTGAACAAAATCATATTTCTCACTAAACTCCCTCATCTCAGCTGAAGCTAGCTGGGGCCCATTGTCGCTCACTACAACTTCAGGGATGCCAAAACGTGCAAATATGGCTTTCAGCTTAGCCACAACCTGGCTGCTGGTAGTTGTAGGTAGATTCAAAATCTCTAGATATCTAGAGTAATAATCTGATACTACTAAGTAGTTTTGCTTCTTAAACTCACACAGATCTATACCAACTTTCTGCCATGGCCTGGATGGGAGCTCACTAGGCATTAATGGCTCCTTCTTTTCTGTGTTTCTGTTCTCTCTACAAAATGCACACTGCCGTACTGTTGTTACTATCTCATTAGACATTCCAGGCCACCATACTGACTGGTGAGCTCTTTCTCTGCACTTTACCAGGCCTTGATGCCCATCATGGACTCTCTCTAAGATGACCTTTCTCATTTCTGTGGGGACAACAATGCGGTTGCCTCTAACGACCAACCCATCAGTCACAGATAGTTCGCCTCTCACTTGATAAAAGTCCTTAGCTACCTCAGGTACCTTTCCTACATAATCAGGCCACCCGTTCCTGATAAAGCCTATGACTGTCTGGAGCTGCCTATCCTTTTCAGTGTACTGTATTAGCTCTGCAATCCGGTTTGGTGTGGCTGGGACCTGACTCATGACAGCCTCGATGTGTGCTGCCACCTCCTCATGACAGACCCCGTCCCCAAAACATTGCTCTGGGCTCCTAGAGAGCGCATCCGCTACTGCTAGTGTTTTGCCTGGAGCGTGCTCTGCCGTGGCATTGAAACGCATGAGTCTCATTAACAGCCTCTGGCACCTGATTGGGACACAGTCTAAGTCTTTACTGTTCATGAGGGGCACCAATGGTTTGTGGTCGGTAATCAGCCTAAAGCCGTCCAGCCCATACAAGTATTTCTCAAACCGTTCACAGGCCCATACACTTGCCAGGCACTCCTTTTCTATCTGCGCATACCTTTTCTCCGCGTCGCTTAGTCGTCTGGAGCAGTAGGCCACGGGCTTCCAGTGGTCCTCGTGCTGCTGGAGTAGAACGCCGCCCAGCCCATAGCTGCTGGCGTCTGCTGACACAATGGTTGGCTTGTTGACATCGTAGAAGGTGAGTACCGGAGCTGTGGCTAGTGCAGTCTTTAAGTTCCTGAAGGCCTCGCACTGTGCAGGTCCCCACATCCACTCTGTCTCTCCTTTCAGTAGCTCGTACAGTGGGTGGGCCACTGTAGATAGCTCTGGAACAAACTTGGCTAAGTAGTTAACCATCCCCAAGAATCTCTTGAGTTCCGTCACATTTTGTGGCTGTGGAAAGTTCACTATTCCTGTGACTTTGTTAGGGTCGGCCCTAACGCCTGCCTCGTCAATTAGGTGACCCAGGAATCGAACCTGTCTCTGTTTGAACTTGCATTTTGCCTGGTTCAACTTGAGCCCGGCTGCCTCGATGACCTTTAACACCTCTGCCAGGCGACGGTCGTGTTGCTCCTCAGTCTCCGCGTGAATCAAAATATCATCCATAAAGATCTCTGTCCCTTCTAGACCGGCCAGAGTCTCTGCCATTTTCCTCTGGAAAATCTCGGGAGCACTTGTTATTCCGAAAGGGAGACGGCGAAAGGCATATCTCCCAAATGGAGTGATGAAAGTGGTGAGCATCTTGCTCTCCTCATGCAGGGGAATCTGATAAAATCCACTTGCTGCGTCCAGTGACGTGAACACTTTTGAACCGGCGAGCCTTGGCATTATTTCTTCCACTGTGGGTAGGACGTACTTCTCCCGTTTCACTGCTTTGTTCAGTTTCCTTAGGTCTGCACAGAGGCGGACCTCTCTCTTGTTGGGTTTGAGTACCGGCACCATAGCCGCGCACCATTCAGTCGGCTGTGTTACTTTTTCGATTATGCCCTCATCCTCCATGCGCTGCAGTTCCTTTTTTACCAGTGGTACCAGGGGCAGGGGTATCCGCCTTGCTGTCGGCACTGCATATGGCTGGGCATCCTCTTGCAGGGCTATTCGGACTGGCTCAGTTTTCAATAGCCCGCTGGATCCAAACACGCCGCTGACTTCGTCCATCCTCTTCACTTGACCCATTTCTACTGCTTCCTCACGGCCTAGTAAGCAGCTTTTTCCATTTATCACATACACTTTAAGAGAGTACTTCTCCCCCTTATGGTTGGTGGTACCCTGGAACATCCCTATGCATTTAAGATCACCCCCTGGGCTCACAAAACGCGTGTCTGGAGGCTCTAGCTTTATTTTAGGACTCATCTTTTTGAATGTCCCCTTATCGATAATGGTAGCGTCAGCTCCTGTGTCAATTTTAAAGGTTACCATCACATTGTTTACAGGTAAGCCCACTGTCCATGTATCCGCGTTAACCTCTATAACATCTCCGCCGTTTCCCCGGATTGCTGGCTCCGTTGGTAGAAGCATGCACGCTCGTGTATGACGTTGCGTCGTGGAATAAAGTAGTCGTCAAACTTTTTCATAACCAACTCAAAATCCTTCTCATCGCCTTCTTCTTCAAACCCAAATGAACTGAATATCTTTTCAGCTTCACTGCCCATTGCGTAGATCAGCGAACTTACTTGAATCTCGCCGTCATCTTTGTTTAGCTTCGTGGCTAACCGATACCGGTGAAATCTCTGTTTCCACTCTGGCCAGTCGGTTGGGCTCTCAAACTTAAACTCACTCGGCGGACTAAACTTTGCCATGTCTTCTTTCACACTGGGACTTCTGACACCATGTAATGTCTGTTGATATATTTTACAGGCATAAATAATCTTAGAAGACAGCGACACGTGAGTTCGGTTGAAGCCCGGTTTATTATCTGCTTATAGCAAACATACATCAACTTCCTGTCTGTTCTTCTTCGGCTCACCTTTACGGCCTAGGCTAGAACAATGACACCTTTAGGTAACTACCTGTCATTACATGGACTATGAACTGATTATGAGAGTTGTGTCAGATAACTGGCGTGGGTTATGCCTTGGACAGGGGAACGTTTTGTTATTGACAAGCTCTTAGAGAGTTCTGACATTTTATGTGTACAAGAGACTCTGCTACCCAAGCAAGATCTACATAAACTCAACTCATATTAATTTCTATGGCGCAGGTGAGTCGACAACAGATCTAAGTATGGGAATAGTGCGTGGCAGAATTAGAAGTGGACTGGGCCATAGCAATTACATGACAAAAATGTTTTTATTATTTTAAATGTTTACATGCCATATGAATGCTACAAAAATGAAAATGAATTTATTAATAGGCTAGCCTTTATCAACTCATTCATTAAAGAGAGTGAAAGTACTTGCATATTCGTGGTTGGTGATATGAATGATGATAACTCTCTATTTGCCAAACACCTTAATCAATTCTGTCTAGACAGTAAGTTGGTTCTCTCAAGTAAAATTCTGTTACCAGTAGAGAGCTATACATATATCAGTGAAGCATGGCATACAACATCTTGGCTAGACCGCTGTATATGTACAGCTGATGCTCATGATTGCTTGGAAGTTGGGATTCTGTATGGTTTAGCCACAGCAGATCACATACCTGTCTCTATGGTAATACATTTTGACAGTCTTCCTGAGCTGACTAGCTATGATAATGATAATAATAATACAGAACACAGAAGAGTGGATTGGGCAAAGCTCACAGCACATGATTTATGGAAGTATAATGCACTGAGTGATGATAGTCTCAGTAGTATTGATATACTACCTCTTGAAGCTATTCTGTGTGGCAACTTAAGTTGTATGAGTCAAACACATCACAGTGATATGGGTATTATGTATGACAAAATTGTGAAAAGTTTAATTAATGCCAGTAAATTATTAATCCATGGCAAAAGAAAGTATAACACTAGACCAGGATGGAACGAATATGTGTCTGAACTCCATGTGGAGGCTAAGGAAGCTTTTTTAAATTGGGTGTCATCTGGTAAAGCTAGGTATGGCCCAGAATTTGAGCATAAGAAAAAGGCAAACACGAGGTTTAAATAGCTGTATGTTTTATCAAAAGTAATGAGCAGATGGTGAGGGCCAGAAACAACAGAATGATTTGTATGAGTTCTGGAAGGAAGTGAAGGTTATCAATAACAGGATATGCCCTTGTCATCCATCATTGATGGAACCACAGGGGATGAGCTGTGGGGGAAACATTTTAGAAAGATTTTTAACTGTGTTGAGAGTGCTCATTATCATGTTGGTGATATCATTACTGATGAGGGTGTGGTTATTGGACCTGATGAAGTGTCCAATGCCATTAAGGAATTGGCTGTGAACAAAGCGTGTGGTCTAGACCAAATAACAGCTGAACACCTGAAGTATGCAAGCCATAGAATCTCAGTGTTACTCGCTATGTGCTTTTCTGGATTAATAGCTCATGGTATATTACCTGACTCTATGATATCTGTACTCTTAGTCCCAGTTATTAAAGACAAAACCTGTAAGGTAACAAGCATAGAAAATTACAGGCCAATCGCTCTAGCAAATATACTCTCTAAAGTGTTAGAACAAATTCTATTTGATAGACTACAAGAATATATAATAATCACAGACAATCAATTTGGTTTTAAAAAGAAACATAGCACAGATATGTGTATATATGCACTAAAAGAACTTGTTACCAAGTATAAAAGACATGGCTCAACAATGTTTTTATGTTTCCTTGATGCATCCAACGTGTTTGACCGTGTTAATCATGGTAAATTATTTAGAAAATTACAAGAGCGGGGGGTTCCCCTATACTTGATACGTATCTTGCATTATTGGTATTCCCACCAAACTATGCAAGCTAGATGGGGGAGGACAACGTCGGCTCCTTTCCCAGTGACCAATGGGGTTAGACAAGGGGGAATATTGTCACCTGTTCTTTTTAATTTATATATGGATGATCTCTCTAGGACATTGGACGTGTGTAAAACTGGATGTATGGTGGGGGGTAGCTGTATTAATCACCTGATGTATGCAGATGATTTAATTGTTATGTCACCATATACTGCTGGCCTACAGCAACTGCTTAGAGTCTGCTCAGACTATGGGCTACAGCATGACATCACATTCAACGCTAAAAAGAGTGTTGTAATGATTGTCAGAACTAAGGAGGACAGGAAGCTATGCTTTTTCTCTTTTATACTTGTCAGGGCAAGACCTTAACGTAGTTACTAAAGTAAAATACTTGGGCCACATTATCAGGGAGGATTTTTGTGATGATGATGATATACAGCGGCAGTAGGCTACCGTAAATTATATGGACAAGCAAATACTCTGGCACGCAAATTTCATATGTGTTCTGAAGAAGTTAAAATATCTCTTTTCAGAGCATACTGTACTCCACTGTATACATACTGTACTCCACTGTCTACATACTGTACTCCACTGTATACATACTGTACTCCACTGTCTACATATTGTACTCCACTGTATACATACTGTACTCCACTGTCTACATACTGTACTCCACTGTATACATACTGTACTCCACTGTCTACATACTGTACTCCACTGTATACATACTGTACTCCACTGTCTACATACTGTACTCCACTGTATACATACTGTACTCCACTGTCTACATACTGTACTCCACTGTATACATACTGTACTCCACTGTCTACATACTGTACTCCACTGTATACATACTGTACTCCACTGTCTACATATTGTACTCCACTGTATACATACTGTACTCCACTGTATACATACTGTACTCCACTGTATACAGCTCTGTATACATACTGTAATCCACTGTCTACATACTGTATTCCACTGTCTACATACTGTACTCCACTGTATACATACTGTTCTCCACTGTATACATACTGTACTCCACTGTATACATACTGTACTCCACTGTATACAGCTCTGTATACATACTGTACTCCACTGTATACATACTGTACTCCACTGTATACAGCTCTGTATACATACTGTACTCCACTGTATACATACTGTACTCCACTGTATACAGCTCTGTATACATACTGTACTCCACTGTATACATACTGTACTCCACTGTATACAACTCTTTATACATACTGTACTCCACTGTATACATACTGTACTCCACTGTATACATACTGTACTCCACTGTATACATACTGTACTCCACTGTATACAGCTCTGTATACATACTGTACTCCACTGTATACATACTGTACTCCACTGTATACAGCTCTGTATACATACTGTACTCCACTGTATACATACTGTACTCCACTGTATACAACTCTTTATACATACTGTACTCCACTGTATACAGCTCATCTATGGTGCAGCTACAGTAAAGCAAAGATAAACAAGATAAAGGTGGCATACAATGATGCATTTAGAATTTTGATGAAGCGTCCAAGATGGACCAGTGCTAGCCATCTGTGTGTGACCTATAATGTTCCCCCCCCCCACGCTGTGCTGAGGAAGTTTATGTACAGATTTATATGCCGATTAACCGAGTCAAATAATACAATTTTAAATGCTATAATCAATCCTGCACTTAGTGATACCAGATATTCGTCCAAACTCTGGAATCACTGGAACACGCACCTGTACCTGTTTTAATCATTGAGCATTGTAATTTGTATGTGTGTGTGTTTCTTTTGTGATATTTTTGGGGATCAGTTTGTCTATATGTATTTATGTTTGCGTGTGGTCTGAACCCCTTTTGTAATTTGTAATGTGCTTTTGTTTTTTATTGTTTTTTAATCTGGACCTTGAGTCTGTAAATAAAGAAATATAATATATATATATATATATAACCAACCAGACATCGTGTTGATCGACAAACAGCAGAAGAAGGCAGTAGTGATAGATGTGGCAATCCCAAGCGATCGCAACATCAAGAAGAAGGAACACGAGAAGCTGGAGAAATACCAAGGGCTGAAAGAGGAGCTAGAAAAGATGTGGAAAGTAAGAGCAACAGTGGTGCCAGTGGTAATCGGAGCACTGGGGGGGATGGGGGCTGTGACCCCCAAACTGGGAGAGGGGCTCCAGCGGGGGGGCTGTGACCCCCACACTGGGAGAGTGGCTCCAGCAGATTCCAGGTAAAACATCAGAGGTCTCTGTCCAGAAGAGTGCAGTCCTGGGAACAGCTAAGATACTGCGCAGAACCCTCAAACTCCCAGGCCTCTGGTAGAGGACCCGAGCTTCATGACACATACCCCCCCACAAGGGGGGAGAGGGGGATTATTTTTTATATATATATATACATGCATATATACAGTGAGGAAAATAAGTATTTGAACACGCTGCTATTTTGCAAATTCTCCCACTTAGAAATCATGGAGGGGTCTGAATTTGTCATCGTAGGTGCATGTCCACTGTGAGAGACATAATCTAAAAAAAAACATCCAGAAATCACAATGTATGATTTTTTAACTATTTATTTGTATGATACAGCTGCAAATAAGTATTTGAACACCTGAGAAAATCAATGTTAATATTTGGTACAGTAGTCTTTGTTTGCAGTTCCAGAGGTCAAACGTTTCCTGTAGTTCTTCACCAGGTTTGACACACTGCAGAAGGGATTTTGGCCCACTCCTCCACACAGATCTTCTCTAGATCAGTCAGGTTTCTGGGCTGTCGCTGAGAAACACGGAGTTTGAGCTCCCTCCAAAGATTCTCTATTGGGTTTAGGTCTGGAGACTGGCTAGGCCCCCCCAGAACCTTGATCTGCTTCTTCCAGAGCCCCTCCTTGGTTCTCCTGGCTGTGTGCTTCGGGTCACTGTCATGTTGGAAGACCCAGCCTCGACCCATCTTCAATGCTCTAACTGAGGGAAGGAGGTTGTTCCCCAAAATCTCCCAATACATGGCCCCGGTCCTCCTCTCCTTAATACAGTGCAGTCGCCCTGTCCCATGTGCAGAAAAACACC
>CM057238.1:35140077-35215077 GCA_029931835.1 Etheostoma nigrum
CTCTGTGTTGCGTTCATACTCCTGCAGTGTGTTTGTGCTGTCTGTGGTGCGTTCATGCTCATCTGGTGCATTCACGGCCTCTGCTCTGAGTGGTACATTATTGGGCTCTGTGGTGCATTCAGGGTGGCTGTCGCTGTTCATGCTTCTGCAGTGCGTTCATGCTCTGTGGTGCGTTCATGCTTTGCAGTGCGTTCATGCTCTGTTTGGTGCATTAATGGTCTCTGCGGTGCGTTCAGGGTCTCTGTGGTACGTTCAGGGTGGCTGTTGTGGTTCGGGAACAGCATCGTCCTGTTGGTGCTCCTGCGGTGCATTCATGCTCTGCGATGCGTTCAGTGTGGCTGTCGTGGTTCGGGAACAGCATCGTCCTGTTGGTGCTCCTGCGGTGCGTTCATGCTCTGCGGTGCGTTTAGGGTGGCTGTCGTGGTTGGGGAACAGCATCATCCCGTTGGTGCTCCTGCGGTGCGTTCATGCTCTGCGGTGCGTTCAGGGTGGCTGTCGTGGCTCGGGAACAGCATCGTCCTGTTGGTGCTCCTGCGGTGCGTTCATGCTCCTGCAGTGCGTTCAGGGTGGCTGTCGTGGTTGGGGAACAGCATCGTCCTGTTGGTGCTCCTGCAGTGCGTTCATGCTCCTGCAGTGCGTTCAGGGTGGCTGTCGTGGTTGGGGAACAGCATCGTCCTGTTGGTACTCCTGCGGTGCGTTCATGCTCTGCGGTGCTTCAGGGTGGCTGTCGTGGCTCGGGAACAGCATCGTCCTGTTGGTGCTGTACCGGCAGAGGGCCGTGCTGCAGCCCAGCGACTACCTGACCCTGAACCTGGCCGTGTCCGACGGAAGCATCTCCGTGTTCGGGTACTCCCGCGGGATCGTCCAGGTGTTCAACGGCTTCCAGGGCAGCGACTACATCATCACCTCCATCTGGACCTGCCAGGTAACCTGCCTGCCTGTCTGTCTGTCTCTGGTCCTAACCTGTCTGTCTGTCTCTGGTCCTAACCGGTCTGTCTGTCTCTGGTCCAAACCTGTCTGTCTCTGGTCCTAACCTGTCTGTCTCTCGTCCTAGCCTGTCTGGCTCTGGTCCTAACCTGTCTGTCTCTGGTCCTAACCTGTCTGTCTGTCTCTGGTCCTAACCTGTCTGTGTCTGGTCCTAACCTGTTTGTCTCTCGTCCTAACCTGTTTGTCTCTTGTCCTAACCTGTCTGTCTCTGGTCCAAACCTGTCTGTCTCTGGTCCTAACCTGTCTGTCTCTGGTCCTAACCTGTCTGCCTGTCTCTGGTCCTAACCTGTCTGTCTCTCATGCAGGTAGACGGGTTCTTCACCCTGATCTCAGGTCTGACCAGCATCCTCACGCTGACGGCGATTAGCATCACGCGCTACATCAAAGGCTGCCACCCCAGCCGAGGTCAGAGGTCACTGCCCTCAAATACACGCAGTACACACCCAGATACTACCTGGTACTATGTACTCACTACGTACTCAGTACGTACTCAACACTACATATTCACTACGTACTCACTACATATATGTGTGTTTGTGTGTGTGTATGTGTGTGTGTGTATGTATATGTGTGTGTGTGTGTGTGTGTGTGTGTTTCAGCCCATCACATCACCCGGAGCAGTGTGTATGTGACTCTGCTGCTCATCTGGATCACAGCTGCATTCTGGGCCGGAGCGCCTCTGCTGGGCTGGGCCAGCTACAAAGGTGTGACCTCTGACCTTTGACCTCTGAACTCTGAACTCTGACCTCTGACCTCTGATAGGGTTCAAGATTATGATATTAATATGTCACAGTTTGATCATCTGAAAGAAAGACAAGGTGTTTTCTCTGGTCAATTTTTTAACCTTTTCTTTGTCTGCGTGTCTGTGTGTCTGCATGTCTGCATGTCTGCATGTCTGCATGTCTGTGTCTGTGTGTCTGCGTGTCTGCATGTCTGCGTGTCTGTGTGTCTGTGTGTCTGCATGTCTGTGTGTCTGCATGTCTGTGTGTCTGCATGTCTGTGTGTCTGTGTGTCTACGTGTCTGCGTGTCTGCATGTTTGTGTGTCTGTGTGTCTGTGTGTCTGTGTGTCTGCATGTCTGCATGTCTGTATGTCTGCATGTCTGTGTCTGTGTGTCTGCATGTCTGTGTGTCTGCGTGTCTGCGTGTCTGTGTGTCTGCATGTCTGTGTGTCTGCGTGTCTTTGTGTCTGCGTGTCTGTGTGTATGCGTGTCTGTGTGTCTGTGTCTGTGTATCTGCATGTATGTGTGTCTGCGTGTCTGCGTGTCTTTGTGTCTGTGTATCTGCATGTCTGTGTGTCCGCGTGTCTGCGTGTCTGTGTCTGTGTGTCTGTGTGTCTGCATGTCTGTGTCTCTGCATGTATGTGTGTCTGCGTGTCTGCGTGTCTGCATGTCTGTGTGTCTGCGTGTCTTTGTGTCTGTGTATCTGCATGTCTGTGTGTCTGCGTGTCTGCGTGTCTGCATGTCTGTGTGTCTGTGTCTGTGTGTCTGTGTCTGTGTGTCTGCATGTCTGTGTCTCTGCATGTCTGTGTGTCTGCATGTCTGTGTGTCTGCATGTCTGTGTGTCTGTGTCTCTGTGTGTCTGTGTGTCTGCGTGTCTGTGTGTCTGCATGTCTGCATGTCTGTATGTCTGCATGTCTGCATGTCTGTGTCTGTGTGTCTGCATGTCTGCGTGTCTGCGTGTCTGCGTGTCTGTGTGTATGCGTGTCTGTGTGTCTGTGTCTGTGTATCTGCATGTATGTGTGTCTGCGTGTCTGCATGTCTGTGTGTCTGTGTATCTTTGTGTCTATGTATCTGTGTGTCTGTGTGTCTGCGTGTCTGCATGTCTGCGTGTCTGTGTCTGCGTGACTGCGTGTCTGTGTGTCTGCGTGTCTGTGTGTCTGTGTGTCTGTGTGTCTGTGTGTCTGCGTGTCTGTGTGTTTGTGTGACTGTGTCTCAGCATGTCTGTGTGTCTGCATGTCTGTGTGTCTGCATGTCTGTGTGTCTGCGTGTCTGCGTGTCTGCATGTCTGTGTGTCTGCGTGTCTGTGTGTCTGCGTGTCTGCTTGTCTGCGTGTCTGCATATCTGCATGTCTGCGTGTCTGTGTGTCTGTGTGTCTGCATGTCTGCGTGTCTGTGTGTCTGTGTGTCTGCGTCTGTGTGTCTGTGTGTCTGCATGTCTGTGTGTCTGCATGTCTGTGTCTGCATGTCTGTGTGTCTGTGTGTCTGCATGTCTGTGTCTGTGTGTCTGTGTCTGTGTGTCTGCATGTCTGTGTCTCTGCATGTATGTGTGTCTGCGTGTCTGCGTGTCTGCATGTCTGTGTGTCTGCATGTCTTTGTGTCTGTGTATCTGCATGTCTGTGTGTCTGCGTGTCTGCGTGTCTGCATGTCTGTGTGTCTGTGTCTGTGTGTCTGCATGTCTGTGTCTCTGCATGTCTGTGTCTCTGCATGTCTGTGTGTCTGCATGTCTGTGTCTGCATGTCTGTGTGTCTGCATGTCTGTGTGTCTGTGTCTCTGTGTGTCTGTGTGTCTGTGTGTCTGCATGTCTGCATGTCTGTATGTCTGCATGTCTGTGTCTGTGTGTCTGTGTGTCTGCATGTCTGTGTGTCTGCGTGTCTGCGTGTCTGCATGTCTGCGTGTCTGCGTGTCTTTGTGTCTGCGTGTCTGTGTGTATGCGTGTCTGTGTGTCTGTGTCTGTGTATCTGCATGTATGTGTGTCTGCGTGTCTGTGTGTCTGCGTGTCTTTGTGTCTGTGTATCTGCATGTCTGTGTGTCTGTGTGTCTGCGTAACTGTGTCTCAGCATGTCTGTGTCTGCATATCTGCATATCTGCGTGTCTGTGTGTCTGTGTGTCTGCATGTCTGCGTGTCTGTGTGTCTGTGTGTCTGCGTCTGTGTGTCTGTGTGTCTGCATGTCTGTGTGTCTGCATGTCTGTGTCTGCATGTCTGTGTGTCTGCATGTCTGTGTGTCTGTGTCTGCATGTCTGTGTCTGCGTGTCTGCGTGTCTGCATGTCTGCATGTCTGCGTGTCTGTGTGTCTGTGTGTCTGCATGTCTGCATGTCTGTGTGTCTGTGTGTCTGCGTGTCTGTGTGTCTGCATGTCTGCGTGTCTGTGTCTGCATGTCTGCGTGTCTGTGTGTCTGCATGTCTGTGTGTCTGCATGTCTGTGTGTCTGCGTGTCTGCATGTCTGCGTGTCTGCATGTCTGTGTGTCTGCGTGTCTATGTGTCTGCGTGTCTGCATGTCTGCATGTCTGCGTGTCTGTGTGTCTGTATGTCCCTGACCTCTGACCTCTGACCTCTGACCCCTGACCCCTGCAGACCGGGGGTACGGGACCTGTGAGATCGACTGGGCCAGGGCCAGCTACGCGCCGGCCTACCGCGCCTACATCATCTCCATCTTCAGCAGCTGCTTCTTCCTGCCGGTGCTCGTCATGCTCTTCTGCTACGTCTCCATCATCAACACGGTGAAGAGAGGCAACGCCCTCGCCGCCGGGGGGGAGCTGTCCGACCGCCAGAGGAGGGTGGAGAGGGACGTCACCATCGTGAGGACACACACGCACACAGAGACACGCATACACACAGAGACACACACACACACACAGAGAGACACACACACAGAAAGACACACACACAGAGAGAGACACACACACACACACACAGAGAGACACACACACAGAAAGACACACACACAGATAGAGACACACACACAAAGACACACACTCACATACGCAGAGACACACACACACACACACACACAGACAGACACAGAGACACACACACACACACACACACAGAGAGACAGACACGTACACAGAGAGACACACACAGACACACACACACACAATTTAATTTGGGAATATTCCATTTTGACTGGATTTAAAACTAATATTTTGTATCTTATTTTATTTTATTTCAGTTTTATTTCCTTCTTTATGAAGTATATATTTTTGAATAAGTCCTGAAAGTCTTTTATGTGTATTTAGTATACTGTGGTTTGCTGCAGGTTTCCATAGTGATCTGCACGGCGTTCATCCTGGCGTGGTCCCCGTACGCCGTGGTGTCCATATGGTCGGCGTGGGGCTACCACGTGCCCAACCTCACCAGCATCTTCACGCGCCTCTTCGCCAAGTCCGCCAGCTTCTACAACCCGCTCATCTACTTCGGCCTTAACTCCAAGTTCCGTAAGGACGTGGTGGTGCTGCTGCCATGCACGCCCGACGCCAAGGACGCCGTGCGCCTGAAGCGCTTCAGACCCCAAGCCGACGCCCGACTCCGGGTCCAGCTGAACCGCCCCGAGAAAAAGTACTCGCCCGGCAACAACCCGTACCCGGCGCCAAGCCCCCCCGCCACGCCGCCGCCAGCCAACAAGGAAGTCTTCTACAAGGCCACACCCCACCCACTGGAGAGCAACGCCGCCAACAAGGAAGTCTTCTACATGACTACACCCCACCCTCTGGAGAGCAACGCCGCCAACAAGGAAGTCTTCTACATGACCACACCCCACCCTCTGGAGAGCAACACCGCCAACAAGGAAGTCTTCTACATGACCACACCCCACACTCTGGAGAGCAACACCGCCAACAAGGAAGTCTTCTACATCAACATGCCCCGCCCCTTGGAGAGCAACGCCGACTTTGAGTGTGACAGACTCTGAGATCCCAGCAGGCAGAAAGATGTTTTTATATTTATTATTTCTATTTAAGTAGAGATGACGTTGCGTTGGTGGTTGAACGTAGAAAAGACAAAGAACATAAATAATATAAAGAATATAAATGTTTAACAGCTGATTACTGACATACAAGACTACTCTCTTTTTCTATTACTTTATTTCTAAGAGTTGTTCTGTTCTTAAACGTATTATTAATGTATTATTAACGTATTATTAACATATTATATATTAAGGGTTATCTTGATAAATTACAGAAATTTTAACATTGGATAAAGACTGTTTTTATGAATCAAATGTAGCTTAAAGGCGCAGTACGTAAGATTATAAAGGAACTGTCGTATCTGCTGAAACTACATGAAGCAGGTTGGCTCCTCTGGCTCCACCTACAGCTGGGGGGGGGGGGGTCTACTACAGCCTCCACCGCTCCTTGTTCAGATGCACCAATCAGGGCCGGGGGAGGGGGAGGAGGTCATGTGATTGACTTTGTTTTGTTGATTGATGATGTAACCGTGGCAACATTAAAAAAGCCATTGAACACGTTGAATATAAATATTAATAATAAAAAGTGAACAACATCCGTTCGGCTCCTTTCATTCATCAGGACGCTGTAACCCCGGCAACATGGTCTGTAATACACTGTAAACTTGTGATGTAAATTTAAGCTTTTATTATTTATTGTTATTATTTTTATTCAAAACTTTCAAATTCAAAACAGTCATTTTTATATCGCAGCAAACAAATAAAATATAGGAAATATGAAAAATGCATAAATTAACTGGGGGGGGGGGCTTAAATCAATATACTCAGATCGAATCTGCTGTCGACGTCACAGGACGTGGCCCGCCTCATTCTGCCTCTGATTGGCTCACCCTGTATTCTCACTCAATCCCTGGCCAATCCCTGCGCTCCCTGACTCCCTTCTGCAGATCTGCTGCCCTCTGCTTTATCAAATCCTGGCTCACTCCGCACATCCTGGACAGCGCAATTCTCCCGGGATTCAATCTCTACCGGGCGGATCGCGTACTGGAGCTCACGGGGAAAACAAAGGAAGGCGAACTCTGTCTCTACATAATCGAATGTTGGTGTACAGATGTCACAGTGCTGGAAAAATCATGCAGCCCCCACTTAGAGTCTCTATTCATAAACTGCAAACCCTTTTATTCACCGTGGGAGTTCTTCTCGTTCATTCTCGTCGCCGTCTACATCCCACCTCAGGCCTGTGTTAGTGAGGCGTTACTGCACCTGGCCCACCAGGTCTACATCCTCCCTCAGGCCTGTGTTAGTGAGGCGTTACTGCACCTGGCCGACAAGGTCTACATCCCCCCTCAGGCCTGTGTTAGTGAGGCGTTACTGCACCTGGCCCAACAGGTAACTAACATCCTGGCCTGTGTTAGTGAGGCGTTACTGCACCTGGCCCACCAGGTAACTAACATCCTGGCCTGTGTTAGTGAGGCGTTACTGCACCTGGCCCACCGGTAACTAACATCCTGGCCTGTGTTAGTGAGGCGTTACTGCACCTGGCCCACCAGGTGATTAACATCCTGGCCTGTGTTAGTGAGGCATTACTGCACCTGGCCCACCAGGTAACTAACATCCTGGCCTGTGTTAGTGAGGCGTTACTGCACCTGGCCCACCAGGTAACTAACATCCTGGCCTGTGTTAGTGAGGCGTTACTGCACCTGGCCCACCAGGTAACTAACATCCTGGCCTGTGTTAGTGAGGCGTTACTGCACCTGGCCCACCGGTAACTAACATCCTGGCCTGTGTTAGTGAGGCGTTACTGCACCTGGCCCACCAGGTAACTAACATCCTGGCCTGTGTTAGTGAGGCGTTACTGCACTTGGCCCACCAGGTAACTAACATCCTGGCCTGTGTTAGTGAGGCGTTACTGCACCTGGCCCACCAGGTAACTAACATCCTAACTCCCTGCTCATTGTTCTTGGGGACCTCAACAGAGCAAACCTCAGCCACAAACTCCCAAAGTATAGACAGCATATTAAATGTCCCACCAGGGACACTAATATACTGGACCACTGCTATACTACATTAAAGGACGCCTATCGCTCTGTCCCACGTGCAGCCTTGGGACTCTCTGATCACTGTCTGGTCCATCTTGTCCCGACATACAGGCAGAAACTAAAATCTGTTAAACCTGTTGTAAAGAGGGTGAAAAGATGGACCAACGAGTCAAAGCTGGATCTACAGGCCTGCTTTGATTCTACTGATTGGAGTGTTTTTGAGGTTGCAGCCACTGATCTGGACCAACTAACTGACACTGTGACATCTTACATCAGCTTTTGTGAGGACATGTGTGTGCCGACTAAAACCTTCTGCACATACAACAACCAAAAACCCTGGTTCACAGCAGGACTCAGGCAGCTCAGTCAGTCAAAAGAGGAGGCCTTCAGAAGTGGGGACAGAGTCCTGTATAACCAGGCCAGGAACACACTGACCAAAGAGATCAAAGCAGCTAAGAGGAGCTATGCTAACAAGCTGGAAAACAGCGATCCTCGGTCAGTGTGGAGAGGCCTGCAGAGACCCCCAAACTACAGGAGACCACCCCCCCACACTGACCCTCGGTCAGTGTGGAGAGGCCTGCAGACACTCACTAACTACAGGAGACCACCCCTCAACACTGCTGGTCCTCAACGACTGGCTGACGAGCTGAACAGCTTTTACTGTAGGTTTGAAAAGACCACAGTCCCACTCCCTCCCCCACACCAACTCACCAACTCACACTTCAGTCAGTCACCTGCCCCCACCTGTACGCTGTCACTTCCCCCCCCTCTGATCCCTCACCTGCACTCACAATCTGTGAAGAGGATGTGCGCCAGCTCTTCCAGAGGCAGAAGACCAGAAAGGTTCCTGGCCCAGACGGTGTGTCACCATACTGCCTGAAAATCTGTGCAGACCAGCTGGCCCCCATCTTCACTCCAATCTTCAACAGATCTCTGGAGCTATCTGAAGTTCCCTCCTGCTTCAAATGCTCCACAATCATCCCAGTCCCCAAAAAAAACTCCATCTCTGGACTAAATGTCTACAGGCCTGTCGCCCTGACATCTGTAGTCATGAAGTCCTTTGAAAGACTGGTGTCTTCAGGCCCACCTGAAGAACATCACAGACTCCTTGCTGGACCCCCTGCAGTTTGCCTACAGGGCTAAAAGGTCGGTGGTAGGATCCTGTTCGTGGACTTCAGCTCGGCGTTCAACACCATCATCCCGGACATCCTCAGCACCAAACTCTCCCAGCTCACTGTGCCAGCCTCCACCTGTCAGTGGATCACAAACTTCCTGACTGACAGGAGTCAGCAGGTGAGGATGGGGAACATCACATCCAGCACACGGACTATCAGCACTGGCGCCCCCCAGGGGTGTGTGCTCTCCCCACTGCTTTTATCCCTCTACACCAATGACTGCACTTCAGGAGATCCATCTGTTAAACTCCTGAAGTTCGCTGACGACACAACGGTCATCGGCCTCATCCGGGACGGTGATGAGTCGGCCTACAGACAGGAGGTGGATCAGCTGGCTCTCTGGTGCAGTCAGAACAACCTTGAGCTCAACACGCTCAAAACTGTGGAGATGATCGTGGACTTCAGGAAGAGACCCCCCACTCTTCCCCCCATCACTATACTCAACAGCCCTGTGTCTGCTGTGGAATCCTTCAGGTTTCTGGGATCCACTATATCCCAGGACCTGAAGTGGGAGCCCAAAACAGACACCATCATCAAAAAGGCCCAGCAGAGGATGTACTTCCTGGGCCAGCTCAGGAAGCTCAACCTGCCTAAGGAGCTGCTGGTCCACTTCTACACAGCCATCGTCCAGTCTGTCCTCTGCACGTCCATCACTGTCTCAGACCATCGTCCAGCCTGTCCTCTGCACGTCCATCACTGTCTCAGACCATTGTCCAGTCTGTCCTCTGCACGTCCATCACTGTCTCAGACCATCGTCCAGCCTGTCCTCTGCACGTCCATCACTGTCTGGTTTGGATCTGCCCCCAAAAAGGACAGGACCAACAGACTCAGGAACAGTTTCTACCCACAAGCCATCTCTCTGATGAACAGTTGACTTCTTACCCACAAGCCATCTCTCTGATGAACAGCTGACTCTGACCCACAGTGTCAGGTCCAGTTCTGGTCCATAACCCAGTACCACTGTCTCTCCAGCACCTGTTTACTGGTCCCACTTATTATTCCTCTTATTTAGTATTATTCATCATTCTCATTCTCACATCTCACTTATTATTCGTTATTTATTCATCATTCTCATTTCCTATTTCATAACTGTTCATATGTTCATATTGTAATATAATAACATAATATTACGTATCCCAGCATCCTTTGCACTATGCTCCACATTTAAAATATTTTATTGAACTCTTCATTGCACTCATGCCTCTATATTGTATCTGTTTACAGTGTGTATATATTAGTGTGTGTATATTGTGTATATATTAGTATGTATATATTGTGTATATATTAGTGTGTGTATATTGTGTATATATTAGTGTGTATATATTGTGTATAAATTAGTGTGTATATGTTAGTGTGTATATATATTAGTGTGTATATATTAGTGTGTATATATTATGTATATATTAGTGTGTATATATTGTGTATATAGTAGAGTGTGTGTAAGCACAGTGTGAGTAATGATGCTCCAAGGAAAAATTCCTCGTAAGTGTCCTCATACCTGGCAAATAAAGCTGGTTCTGATTCTGATTCTGATTCTTCAGACACTAGGCGCTCGGCTAAAGGTCTCCGACAGGAGCCGAGCGGCTCCGAGCAAGTAGCCCTGACTGCAGACCCGCAGACCTCAATGTGGGCGGAGTTAAACGTTGAGGGGCGGGATTAGCCGTTGAGGGGGCGCGGTCAAACCGTCTCCAACCGTCCACTACCCAACTCATTTAATACAGTGTGCGAAGAGGGACAAGAAACCTTAATGGATGTGGCGAAATGGAGCAATTTAAAATAATGAACTTAATCTTTGGTTTTACAAATTATGAAATACAATATTGACACATTTCACAAAACATTAAATTACCCCAATAATGCATTAAATTATGAAAAAAGTGGAATATTTGAATGTGTATTTATCATAATCAGTTGTAACCTGATACTTTCTTAATGTTATCAAAATTAAAGGATCATGAGACTATAATTTATATCATATATATTATATAATGTATATAATGTGTATATTTATATATATACTATAAATATACATATATAATAACACCAATAATTCTGAAAATAAGTTTAATAACATGTATATACAACCATAATAACAACAATAATTAGATAAGATTAGATACTTTATTCATCCCACAGCGGGGACATTTCCTTGTTACAGCAGCAAAAAAGCAAAACAAACAAACAAGTAAACACACAAGAAAAACAGGCAAACAACAGACAATGAGTAGAAGTTAGACTGAAAGTAAACTGGCTTCAAATAAAGGTTTTGTAAAGTGCGGTTGCCATAGTACAAGAAACAATATTGCAGTGTAAGTGAGTGACGTTAAAATTAAATTGAATATGTAATTAAAGTAATAAAGCAAAAGTAGGTAACCATAATATAAATTATATTTACCTGTGACCATAAATAATATTGAAAAAGTAAGTACTTGTAATGTAAAAATATAAATACAGATAATAAAGACATACAGAAAGTGTGTGGAGTAAATTTAAAAAAAAACAGAAACTACAACAATATCAGGTGGTCCAGGTGTTGTAGAGTCTGACAACGGCCGGGATGAAGGACCTGCGGCACCTCTCCTTCTTACACCGGGGGGGTATCAGTCTGCTGCTGAAGGAGCTGCTCAGGGACCCCCCAGTGTCATGTAGGGGGGGGGTATCAGTCTGCTGCTGAAGGAGCTGCTCAGGGACCCCCCAGTGTCATGTAGGGGGGGGGGTATCAGTCTGCTGCTGAAGGAGCTGCTCAGGGACCCCCCAGTGTCATGTAGGGGGGGGTATCAGTCTGCTGCTGAAGGAGCTGCTCAGGGACCCCCCTCCCTTCAGTCTGCTGCTGAAGGAGCTGCTCAGGGACCCCCCAGTGTCATGTAGGGGGGGGTATCAGTCTGCTGCTGAAGGAGCTGCTCAGGGACCCCCCCCCTTCAGTCTGCTGCTGAAGGAGCTGCTCAGGGACCCCCCAGTGTTATGTAGGGGGGGGGGTATCAGTCTGCTGCTGAAGGAGCTGCTCAGGGACCCCCCAGTGTCATGTAGGGGGGGGTATCAGTCTGCTGCTGAAGGAGCTGCTCAGGGACCCCCCCCCCTTCAGTCTGCTGCTGAAGGAGCTGCTCAGGGACCCCCCAGTGTTATGTAGGGGGGGGGGTATCAGTCTGCTGCTGAAGGAGCTGCTCAGGGACCCCCCAGTGTCATGTAGGGGGGGGTATCAGTCTGCTGCTGAAGGAGCTGCTCAGGGACCCCCCAGTGTCATGGAGGGGGAGGGGGGGTATCAGTCTTCTGCTGAAGGAGCTGCTCAGGGACCCCCCAGTGTCATGTAGGGGGGGGGGGGTATCAGTCTGCTGCTGAAGGAGCTGCTCAGGGACCCCCCAGTGTCATGTAGGGGGGGGTATCAGTCTGCTGCTGAAGGAGCTGCTCAGGGACCCCCCAGTGTCATGTAGGGGGGGGTATCAGTCTGCTGCTGAAGGAGCTGCTCAGGGACCCCCCAGTGTCATGTGGGGGGGGTATCAGTCTGCTGCTGAAGGAGCTGCTCAGGGACCCCCCAGTGTCATGTAGGGGGGGGGTATCAGTCTGCTGCTGAAGGAGCTGCTCAGGGACCCCCCAGTGTCATGTAGGGGGGAGGGGTATCAGTCTGCTGCTGAAGGAGCTGCTCAGGGAGCCCCCAGTGTCATGTAGGGGGGGGGTATCAGTCTGCTGCTGAAGGAGCTGCTCAGGGACCCCCCAGTGTCATGTAGGGGGGGGGGTATCAGTCTGCTGCTGAAGGAGCTGCTCAGGGACCCCCCCCCCTTCAGTCTGCTGCTGAAGGAGCTGCTCAGGGACCCCCCAGTGTTATGTAGGGGGGGGGGGGTATCAGTCTGCTGCTGAAGGAGCTGCTCAGGGACCCCCCAGTGTCATGTAGGGGGGGGTATCAGTCTGCTGCTGAAGGAGCTGCTCAGGGACCCCCCAGTGTCATGTAGGGGGGGTATCAGTCTGCTGCTGAAGGAGCTGCTCAGGGACCCCCCAGTGTCATGTAGGGGGGGGTATCAGTCTGCTGCTGAAGGAGCTGCTCAGGGACCCCCCAGTGTCATGTGGGGGGGTAT
The DNA here is from genome assembly GCA_029931835.1 of Etheostoma nigrum. Taxonomy (NCBI): domain Eukaryota; kingdom Metazoa; phylum Chordata; class Actinopteri; order Perciformes; family Percidae; genus Etheostoma; species Etheostoma nigrum. Next base: position 35,152,968 of record CM057238.1, read on the forward strand.
CAGTCTGCTGCTGAAGGAGCTGCTCAGGGACCCCCCAGTGTCATGTAGGGGGGGGGTATCAGTCTGCTGCTGAAGGAGCTGCTCAGGTACCCCCCAGTGTTGTGTAGGGGGTGAGAGGTGTTGTCCATGATGGATGTCAGCTTAGCTAACATCCTTCTCTCCCCCACTTTCTCTATGGGGTCCAGAGGATAGTCCAGGACAGTCCAGGACAGGGCTCACTCTCCTGATCAGTCTATTAAGTCTGCTCCTGTTCCGGTCCGAGCTGCCCCCCCTCCAGCAGACCACAGCATAAAGGATGGCAGAGGCCACCACAGAGTCATAGAAAGTCCTGAGGAGAGTCCTGCACACTCTGAAGGACCTGAGTCTACTCAGCAGATGGAGGACTCTGGCCCTTCTTGTAGAGTACATGGGTGTTATCAGAATAATGACAAGAACTATAACAATCATACTGGTCTGTGTCTCATTAACTCTCAAGGAACATGGCATTTATTTTTAAATTTTGTTCATCAATACAATGTTTGAAAAAGATTTCCAAGTCCTCTAATTAGGAAGTCATCCTTTTCATTTCCATCATACTGTTTTTTTTTTTTTTTAATTTAACAACAAATATTGAACAATAAACTAGCATTAAATTAAAATAAGCAGGCAAACAGTAAAAATGTTAAAGAAATATTGATGTTCATGTCATCTTTTTGGCCATCTCCTCTTTAGAGCTATGTGAGTCAATGATATCCATTCATTATATAACACATGTAACATAATTATCATTGAGACAATTGATGTTAAAATATAAAGTGAAGCCTTAATAATTTTATAGACACTTACATCATAAAGTTTTCCAGGAGAACTTTGCACCACCATCTCCTTATTTGTTCCCTAAAACATAGTTTAGTTCTGCTCATAACATGAGGCAGAATATTTCACATTTCTGTTTAATTGTTTTAAGTTTTCAACCACACTGCCCAACAGTTTGAATCAACAATAACGTCTGCCAAAAGAAGACTGAAGTTATTTCCTTCCGAGACAAGCTGTTACTTTAGTGTAATAATTCATGTTATAAACATGTTTAACAAAAGGAAATAAATCACATTAACAAGCCCTAAAGCATCACTGGCCATAACACGAGAAAACCACGAGGGGAAAAACTTGTCAACAGTAACAGCTGATATAGAAACGCGCCTGCAGCTCTGTAGCGTTATGAATGGATTATTTTAATCCATATATCTCATATAACGACATAATATAATACAGACAGATCGCCTTCACAAACCTTACTGTTAACTTCTGGCGGTCCTACACAATAAAACTCGCTAAAACAGAAGACCACTGGCTGAGTTACGGGCTCATTCACTGAAGACAGATCTACACTGAAGACAGATCTACTGAAGACAGATCTACACTGAAGACAGATCTACTGAAGACAGATCTACACTGAAGACAGACCTACACTGAAGACAGATGCACTGAAGACAGATCTACACTGAAGACAGATGCACTGAAGACAGATCTACACTAAAGACAGATGCACTGAAGACAGATCTACACTGAAGACAGATCTACACTGAAGACAGATCCACTGAAGACAGATCTACACTGAAGACAGATGCACTGAAGACAGATCTACACTGAAGACAGATCTACACTGAAGACAGATCTACACTGAAGACAGATCCACTGAAGACAGATCTACACTGAAGACAGACCTACACTGAAGACAGATGCACTGAAGACAGATCTACACTGAAGACAGATCTACACTGAAGACAGATCCACTGAAGACAGATCTACACTGAAGACAGACCTACACTGAAGACATATCTACACTGAAGACAGATCTACACTGAAGACAGATCTACACTGAAGACAGATGCACTGAAGACAGATCTACACTGAAGACAGATCTACACTGAAGACAGATGCACTGAAGACAGATCTACACTGAAGACAGATCTACACTGAAGACAGATCTACTGAAGACAGATCTACACTGAAGACAGATCTACTGAAGACAGATCTACACTGAAGACAGACCTACACTGAAGACAGATGCACTGAAGACAGATCTACACTGAAGACAGATGCACTGAAGACAGATCTACACTAAAGACAGATGCACTGAAGACAGATCTACACTGAAGACAGATCTACACTGAAGACAGATCCACTGAAGACAGATCTACACTGAAGACAGATGCACTGAAGACAGATCTACACTGAAGACAGATCTACACTGAAGACAGATCTACACTGAAGACAGATCCACTGAAGACAGATCTACACTGAAGACAGACCTACACTGAAGACAGATGCACTGAAGACAGATCTACACTGAAGACAGATCTACACTGAAGACAGATCCACTGAAGACAGATCTACACTGAAGACAGACCTACACTGAAGACATATCTACACTGAAGACAGATCTACACTGAAGACAGATCTACACTGAAGACAGATGCACTGAAGACAGATCTACACTGAAGACAGATCTACACTGAAGACAGATGCACTGAAGACAGATCTACACTGAAGACAGATCTACACTGAAGACAGATCCACTGAAGACAGACCTACACTGAAGACATATCTACACTGAAGACAGATCTACACTGAAGACAGATCTACAGGCTATCATCCACACGCGAGTCGTGGCACTAGCACCTGCACTGGTCGCGCTAGCCGCGCTAGTCCTGGGGTTGCAGAGACAAAGATGTGCTAGGTGTTGTGGATCTGAGCTCTCCTTCATCTCCTGGTTGCAGATGATTCAGAGACCGTCCATGCACACAACGACTGTAACATTGTCCTTCAATGGAAATAATTTCCACACTTTCAGATTATAGACAGTTAAAGAAGGGAGCTAGCCATCCACTCCGAACCTCAGCCTGCTCAACTTGTGCAGAAACATTAAAATAGACATAACCAGCTTTTTTTAATTGTTTTTGAAAACTAAACAACTATAAAAGTCACACTTACTCCCACTATTTATTGTTTGAAAAGGGCTGCCCGAAGCGTGGGTGCATATTGCTGAATTCACTCTGATATTACGATAAAATGACTGGGTAAAATGCTGGGGAGTGGGCGGGGTTACATGTTGAGGGGCGGAGTTAAACGTTTAACCCCGCCCCTGTATATGTCTGCGGGTCTGCAGTCAGGGGCTTCTCGCTCCGAGAGGCTGACGTCAGCTCTCTCTCACTGGGCACCCGGCCGAAGGTCTCCGACAGGAGCCGAGCGGCTCCGAGAGGCTGACGTCAGCTCTCTCTCACTGGGCACCCGGCCGAAGGTCTCCGACAGGAGCCGAGCGGCTCCGAGAGGGTGCCAGACGCCAGCCCTCTCTCAGCATCCATACTCCGGAGGAAGAGTCCGCTGCTCGCCGCTCGGTGACGGAGGAGCTTCGGCGGAATCGACCGCGGTGAGTGGGTGTCATGGATCAGTTATCTGTCTGTTATCAGAGCCGTGATTCTCCGTGCAGCGACCACACACACACACATACACACACACACACACACACACACACACACACACACACACACACACACACACGCAGGCTGAGATGACCGCATGACGTAATGCAACCAGATTGCTTCTCACTGTGACTGTATTTGTGTGTGTGTGTGCGTAAGTGGGTTTTACATTAGCCTACATTTGAATATATGTTAATATTAATATTAGCCTAACGTTATTAATATTAGGTTAATAGGCTATTAATGTTATGCTGTGACTGTGTGTGTGTGTGTGTACGTGCGTGTGTGTGTGTGTGCGTGCGTGTTTGTGTGTGGGTGTGTGTGTGTGGCTGTAAATGACCCGGTTACACACCGAGACGTGTGATCAGATCAGAGCCAAACCATCCTGTCTCCTGGCAACGGTAACTATGTTCTTTGTTGCCATGGTGATGCCATCTGGGACAGCAGCAGGCAAAATTCCTCAGCTGTCAGTAAACTGTGTGTGTGTATATATATATATATGTATATGTATATATATATATATGTATATGTGTATATATATATATAGGCCTATATATATATAATATATATATATATATATATATATATATACTGTATACTGTATATATATATATATATATATATATATATATATATATATATATATATATATATATATATATACGACAGAGCTCTAACCACCGCTTTCTGCCCCCCCCTCCCTCCAGATCATGCCGTTGGTGAAGCGGATCATTGAGCCCAGGTTCCTGTGCCGCGGCGCTCTGCCGGACGGCGTCGCCAGCGAGCTGGAGTGTGTCACCAACAGCACGCTGGCCGCCGTGATCAAACAGCTCGGAGGACTCAGTGAGTACCACTCGGCTCTATTAACCAATCACAGAGCTCGGAGGACTCAGTGAGTACCACTCGGCTCTATTAACCAATCACAGAGCTCGGAGGACTCGGCTCTATTAACCAATCACAGAGCTCGGAGGACTCAGTGAGTACCACTCGGCTCTATTAACCAATTACAGAGCCGTTTGACCGTCCCCCATGTTGTGGTGTGTCCCCGTGGTTTTACCGTCCCCGTCCCCCATGTTGTGGTGTGTCCCCGTGGTTTTACCGTCCCTGTCCCCCATGTTGTGGTGTCTACGTCCTGGTTTGACCGTCCCCCATGTTGTGGTGTGTCCCTGTGGTTTTACCGTCCCCGTCCTCCATGTTGTGGTGTCTCCCCCTGGTTTTACCGTCCCCGTCCCCCATGTTGTGGTGTCTCCCCCTGGTTTTACCGTCCCCGTCCCCCATGTTGTGGTGTCTCCCCTTGGTTTTACCGTCCCCGTCCCCCATGTTGTGGTGTGTCCCCGTGGTTTAACCGTCCCTGTCCCCCATGTTGCAGGCCGCCATGCTGAGGACATCTTCAGCGAGCTTTTCAGCGAGGCCAACACCTTCTACCTGAGGATGACTGGTCTCCAGGAGAGGGTGGACCTTCTGGCCGTCAAGGTCACCCAGCTGGATTCCACCGTGGAGGAAGGTGAGGAACATCATCTCTCTCTCTCTCTCTCTCTCTCTTGCTATCTCTCTCTCTCTATCTTTCTCTCTCTATCTCTCCACCCCCCTCAGTGACAGCCCCTCCTCCCCCGCAGTGTCTCTGCAGGACATCAACATGAGGAAAGCCTTCAGGAGCAGCACCATCCAGGACCAGCAGGTGGTCTCACGGAGCTCCATCCTGAACCCGGTCCTGGAGATGTACCAGCGCAGCGACAAGCCCCCCCCCCTCAACATCCTGACCCCCTACAGGTCAGTTAATCCCCCCCATACCAACATCCTGACCCCGTACAGGTCTGTTCCCCCCCCAACATCCTGACCCCCTACAGGTCAGTTAATCCCCCCCATACCAACATCCTGACCCCCTACAGGTCAGTAACCCCCCTCAACATCCTGACCCCCTACAGGTCAGTTAATCCCCCCCATACCAACATCCTGACCCCGTACAGGTCTGTTCCCCCCCAACATCCTGACCCCCTACAGGTCAGTAACCCCCCCCCCAACATCCTGACCCCCTACAGGTCAGTAACCCCCCCCCAACATCCTGACCCCCTACAGGTCAGTTAATCCCCCCCCATACCAACATCCTGAACCCCTACAGGTCTTTTACCCCCTCCCAACATCCTGACCCCCTACCCCCCCCCCCCACATCCTGACCCCCTACAGGTCAGTTAATCCCCAACCATACCAACATCCTGACCCCCTACAGGTCTGTTACCCCCCCCCAACATCCTGACCCCCTACAGGTCAGTTAACCCCCCCCCCATACCAACATCCTGACCCCCTACACGTTGGTTACCCCCCCTCAACATCCTGACCCCCTACACGTTGGTTACCCCCCCATACCAACATCCTGACCCCCTACACGTTGGTTACCCCCCCTCAACATCCTGACCCCCTACACGTTGGTTACCCCCCCTCAACATCCTGACCCCCTACACGTTGGTTACCCCCCCTCAACATCCTGACCCCCTACACGTTGGTTACCCCCCCCCCCCTCAACATCCTGACCCCCTACATGTTGGTTACCCCCCCTCAACATGGATGTTGACCTATGTGTGTGTCTGTGTGTGTGTGTGTATCTGTGTGTGTGTGTGTATATCTCTGTGTGTATGAGTGTGTATCTGTGTGTGTGTGTGTATCTCTGTGTGTGTGTGTGAGAGTGTGTATCTGTGTGTGTGTGTGTGTATCTCTGTGTGTGTGTGTTTGTGTGTGTGTGTGTGTGTAGGGATGATAAGAAGGATGGTCTGAAGTTCTACACCGACCCGTCCTACTTCTTCAGCCTCTGGAGGGAGAAGATGCTCCAGGCCACGGAGAACAAGCGCAAGGAGAAGAGACGGCAGAAGGTCTCTCTCTCTCTCTGTCTCTCTCTCCCTGTCTCTCTCTGTCTCTCTCTCCCTGTCTCTCTCTGTCTCTGTCCTGTGAGACAAGGTGCTGCTGATTTCTCTAGGATAGTGGCCAGTTGGTTAATATAGATGTTGAATAGAGTGGGACTCAGACAGCATAGTGACCAGTTGGTTAATATAGATGTTGAATAGAGTGGGACTCAGACAGCATAGTGGCCAGTTGGTTAATATAGATGTTGAATAGAGTGGGACTCAGACAGCATAGTGACCAGTTGGTTAATATAGATGTTGAATAGAGTGGGACTCAGACAGCATAGTGACCAGTTGGTTAATATAGATGTTGAATAGAGTGGGACTCAGACAGCATAGTGGCCAGTTGGTTAATATAGATGTTGAATAGAGGGGGACTCAGACAGCATAGTGACCAGTTGGTTAATATAGATGTTGAATAGAGTGGGATTCAGACAGCATAGTGACCAGTTGGTTAATATAGATGTTGAATAGAGTGGGACTCAGACAGCATAGTGACCAGTTGGTTAATATAGATGTTGAATAGAGTGGGACTCAGACAGCATAGTGACCAGTTGGTTAATATAGATGTTGAATAGAGGGGGACTCAGACAGCATAGTGACCAGTTGGTTAATATAGATGTTGAATAGAGTGGGACTCAGACAGCATAGTGACCAGTTGGTTAATATAGATGTTGAATAGAGTTGGACTCAGACAGCATAGTGGACAGTTGGTTAATATAGATGTTGAATAGAGTGGGACACAGACAGCATAGTGGACAGTTGGTTAATATAGATGTTGAATAGAGTGGGACTCAGACAGCATAGTGGTCAGTTGGTTAATATAGATGTTGAATAGAGTGGGACTCAGACAGCATAGTGGACAGTTGGTTAATATAGATGTTGAATAGAGTGGGACTCAGACAGCATAGTGGACAGTTGGTTAATATAGATGTTGAATAGAGTGGGACTCAGACAGCATAGTGGTCAGTTGGTTAATATAGATGTTGAATAGAGTGGGACTCAGACAGCATAGTGACCAGTTGGTTAATATAGATGTTGAAAAGAGTGGGACTCAGACAGCATAGTGACCAGTTGGTTAATATAGATGTTGAATAGAGTGGGACTCAGACAGCATAGTGGCCAGTTGGTTAATATAGATGTTGAAAAGAGTGGGACTCAGACAGCATAGTGGCCAGTTGGTTAATATAGATGTTGAATAGAGTGGGACTCAGACAGCATAGTGGACAGTTGGTTAATATAGATGTTGAATAGAGTGGGACTCAGACAGCATAGTGACCAGTTGGTTAATATAGATGTTGAATAGAGTGGGACTCAGACAGCATAGTGGCCAGTTGGTTAATATAGATGTTGAATAGAGTGGGACTCAGACAGCATAGTGACCAGTTGGTTAATATAGATGTTGAATAGAGTGGGACTCAGACAGCATAGTGACCAGTTGGTTAATATAGATGTTGAATAGAGTGGGACTCAGACAGCATAGTGACCAGTTGGTTAATATAGATGTTGAATAGAGTGGGACTCAGACAGCATAGTGACCAGTTGGTTAATATAGATGTTGAATAGAGTGGGACTCAGACAGCATAGTGGACAGTTGGTTAATATAGATGTTGAATAGAGTGGGACTCAGACAGCATAGTGGTCAGTTGGTTAATATAGATGTTGAAAAGAGTGGGACTCAGACAGCATAGTGGCCAGTTGGTTAATATAGATGTTGAATAGAGTGGGACTCAGACAGCATAGTGACCAGTTGGTTAATATAGATGTTGAATAGAGTGGGACTCAGACAGCATAGTGGTCAGCTGGTTAATATAGATGTTGAATAGAGTGGGACTCAGACAGCATAGTGGCCAGCTGGTTAATATAGATGTTGAATAGAGTGGGACTCAGACAGCATAGTGGCCAGCTGGTTGATGTAGATGTTGAATAGAGTGGGACTCAGACAGCATAGTGGCCAGCTGGTTGATGTAGATGTTGAATAGAGTGGGACTCAGACAGCATAGTGGCCAGCTGGTTGATGTAGATGTTGAACAGGGTGGGACTCAGACAGCAGCCCTGTCTCACGCCACGCTTCTGACTGAAGAATGTTGTTTTTTTGTTGCCAATTTTAATACTGCATTTATTGTCAGTGTACATTGATTTAATGATGTCATATGTTTTTCCCCCTTCACCAGATTCAATAACTTTGTAGAATAGACCGCTGTGCCAAATAGCGTCGAATGTCTTTTTGAAATTATGAAACATGCATAGATTTTGTTGTTGATTTGGTGAACATGTTTGTCTATCAGGGTGTGTAGGGTGTAAATATGATCTGAAGTGCGGTGTTTTGGTACATATCCAATTTGACTTTTACTCAGGACATTGTGTTTGGTAAGGAAGGTTCTGAGTCTGGAGTTGATGATGCTACAGAAGAGCTTCCCCAGATTACTGTTCACACAGATGCCTCGTAATTAGGTGATGAGACCGTGGCTCCAGATGTCAGGGAAGTAACCTACTCTCAGAATCAAGTTGAAGAGTTTCAGATCGGCCAGTTGGAATTGAGGGCTTGTGTATTTCAGCATCTTGTTCATGATGCCATCGAGCCCACTGGCCTTTCGGGGTTTTAGGGCCCCGAGTTTGTCTCTTAGTTCCTGTGTATCGCCAATTCCAGTTGGGATTTTTTCAGATTTTTCCATTTTTCCCAAAATTGGTTTGTGTTTATGGACTCCTCCATTAATGTCAGTTGTTTGTGTGTGTGTTGTGCCTTTTTGATTCTGAGTGTGTGTTTGTAGTGTTTGAGTGTGGCGCAGTAGAGAAGGCGTAGGTCTACATTTCCTGGATCTCTGTGTTTTTGGTTAGATAATCGCCGAACGTTTTGTCTAATTACTTTACATTCTTTGTCAAACTAAATCTGTCTCCGCCTCCGCCTCCGTCTCTCTGTTTCTTTCTTTCTTTCTTTCATCCTATCCCATCATATCTGAAAATAACAACACGTGATGAATGGGAAAAAAAACTGAATGAAGCTGTTTGTTGATCCAGGAGCAGAAGCACGTGGAGGAGTCTTCAGGTCGGGAGGTGAAGAAGGTAAATAAATATCAGATATGCACACAATATACACACAATACACACACAACATGCACACAACAGGCCGGGAGGTGAAGAAGGTAAATAAATATCAGATATGCACACAATATACACACAATACACACACAATATAGACACAACATACACACAACATACACACAATAGGCGGGAGGTGAAGAAGGTAAAGAAATATCCACAAGTATATAATATATACCAGAAATAATAATAATACACAAAATATACCAGAAATAATACCAACATACATACACAATATACCAGAAATAATACCAACATACATACACAATATACCAGAAATAATAATAATAAACACAATATACCAGAAATAATACCAACATACATACACAATATACCAGAAATAATAATAATACACAAAATATACCAGAAATAATACCAACATACATACACAATATACCAGAAATAATAATAATAAACACAATATACCAGAAATAATACCAACATACATACACAATATACCAGAAATAATAATAATACACAAAATATACCAGAAATTACAACAACATACACAGGAAACAAACGTTAAACGTGGCGAATAACCATAAGATGTGATAATAAAGGTGGAAGTGAACCGACGTCTTTGTTCCTCTGAAGGTTCGGAAAGCTCGGAACCGGCGGCAGGAGTGGAACCTGATGGCGTACGACAAGGAGCTCCGCCCGGACGCCCGCATCACGCCCTCACCTTACCACGGCTCCACGTCACCTGACAGGTACGCACCCTCCCTCCACCGGCTCCACGTCACCTGACAGGTACGCACCCTCCCTCCACCGGCTCCATGTCACCTGACAGGTACGTACCCTCCCTCCACCGGCTCCATGTCACCTGACAGGTACGCACCCTCCCTCCACCGGCTCCACGTCACCTGACAGGTACGCACCCTCCCTCCACCGGCTCCACGTCACCTGACAGGTACGCACCCTCCCTCCACCGGCTCCACGTCACCTGACAGGTACGCACCCTCCCTCCACCGGCTCCACGTCACCTGACAGGTACGCACCCTCCCTCCACCGGCTCCACGTCACCTGACAGGTACGCACCCTCCCTCCACCGGCTCCACGTCACCTGACAGGTACGCACCCTCCCTCCACCGGCTCCATGTCACCTGACAGGTACGTACCCTCCCTCCACCGGCTCCATGTCACCTGACAGGTACGCACCCTCCCTCCACCGGCTCCACGTCACCTGACAGGTACGTACCCTCCCTCCACTGGCTCCATGTCCCCTGACAGGTACGTACCCTCCCTCCACCGGCTCCATGTCACCTGACAGGTACGCACCCTCCCTGACAGGTACGCACCCTCCCTCCACCGGCTCTATGTTTGAAATAGCTTTAACCGGTATGTTATTTTAAGCATGCAATTGATATGGGTTGATCAGAAATTGTTATATTTATTGCTGATTAGAAAACTATTTCCATGACAGCATCAGCATTGAGCTTCAGATCAGTGGTGTTGTCATGGTAACAAACAAACTATATACAGAACAAGTTTTGCAACGATAAATACAACAATGCGGTTGCAAATATTAAGTAAAATGTAATGAACAAGAGTTTTCATACTCAATAATATAACTTTCATTTTTTTAACTTTTAATTTTTCTATGATCAGTGTGATACTTTTTTTTTTTTTTTTTATTTTCACACCAGGTATGTGTGAGTGTGTGAGTGTGTAAGTGTGTGTGTCTGTGAGTGAGTAAGAGATACAGAGAGAGAGAGAGAGAAAGAGAGAAACAAAGAGAGAGAGGGGGACGGGGGGTTGGAATGTGTGTGTGTGTGTGTGTGTGTATCTTAATTTGTAATATTATTTATTTATACCGCAACTGCCTTTTATTGTTTTTATAAAACACAGCAAGAAAGTTTCAGACCCTTAAAAAAACTGGTTAGAGCCAGCAGGCGGTTAAAAAAAAAAAAATCTGACGACAGAGATGCAACGCGAGTCGCATTCTACCGAGCAGCATGTCTGAACAAAACCCACGGTTACCAGAAGTCTCCTGGTTACTAGGTACTAGTTCAAACCAAAGAAGAAACCCTAAATGTTAACGGAAAAGCCCCGCGGACCTGAGTGACTGAGGGAGAGGGAGAGAGCTGTTCACTTCTCCGTGTTCTGAGTGTGTGTGAGTGAGCAGAGCCAGCCGGACACAACAACACAAGGAATCTGTGTGTGTAGGGGAGGGGCGCTGGGACTAGCATATGTAAATGTAAATGTAAATGTGCTGTATTTATATAGCGCTTTTCTAGTCTGAACGACTATTCAAAGCGCTTTACATAGTACAGGAAACATTCACCATTCACACACATTCATACACTGTGGCAGAGGCTGCCGTACAAGGCGCCACCTGCTCATCAGATAAACACTCACACACATTCACACTCCGATGCGCAGCATCGGGGGCAACTCGGGGTTCAGTGTCTTGCCCAAGGACACTTCGACATAGGACTGCAGGGCCGGGGATTGAACCACCAACCTTCCAATTGGCAGGCAACCACTCTACCACTGAGCCACAGCCGCCCATATCACAGAATAGTGTAGGGGAGGGGCGCTGGGACTAGCCTATCATAGAATAGTGTAGGGGAGGGGCACTGGGACTAGCCTATCATAGAATAGTGTAGGGGAGGGGCGCTGGGACTAGCCTATCATAGAATAGTGTAGGGGAGGGGCACTGGGACTAGCCTATCACAGAATAGTGTAGGGGAGGGGCGCTGGGACTAGCCTATCATAGAATAGTGTAGGGGAGGGGCGCTGGGACTAGCCTATCACAGAATAGTGTAGGGGAGGGGCGCTGGGACTAGCCTATCATAGAATAGTGTAGGGGAGGGGCGCTGGGACTAGCCTATCATAGAATAGTGTAGGGGAGGGGCGCTGGGACTAGCCTATCATAGAATAGTGTAGGGGAGGGGCACTGGGACTAGCCTATCACAGAATAGTGTAGGGGAGGGGCACTGGGACTAGCCTATCACAGAATAGTGTAGGGGAGGGGCGCTGGGACTAGCCTATCATAGAATAGTGTAGGGGAGGGGCGCTGGGACTAGCCTATCATAGAATAGTGTAGGGGAGGGGCACTGGGACTAGCATATCACAGAATAGTGTAGGGGAGGGGCGCTGGGACTAGCATATCACAGAATAGTGTAGGGGAGGGGCGCTGGGACTAGCCTATCATAGAATAGTGTAGGGGAGGGGCGCTGGGACTAGCATATCACAGAATAGTGTAGGGGAGGGGCGCTGGGACTAGCCTATCATAGAATAGTGTAGGGGAGGGGCACTGGGACTAGCCTATCACAGAATAGTGTAGGGGAGGGGCGCTGGGACTAGCCTATCATAGAATAGTGTAGGGGAGGGGCGCTGGGACTAGCACTGTGACTAGCCTATCACAGAATAGTGTAGGGGAGGGGCGCTGGGACTAGCCTATCATAGAATAGTGTAGGGGAGGGGCGCTGGGACTAGCCTATCATAGAATAGTGTAGGGGAGGGGCACTGGGACTAGCCTATCACAGAATAGTGTAGGGGAGGGGCGCTGGGACTAGCCTATCACAGAATAGTGTAGGGGAGGGGCGCTGGGACTAGCCTATCACAGAATAGTGTAGGGGAGGGGCGCTGGGACTAGCCTATCATAGAATAGTGTAGGGGAGGGGCGCTGGGACTAGCCTATCACAGAATAGTGTAGGGGAGGGGCGCTGGGACTAGCCTATCATAGAATAGTGTAGGGGAGGGGCGCTGGGACTAGCCTATCATAGAATAGTGTAGGGGAGGGGCACTGGGACTAGCCTATCATAGAATAGTGTAGGGGAGGGGCACTGGGACTAGCCTATCATAGAATAGTGTAGGGGAGGGGCGCTGGGACTAGCCTATCATAGAATAGTGTAGGGGAGGGGCGCTGGGACTAGCCTATCATAGAATAGTGTAGGGGAGGGGCGCTGGGACTAGCCTATCATAGAATAGTGTAGGGGAGGGGCGCTGGGACTAGCCTATCATAGAATAGTGTAGGGGAGGGGCGCTGGGACTAGCCTATCATAGAATAGTGTAGGGGAGGGGCACTGGGACTAGCCTATCATAGAATAGTGTAGGGGAGGGGCGCTGGGACTAGCCTATCATAGAATAGTGTAGGGGAGGGGCGCTGGGACTAGCACTGTGACTAGCCTATCACAGAATAGTGTAGGGGAGGGGCGCTGGGACTAGCCTATCACAGAATAGTGTAGGGGAGGGGCGCTGGGACTAGCCTATCACAGAATAGTGTAGGGGAGGGGCGCTGGGACTAGCACTGTGACTAGCCTATCACAGAACGTAGACACAGTTAATGGAGACTTTTATTCAATCCGAGTACAGATATTGACTCTGTATAATACTTGACTTAATACGTGACTCCTCCCCCTCAGCTCCCTGCACCATGATGCCCCGGTGCATGATGGGAAGGATCCCATCACTGCAGTGCTGGGGGGCGGGGGTCAGACTCAGTCCCTGGACCGCGCCCTCAGACCCTCGTCTGTTTCCTCGGCGGTCGCCACGGCAACAGGCCGCCAGCACTCTCTGGGTCGCAACCAGCCGCATCATCACCAGCACCCGCTGGCCGGCTCAGCCAATCAGAACGGAGCACAGACTCACACTGCCAAGGAGGCAAAGTATGCACACGCACACACACACACGCAGGCACACACACACACACACACACACGCACACACACACACGCATACGCACACACACTCACACACACGCAGGCACGCACACACACACACACAATCACACACACACACTCTGGTGTTTGACCTCTGACCTTCATGTATCCTCAGTGACCATCAGATCCCTCCGGCCCCGCCGCCGCCCCCCCTCTCATGCCGTCAGCGGGACAGATCCACCCCGCTGCCATCCCAACACCGCTGCACCCAGCAGCTGGTCCTGGTAACCAAGGTAACGGCCGTTCTGTTTCTAACCTGTTTGTGTTTCCTGTGATTCTGACGGCTATCCCCCCCCCCCACAGGTGCTGCTGCTGTCCTCTCTCGCCCCTACAGCCCCTCCCCTCCCCCGCCCCCCCCGGCTAACTATATCCCCTCCCCCTCCCGGCCCGGAGCCCAGACCACGGACCCCCCACTGCCCCCAGCGATGGATGGCAGGAAGCCCCCCCCCGGGGGGGTGAATGCGCCGGTGAACGACGCACGCAGCGACCTGCTGGCTGCCATACGCAGAGGTTAGCCGTTAGCTGTTAGCTATATATATATATATATATATATGTACAGTACTGATACAGTACATATATATACTGTATCAGATGGGGGTGTGTCCTCTGGACGTGATTGGTTGACGTTGTGTCCTCTGGACGTGATTGGATGACGTTGTGTCCTTTGATCTACAGGGATCCAGCTCAGGAAGGTTCAAGAGCAGCGAGAACAGGAAGAGGCCAAGAAACGAGAGCCAACAGGAAATGATGTCGCCACCATCCTGTCGCGCCGCATCGCCGTGGAGTACAGCGAGTCAGAGGAGGACTCAGAGCCCGAGGACCAGGACTGGTCCGACTGAATCAGAGGAGGACTCGGACCAGAGCTGGTCCAACTGAATCAGAGGAGGACTCGGAGCCCGAGGACAAGGACTGGTCCGACTGATTCCAAGGAGGACTCGGATCAGTCCTGGTCCAACTGAATCCGAGGACGACTCAGAGCCCGAGGACCAGGACTGGTCAGACTGACGAGTCAGAACCCAAACTCACGCAGGAAGTAAAACACCACGGAAACCTGCTGCAGTCAAATATCTAGATCATCCAAAACCAGGGCCACGAAATATCTAAATCATCCAAAACCAGGGCCACGAAATATCTAGATCATCCAAAACCAGGGCCCCGAAATATCTAGATCATCCAAAACCAGGGCCACAAAATATCTAGATCATCTAAAACCAGGGCCCCTAAAGCTCTAGATCATCTAAAACCAGGGCCCTGAAAGATCTAGATCATCTAAAACCAGGGCCCTGAAAGATCTAGATCATCTAAAACCAGGGCCCCGAAAGATCCAGATCATCTAAAACCAGGGCCCCGAAAAGATCATCCAAAGCCAGGGCCCCCGAAATATCTAGATCATCCAAAACCAGAGCCCCAAAATATCTAGATCATCCAAAACCAGGGCCCCGATATATCTAGATCTAAAACCAGACCCAAAATATCTAGATCATCCAAAACCAGAGCCTCGTTCCCTGGTTGTTTTACTTTCTGAAAAGGTTTCTTCCTGTTTGATGTTTCCGACTTCCTGTTTGAAGTTTCTGACTTCCTGTTTGATGTTTCTAAAAGTAAAAGTTCAGATTTTATTTCATTGATTTATTTTGCTGCTCGTTAACAAATCTTTAATTTAAATGAATTTAATTTTTTATATTTGTGGACTTTATATTTAATTCTGTTTGATTATGAAGTATTTTTTCTAATTATCATCGTGACGTGACGTAGTCAGTGGCGTGTTTCAGCGTTGCCATGGTATTTTTAGTGTGGTGATTTCCCAGGATGCATTGCGTGTGACATCACAGCTCGCCTGTATAAACTGGAAGCAGAGAAACAATGACATCACCCAACCCTAACTCGATTGGTTGTAAATGAAAACCCTACTTCCTGTCCTGCTGAGTCTGTGATTGGCCGGAGAGGATTTCATGGTTTGTGATTGGCCGGAGAGGATTTAATGGTCTGTGATTGGCCGGAGAGGATTTAATGGTCTGTGATTGGCTGGAGAGGATTTAATGATCTGTGATTGGCCGGAGAGGATTTAATGGTCTGTGATTCTGCATGTTGGTGACAAATTAATTAATTTCAAACATTAATGTGAAATAAGTCTTCGGACGTGAAAACATCTGTTATAAATATATAAAACATACTGACTATACTCTAAATATACTGACTATACTATGTATGAATTATACACTTTTGTTTTAAAATAATTTAAATAAATAAAACTTGGATAAATAAATGACTGTTTCCTAGCAGTTGAACCACAGTAACCATGGTAACCCGCATCACCTGTGGAGGGCAGCAGAGCCGCGTTGCTGCAAATATTTGAACCGCAGAAGAAGAACAACCTCCCCCGGCGGAAGCTGAAGCAGAGACGGCTGAGCTGATGCTAGGCTAATGCTCGGCTAAAGCTAGGCTAAATCAGCTGGAGGAGCAGTGGAGTCTGGAGCAAGCTGTAAGTAATGAAGACTTCCTGTTCGTCTGCGTAAATTCACTATCATCTAATATAAGTAAATAACAAAAACAGCCCCAAAAATCACCAGACTTCATGTAAATAATCACTACTTTTAGCGTGTAAAGTAGTGATTATTTACATGGAGTCTGGTGGAGATATGCTGCTCTATACACACTAAAAGTAGTGATTATTTACATGGAGTCTGGTGGAGATATGCTGCTTTATACACGCTAAAAGTAGTGATTATTTACATAGAGTCTGGTGGAGATATGCTGCTCTATACATGCTAAAAGTAGTGATTATTTACGTGGAGTCTGGTGGAGATATGCTACTCTATACATGCTAAAAGTAGTGATTATTTACATGGAGTCTGGTGGAGATATGCTGCTCTATACACGCTAAAAGTAGTGATTATTTACATGGAGTCTGGTGGAGATATGCTGCTCTATACATGCTAAAAGTAGTGATTATTTACATGGAGTCTGGTGGAGATATGCTGCTTTATACACGCTAAAAGTAGTGATTATTTACATGGAGTCTGGTGGGTTTGGTGATGTCGGGGCTGTTTCATGTTAAACTAAAAGGATCTTCCTCTTTAACTAAAAGGTCTATCTTTGTAGGGATCCATCCCATAATGTTGTCAGACACTTAGAATAATAACATATGTCTGTCAGCAGCAACAACTGTCCTGTAGGGTTACATTACAGCTCGTTTTAGACCTCTATGGTTAGGAGTCTAACTGGAGTGTTAGATTATTTGGGGTTAGATCTGTGTATAGTGTGTCTCTCTGAGGTGCGCTGGTTTGCAGACATGGCGGTGCAGGTGCGGTGTCTCTGAGGTGCGCTTGTTTTGCAGACATGGCGGTGCAGGTGTGGTGCCTGTCCTTCCGGCAGCCGTACGCCGGCCTGGTTCTGGACGGCGTGAAGACGGTGGAGAGCCGCTGGCGCCCGCTGCTCGCCGCGTTGGAGAACCAGACGCTGGCGGTGCACGTCGCCCGGCGCGACTGGGACGGAGACGAGTGGCAGGCGGTGCTCAGCGGCCCCATGGGGATGACCCCGCATCAG
Source organism: Etheostoma nigrum (assembly GCA_029931835.1). Taxonomy (NCBI): domain Eukaryota; kingdom Metazoa; phylum Chordata; class Actinopteri; order Perciformes; family Percidae; genus Etheostoma; species Etheostoma nigrum. The sequence continues at coordinate 35,170,631 of CM057238.1, forward strand.
ATACAAGCGCTCCTCCAGTCTGGAGAGAGGTTCGGCCGCGGTGTGGTGGCTGGTGGGTAATGTAGTCTCTAAAGATTCACCTTTAGGAGCTTTCTGTGATGTCACACGTGTAATGTTTTTGGGAAGGAAATAAGAGTTTAATATCTGTATCCCCCCCCCCCCCCATCTCCTCCCCCAGGACTGGTGGATGTGGGTGCGACCTGGCAGTGCCCCCCCTCCCTGCAAGGAGCGGAGCTTGAGCATCTGGAGCGCTCGGCTGCTCTGATTGGTCTGCAGGAGAAACACCTGACCCAGCTGTCCAACCCGCGCTGGCTGAAGGCGCCGCTGAGCTCCCGGGGGGGTCGCGACCTCTGGACCGTGGAGATCCCCGTAGAGCATTTACCATGACGACAACGGACAGCCTCTCAGAGCTGTTACCATGACGACAGACAGACAGCCTCTCAGAGCTGTTAGGACCTGCAAGGACCTGACTTGAAGGACTAGTCCTACCAAAGAAGGACCTGGCCTGGAAGGACTAGTCCTACCAAAGAAGGACCTGACCTGGAAGGACTAGTCCTACCAAAGAAGGACCTGACCTGGAAGGACTAGTCCTACCAAAGAAGGACCTGACCTGGAAGGACTAGTCCTACCAAAGAAGGACCTGACCTGAAGGACTAGTCCTACCAAGGAAGGACCAGGCCTGGAAAAACTAGTCTTACCAAAGAAGGACCTGACCTGGAAGGGCTAGTCCTACCAAGGAAGGACCTGGCCTGGAAGGACTAGTCCTACCAAAGAAGGACCTGGCCTGGAAAAACTAGTCCTACCAAGGAAGAACCTGATCTGAAGGACTAGTCCTGAGAATCGGCTTCTTTTTTCTACATTTCTTTCTATAAAGTTTCCAGTCGAGTTCAGAGATTCCTGTTCTGAATGTTTTTAGTTTTGTTAATAAAGTTTCTTCAGACTTCACTTTTACTTGTTTCCAGTCTGCAGACAGGAAGTAGAGTTTAGCTCCGTCTAGACCCAATGATGTCTGATCATGTGTCTAGCTATAAAACCAGCGATCTCTCTGATTGGTCTGGACCATGACTCGAAAGTAAAATGACTCGAGAGTAAAAGTCTGCTGGTGAAACACAACCTTTATTAACAGTTTGAACATGAACATAAATTAATCCCTCTGCAGTAACAGGGACTGGCCACGCCCCCTCTCCCTGATTGGCTGGTGCCGGACAACTTCAACTAACTCAAGTGTCCAACAAACAGGAAGTCATTCTGAGGCAGCTTCAGTTAGCCACGAGCTAACAGTTAGCATGTAGTTAGTAACTGTAGTTTCAATGTAAAGCTAGCATGCTAACAAGCTAACACAAAATGGTCCTGTTAGCGCTGTTAGCACTGCTCATTGAAAAAAAGGGTGTTAGCCTCAAGTTGCGTGTGTTAGATGGCTAACATGCTCAGAAAAACCGTGACGCAAAAATAAATTCTTTCCTCAAACTTAAATCCTTTTTTCCATATTAACGTTCAAAATTTGAGCCACATTGTTAGCGCTTTTAGCCTTGTTAGCACTGCTCATTACACACACAGGGTGAAGCTAGCAAGCTAACAAGCTAACAGGAAACCCACCATGTCTAATTTAATTTAAATCTCTCATTTTGTTAAAGTTCTCAGGTCTGTTAGCGCTGCTAGCGCTGCTCATTAAACACACAGGGCGCTTTTAGCCTGGAGCTAACAGTCAGCACTACATGGCGGGGGGGAGGTAGTGCGTGGTTGTGTGGTGGGGGGGAGGCCCCGTGATGTAACCCACCATGTGACCAGGGTTAGGGGCAGGGCAGTAGATGCGCGTGGCCCCGCCTCCGGTCTGCAGCGCCCCCCAGTGGGTGGTGGGGGGGAGGCAGGCATGGTAGGGGGGGTGGTGGGCCAAGTGGGGGGGGTGAGGGGGAGGGGCGGAAGGCAGGTAGGCGGCTGGGGGCGAAGCCTCATACGGCAGGTGCAGCAGCGGTGGAGGGGGGAGCGTTTGGTCCTGATACAGCAGCGCAGAGGGGGCGGAGCCTGGAGGGGCGGGGCTTAATGGGGAGGAGCCGTCCATTGATGGGGAGGAGCCTAAACAAATTTAAATACATTTAATACATTAAAAACCTTCATTTAAGTTCATTTAAACAGATGAAGTTAGTTATGTTACATAATATAATATACAATATCCGTCTCCCCCTAGGGGTACTCTGGAGTACTGCAGAGGGTCCATGTCCCCCTAGGGGTACTCTGGAGTACTGCATGGGATCCGTGAGATGTCAATTTCAAATAGATCAGTTATGCATAATTAATAAAATTAATGTACTTCTGGACTTACGTGAATTAGACCCTAACGGTGCAGAGCTGTAATGTAACACCCCCCCCCCCCCCACCAGAGGGTACTTCAGATGGGGGGGACATTATTGAAACCAGCGTGAGGGAGTACTGACCGCTGCCGTGTCCGTCCGGCTGTCCGTCTCCTGCCCTGCTGGATTCTGGGTAAGGAGAGGGGGGCTGATGGGACCCTCGAGCCATCTCAGTGTATGAGGGGGGGGCAGCTGGGGGCAGAACACACGGACGGGTCAGACAGGATACAGGAAGTAGAGGCTGCACTTCCTGTTACACACCTGGGGCCTGGCGTGTCTCTGCTGATTGGCTGTCACCTGGGACACAGCCAATCAGCAGAGACGTGTCTGTAACCTGGTGGCGATTAAAAACGCTGAGCGCTAACCGCTACAGTTTAAAGAAGCGTGGCCCGGGACCACGTTGACGTAACCATAGCTACAGGGTGCTCAGCGAGCCAATCAGCACCCTGCAGCATCCCCTCGCTAACTTGAGCTAGCGTAGCTTCTGTCTCCCCCAGGAGGAAATCTAAATAATGACATCAGCGGTGTCAGTGCGTCCACAGGACACCAACCTTCACCCCAGACGAGGACTTTATGACTTTTTTGACATACTATACTTTAAAATCTGGTCTTTTGATCCTGACCGTGTAAATTTGGTTCGGACCAAATGAGGCGAGTGTGAAAATGCGCTTATAGACCAGGACAGGACCAGGATAAGACCAGGATAAGACCAAGACAGGACCAGGTGTCAAGAAGCAATGCTACGCTAGCTGGTTGGAGACGTATCGGCCCTTTTAAAAGAGACAGGTCTGAATGGGATAGAAAGACATCTGAGTCCCCTGTCACAGACACTTCTGTTATTATAGAGTATATTATGGGGATAGTGCTGGTAGGAGCCAGTCAGAGGGGGTCTTACCATGCAGGGGGGGCTCCTGGCTCAGGTAGGGGGGGTAGTGCTGGTAGGAGTAGGAGGGGTCCGGGGAGGAGGCAGGGTACACCTGCTGCTGCTGCTGCTGCCAGCAGCTCTGATGGTACCACTGGGGACATATAAACAAAATATATTAATGACCTATCCCAGAGTTATCCTGAGAGGACTAGTGGTACTACAGACCTATCCCAGAGTTATCCTGAGAGGACTAGTGGTACTACAGACCTATCCCAGAGTTACCCAGAGAGGACTAGTGGTACCACAGACCTATCCCAGAGTTACCCAGAGAGCACTAGTGGTACCACAGACCTATCCCACAGAGTTATGCCTGAGAGGACTAGTGGTACTACAGACCTATCCCAGAGTTACCCAGAGAGGACTAGTGGTACTACAGACCTATCCCAGAGTTATCCTGAGAGGACTAGTGGTACTACAGACCTATCCCAGAGTTACCCAGAGAGGACTTAGTGGTACCACAGACCTATCCCAGAGTTACCCAGAGAGGACTAGTGGTACTACAGACCTATCCCAGAGTTACCCAGAGAGCACTAGTCGGTACTACAGACCTATCCCAGAGTTACCCAGAGAGGACTAGTGGTACCACAGACCTATCCCAGAGTTACCCAGAGAGCACTAGTGGTACCACAGACCTATCCCAGAGTTACCCAGAGAGGACTAGTGGTACCACAGACCTATCCCAGAGTTACCCAGAGAGGACTAGTGGTACCACAGACCTATCCCAGAGTTACCCAGAGAGGACTAGTGGTACCACAGACCTATCCCAGAGTTACCCAGAGAAGACTAGTGGTACTACAGTCCTATCCCAGAGTTACTTATAAATAAATCACTTGGAAAAATTGTCCCAGACGTGTACAGATTTAAATTATAACATGTCATGAAAAGGTTCTCACCTGGACTCCGAGGTTGAAGTAATACTGCAGGACTCTGCAGTCTACACACACACACACACAAAGAGAGACATTTGCACACACACACACACACACAGAGAGAGACATTTACACACACACACACACACACACACAAAGAGAGACATTTACACACACACACACACACAGAGACATTTACACACACACACACACACACACAGAGAGAGACATTTACACACACACACACACAGAGGACATTCACACACACACAGACAGAAAGAGACACATTTACAGAGACACACACACACACACACACAGATAGACACAGTGAGACAGGAAGCTGCAGTAGGAAGTGATGCTGTGTTTTTGTAGTTTGACCTCTGACCTCTGGGTAAGTCACTGCCGTTAGGGTCATAGGAGTAAGGGGGCGGAGCCACCACGGTGCAGAGCGGCTCGCCCATCTCGTTAACCAACCAGGGAGAGGACGCCGGGATCGCCATGGCAACTAACAGAAAACATGAAATGAGACATAATGTTATAATTTCTCCATCAGCGTCAGAGTTTCCCCTAACCCTTCCATCTTTGTTTCAAAGCAAAAATGTGTGTGTGTGTGTGTAGGTGTATGTGTTGGGGTGGGTGTGTGTGTCTCTCTTTGTGTGTGTGTGTACCTGAGCGTGTCTGTGTGGCGGCCGGCAGGTGAGCAGCTGCAGGAACTCGTGATGACGGAGATGAAGGTGAAGAGGAGGAAGAGGAGGGTGAAGAGCAGATGACTGCTAGAGGCTTCACCACCTGACACACACACACACACACACTTCAAACGTTGTGCATTATGGTGATGGCCGCCGCGCCTCCATTTCCTACCGCTGTTTAAAGTAAAGCCAAACCTCCCAGATACAGGTGTGTGTGTGTGAGTGTGTGTGTGTGTGTGTACCTGCTGTGTGTAGCTGTAGTTTATCTCAGGTCTTGGTGGAGAGTCGGGACTTCCTCCGTCTTGCTCGTCCTTTCACAATAAGACACAATCTGTGTTTAGGTCAAGGGGGGTTACCTGTGGTTGGGTCGGGGGGGGGGGGGTTACCTGTGGTTGGGTCGGGGGGGAGTTACCTGTGGTTGGGTCGGGGGGCGTCGGGGGGGTTACCTGTGGTTGGGTCGGGGGGGAGTTACCTGTGGTTGGGTCGGGGGGCGTCGGGGGGGTTACCTGTGGTTGGGTCGGGGGGCGTCGGGGGGGTTACCTGTGGTTGGGTCGGGGGGGGGGGGTTACCTGTGGTTGGGTTGGGGGGCGTCGGGGGGGTTACTTGTGGTTGGGTCGGGGGGGGTTACCTGTGGTTGCTGGGGCTCGGCGGCGCTGTAGACCCCGGACGTCTGGTAGCTCTGATCTGAAAATCAAAAATTATTATTATTAATTATTAGAATGTGACTCGGCTCTGTGCAGAGTCATGTGACTCGGCTCTGTGCAGAGTCATGTGACTCGGCTCTGTGCAGAGTCATGTGACTCGGCTCTGTGCAGAGTCATGTGACTGTGACTCACCCTGAGTGATGTAGATGTACTCCTCCGTGTACTCGGCTGACAGAAACACAAACACACAAGTTATTGGTTATAATCAGCAGCTGCAGAATGAAACCATTAGCTTAGCTTACATATGTTAGCGTACACTGGTGCCGCGGCAACCCATCGCCGGCGCCGTGCCGACCGACCCATCGCCGGCGCCGTACCGACCGACCCATCGCCGGCGCTGCGTCGACCAATTGATTTATATATACATACAGTATAACTGATGTTCGATGTGTTAGTGCCATGTTTGTATATATTATTATATTGTGCTATCTATCCATCCGTCCATCTATATATTTCTTCACCCTGGTCCTCCACGGTGCTGGCGTCCTCCTGGTCCTCCTCTGAGGAACAGATGGTGCCGTTTCCGGGCGGAGCCGACGGCGCCGAGCCTCTCTGAACACAGTAGGCGGAGCCAGAGGGAGGGGCTCCGGGGACTCCCAGGGAGGGGGGCGGGGCTCCGGCTGGGCCCTGAGGGACAAGACAGTAACAGGAAAACCACCATTACACCAACGCTATTTAACTCAGACCAGTCTTCTTCTTCTGTCAGGTATTCACAAAGGGAGCCATGGCTCTAGTGACTCTGTGTGTGAGTGAGTGAGTGAGTGAGTGAGTGAGTGAGTGAGAAAGAGAGAGAGAGAGAGAGACACACACACACACCGGTAGGGGGGGAAGCCGTTGCTGCTGCTGTCCAGCTGGTAGTACGTGATGTTTCCGTCCAGGTCGCTGGACTCGTCCACCGTCTCCCCAGAGAACCCCAGCTGGTCCTTACTCAGCGCCGCCGCCAGCTGGCGCCGACTGCGCCTGGACGACGTCAACAACAACAACACCACCACATCAGCTGGACAACCACAACAACAACAACAACACATCAGCTGGACAACAACAATGACAACACAAGGCCAACACATCTGCTGATCTCATCTGATATCTAAGTAAGAGACAGGGTTTGTGTGTGCGTGTGTACCTTGACCTGAAGGCATAGTTGTCATAGTCGTGGTAATATCTCCTGCCAGGGTGGTAATAGGTCAACTGGGGACCAATCAGGTGACGGTTCAGGAAACGGGTGGAGCTTCTGACCCCCCCCCCCACACACACACACACACACACACACACACACAGAGAGAGTATGAGGGCCCTGACAGTACCTAGGTAAGGACTACTAGCCAGTCAGGAGCAGAGTATGAGGGTCCTGACAGTACCTAGGTAAGGACTACTAGCCAGTCAGAAGCAGAGTATGAGGGTCCTGACAGTACCTAGGTAAGGACTACTAGCCAGTCAGAAGCAGAGTATGAGGGCCCTGACAGTACCTAGGTAAGGACTACTAGCCAGTCAGAAGCAGAGTATGAGGGCCCTGACAGTACCTAGGTAAGGACTACTAGCCAGTCAGGAGCAGAGTATGAGGGCCCTGACAGTACCTAGGTAAGGACTACTAGCCAGTCAGAAGCAGAGTATGAGGGTCCTGACAGTACCTAGGTAAGGACTACTAGCCAGTCAGAAGCAGAGTATGAGGGCCCTGACAGTACCTAGGTAAGGACTACTAGCCAGTCAGAAGCAGAGTATGAGGGCCCTGACAGTACCTAGGTAAGGACTACTAGCCAGTCAGGAGCAGAGTATGAGGGCCCTGACAGTACCTAGGTAAGGACTACTAGCCAGTCAGGAGCAGAGTATGAGGGCCCTGACAGTACTTAGGTAAGGACTACTAGCCAGTCAGAAGCAGAGTATGAGGGTCCTGACAGTACCTAGGTAAGGACTACTAGCCAGTCAGAAGCAGAGTATGAGGGCCCTGACAGTACCTAGGTAAGGACTACTAGCCAGTCAGGAGCAGAGTATGAGGGTCCTGACAGTACCTAGGTAAGGACTACTAGCCAGTCAGGAGCAGAGTATGAGGGTCCTGACAGTACCTAGGTAAGGACTACTAGCCAGTCAGAAGCAGAGTATGAGGGCCCTGACAGTACCTAGGTAAGGACTACTAGCCAGTCAGAAGCAGAGTATGAGGGCCCTGACAGTACCTAGGTAAGGACTACTAGCCAGTCAGGAGCAGAGTATGAGGGTCCTGACAGTACCTAGGTAAGGACTACTAGCCAGTCAGGAGCAGAGTATGAGGGCCCTGACAGTACCTAGGTAAGGACTACTAGCCAGTCAGAAGCAGAGTATGAGGGCCCTGACAGTACCTAGGTAAGGACTACTAGCCAGTCAGAAGCAGGTCCGATCAGTAATGGGATGTTCCCACCTGGAGGCTCCGTAGCGAGGCGGCCTGGCGGCTGCGTGGTGGTGTGGGGGCGCGTAGGGGTCGTAGGTCATGGCTCCGGGGGAGAGGGGAGGGGGTGGGCGCAGGTGTCCCGCCGGCTGGAAGCGGGGGGGCAGGGCAGAGGGAGGGGGGTAGGAGGACGGGGGCATCAGAAGCTCCGCCCCCTTCAGGCCGCTGCTGCCCCGAGACTTCCTGAAGTAACGGTGGCGGTGATGGCGCTGACCACGGGGGTCCGAGTCTGGGGGGGGGGGAGGGCTGTTACTTCATGTGTGTATTGCCGTTTTTCCACTGCTGGTAACAGCTCGCCTCGACTCGCCTCTACTCGACTGGACGCATCCTGCGTCCGTTTTCCGTTGCTGATTGAGTAACGCCTCAGCGTGGCTGGTTACCATAGCTACGCGTGATGTCATTTTCAACGTGATTCACAACAGCACGTCGGCTACTCGCCAATGTTTTGTTTCAAAAGAAGCTGAAGGAAGCAACTAAAATTACTGCTAAAAAAAAAAAACACGAGTTTGGGAATTCCTACGGAGTTCAGACGTCGCCATGACGACACCAAAAGGGTAAGTTAAGTTTCCTGGTAACGTTAGTCACAGTCAGTATTTACTATACGCTGTATAAAGTACATGAAATTTAGCAACCATGATTACACACCAAAATATGTCTGCTGTGTACCGTTTGTGTTTCAGAGCATTCACGCTTTGCAAAACCGCCGCCGCAGACCGTCTGGTGGGCGATGTCCGACGGGTGAGATCTCTGGTTCTGACCTGCTGGGCTTCGTATAATCTTTATGAGAGTCATGGAGAGGCTTATGACAACGACTGGGATGCATCTGGGACAGCAGAGCCGGGGGGAGCACTGTCACAGGGTGCAGAGGAAGAAGACCGGGGTGGACGGGAGGGTTTGATGCGCTACTTGAAAAGCTAAATATAAACATTTCTTTGATATATTGTCTTGTTTTTTTAAAAGTAACAGTGTGCAATATTGGAAACAACATGCAAAAGCCCCTAATAGCCCCTAATAGACCTTAAAAACCCCCAATAGCCCCTAATAGCCCCTATTGTCTTTGCCAGCACTGCTGACGGGCCGACAACGTTTTTTTCACTGATAAATTCCAAGCATTAAATCTTCATAAACACGCTCATGCAGCACATCATTAGAAAGCTTAAAGTCTCATGATTCCATAAAGCCCACACACAAAGCATAAGGTGACTTACAGCGGTTATAATCATGTTATGAAGTAAAGAAACAGAGAAAGATTCTGCACCGTTTCTGTCTAAAGTCGAGCGTGCATCCCTACCCGATTCCTCGTGTCTTTATCCACAGCGGTGAAAGATCGCCAACAGTTCAAAGAATAAGTACATCCAATCCTTTTAATCCAAAACGAGCTGGTCCCCTCACAATCTTGTAGATTCTGGCCGAGTTTCTTCGTAAACAAAGCTGAACAGTCCATCATTTTTGGATTTTGATCAGCCGAATAGCCTGAATCCTAAGGAATTGAGTGACATATTTTTTCAGCCAATCCGTCTACTGTAACCGGGGTTATCCCTTATGGAAGCCAATCAAGTCTCAGGGTTTACAGAGGAGGAACCTGGGAAAGATTGACAGCTATTCCATCCAGTTACAACTATCCATTTTCTGAGTCATTTTTTTCTGGAGTTTTCCTGTTTTAAGTTGAGACATGTGGCTAGGGTACTAGTTTTGTATATAGCCCATGTAATATGCTTACAGTAGTGTTTTTTTAATCATTTTACAGATGATTTACTTGGACGGAAATAGAAATTCTCTATTCTAACCTCTATAGCTCTGTGTCAGTAAGGCCTAGAGTCACTGACACTAGAAACAAAACATTGAGAGTGTTAACTTCCCAATGACCTCAGGGTCATCCCAGAGGTCAAAGGATGGGAACTGCATCACGTTTTGGGGGTAAAAATTTAGGCGAGAAAAGCATGTATTTTCAAGTGTTTGTAAAGAGGTTAATAGCCCCTAATAGCCCCTAACAGTGTGTCGGTGTGTGTGTGTGTGTGTAGATAATCTGTCGGTGTCGGGCTAGATTTGTTTTTAAATGTCGCGTTTGTTCTGGACACACACTCCGCACTCTGGTCTGCTGATGATGCAGCAATCCGACCAATCAGCAGTCTGCAGTGATAACTGACAATCCTCTCCGACCAATCAGCAGTCTGCAGGTTTCCACGTCACCTTTTGGTGTCGCCTCAGCTCGCTGGGAACCTCGACTGAGGTAGTACTACATAAAGTACCTGGTAGCAGGTCCCAGGGATGGAAAACCAAAAAAGGCGAGTAGAGTAGATACCACGCAGTGGAAAAACGCCATATGTGTTTGTGTGTACCTCTGTATGTGTGTGTGTGTGTGTGTCTCTGTACGTGTGTGTCTCTGTACGTGTGTGTGTGTACCTCTGTGTGTGTGTGTACCCGTGTGTGTGTGTGAGTGTGTGTACCTTTGTGTGTGTGTGTGTGTGTGTGTGTGTTACCCAGCTCTCCTTTCCTAACAGGAGCTACGTTCCAGGCAGGAACAGGATTCACAGGTTTCAGATCAGTGAGAGGAACCAGGTGTCTTGGACAGAGAGGACATGTTGGGTCAAACAGCTGCTGCGCCACCCCCCCCCCTCCCCCTCAGACAGTGTGCCCCCCCCCTTACTTCTCTCCCAGCTCCTCAATGAACACCGTGACCGCCGACGAGTGCGTTCCTACTTCCTGGATGAAGGCGTTGTAGTACTTCCCTTTTGGCTCCAGACGCACCTGCAACAACCAATCAGACGCTCTCATTCAGAGACTACACCCAATCAGACGCTCTCATTCAGAGACATCCTGTCTTTCAAACTAACGTCTAAGTGGCAAAACCTGTAGAAACGTCTCAAAATACTTTATAAAAAACATTCTGACGTTACCTGACACTTGTCTCCCAGGAAGTACTGCCGCCCTGCAAACACCATGTAGTCCGTCTTCTGCATCTCTGTCTCACAGACACACACAGAGAGAGAGAGAGAGAGAGAGAGAGAGAGAGAGAGAGAGAGAGAGAGAGAGAGAGAGAGAGAGAGAGAGAGAGAGAGAGAGAGAGAGAGAGAGAGAGAGAGAGAGAGAGAGAGAGAGAGAGAGAGAGAGAGAGAGAGAGAGAGAATATAAAAGCGACTGCGTATGTCCTCCAGCTTGTGAAGACAATGTTGTGCGTTACCTTTGCAGGTGTGTGTCTGTCTGTGTATGTATTACCTTTGCAGGTGTCTGTCTCTGTGTGTGTGGGTGTATGTGTATCTGTGTGGGGTGTGGGGTGTGTGTCGGGGGGGATCCCACAACAGACATCTCCTCGTCCTCTGTTCTCTCTAACCACACTAATAATGTGACTCCATAACCAGAAACATCGTTTCTTTAACGCCACCACGGCTGACATTTTAAAAGAACACCAGGACCTAACGCCGTCGATCCCGTCCTCCATCACAAGACTGATAGTCCATGTCGGAACAAATGACACAGCTCTTCAGCAGTCTGAGCCGACTACATCAGATTTTAACCGTCTTTTTAAAGCAGCGTGGAAAGTCCGTTTTTATCTCTGGTCCCATTCCCAGTTGGTCGCGGTGCTGGCTGCTTCAGTAGACTCCATGGCCTCCACGACTGGCTCCAGTCCGCCGGCAGGGCTCATCGTGTGTGTTATGTGGATTATTTTAATATTTTCTGGCAAAGAATGTCTCTTTTTAAGACAGAAGGACTTCAAAACAAACGGGGCTCAAAAATGTCAGCTGCGCGCATACAGCATGTGGTGCAGTCCACACATGACTTACGTGAATGACTAATCATTCATGCAGCACACCTGGACACACCACAGCACACCTGGCGACACACCACCGCTCACACCACAGCACACCTGGACACACCACCGCTCACTGGACACACCACCGCTCACCTGGACACACCACCGCTCACCTGGACACACCACAGCACACCTGGACACACCACAGCACACCTGGACACACCACCGCTCACCTGGCACACACCTGGACACACCACAGCACACCTGGACACACCACAGCACACCTGGACACAGCACACCTGGACACACCACCGCTCACACCACCGCTCACCTGGACACACCACCGCTCACCTGGACACACCACCGCTCACCTGGACACATCTTTTCATCACTGCCACAAACAACTGTCTCCACCTGCTGGCATGTAAAGCCGTCTGCTCGTCCTGCAAACACCTAACCGTGGTCATACACTGGACTTGATATTTACCCTGGGTGTCAGCATTTCCTCTGTGGAATTAGTGGACATGACCACATCTGACCCCAGATAGACCCGCCTTTTACTCATGCCGCCTCACCAAGCTCCGTGTGTTCTCGCTTCTTTAATGAACAAAGTGTTGCGCATTCTTTCAGAGTCAAAACCAACACCAGTCTGATTCAAACACCTTCAATCTGGTCGATCACTTCAACCATATCTAAATATTACTGCTCCTCTAAAGGTTAGGCCTACGTCTAAAGCTAGTAAGCAACCCTGGATAAATGACAGCATTCGCAGCCTAAAAAGGGAATGCAGGAAAGCAGAGCGCAGATGGAAAAAATCCAGTCTCCAAGTCCATTACCTCAGTCTGAAGGATTTATTAACTAACTACAATAACATGGTTAAGGATGCGAGAACACACTATTTTTCTGAAGTCATTACTACACATAAACACAATCCCAGGTTTCTGTTTAAGACGGTGGATCAGCTGGTAAACCCAACCCCTCCTTGTGCCTCAGCTGGAAGTAATGATGACTGAATTGTTTTTATCTTATTTTACCAATAAGGTGGTGTCAACCAGAGCCTCCATTACCCCCGCGGAACCTACTTTTAAAGAAACCTGGTTTAGATCCCTCCCACATAATTTTAGACCAATTTCAAAACTGCCTTTTATTGCAAAGATTCTAGAAAGAACTGTGTCCAAACAGCTGCTCACTGTACTGGAAAATAAAATATTTGAAAAGTTTCAGTCCGGTTTTAGGAAGTACCACAGCACCGAGACTGCCCTGCTTAAAGGCACCAATGACCTTTTAATGTCTGCTGATGAAGGCATGTGCTCTACGGCATCCGCTCTCTCTGCGGATAAAAATGCTAGATTAATTAACTGTACTGTCCTGCAGTACTTGTCCTTGTAGGCTATTTGCAGTATGTTAAATCGTTTTGGACCTAATTATTTTGCACTGAAATGACTCGTCTGTCGGCTCTGACAGCGCTGCATCAGCGCTCTGTGCACGTCCTCGCACGGAGCGCTGAGACACGACTAGACTGTTAATTTAAAGCTTTTACTCTTAAACACTAAAGGCACGTCTACTTTAATATATACTGCATATTTAAACACATCTGTGGTCACACTCAGTGCCTCGCTGTGTTGTATTAACTCTGAAACTTTCTCTTTGAGTCCCTCACATTGTGCGTGATGGTGGGGCGTGCCGGAGCTGTATATTAGTCCATGATGGTGGGGCCTACTGGCGCTGTATATTAGTCCATGGTGGTGGGGCGTGCCGGAGCTGTATATTAGTCCATGATGGTGGGGCCTGCTGGCGCTGTATATTAGTCCATGGTGGTGGGGCGTGCCGGAGCTGTATATTAGTCCATGATGGTGGGGCCTGCTGGCGCTGTATATTAGTCCATGGTGGTGGGGCGTGCCGGCGCTGTATATTAGTCCATGATGGTGGGGCGTGCCGGCGCTGTATATTAGTCCATGATGGTGGGGCGTGCTGGCGCTGTATATTAACAAGTTCTTAAAACCTCAGCCCTCCACAACAGCAATGGGCCTCATATCCTGAGACATAAAGTCGACAATTCCTTCCGTGATATTATTTTGGCGTTTGGATGATAGAGGCTTAACATCCAGCGTGGTCTGGGTGTGTCTGGGGAACGGGTGGGTGTGCCGGTAGTTATAAAATGATTATTAGACTATGAAATATGCCGACTCTGATATGTTCATACAGCCTACTCCAAACAGACAGGGCAACCTAACACAGACAGGTTAGCTTACCGTTTTTAGGTGATACGCCATGTTTGTAGTCCAGCTGCGATATGCAAACTGTTGCTTGCAAACTTTGCATTCGACTTTTTTCCGTTATCTATTTTTGTAAAATGCTGCCACACTGCCGATGTCTTGGACATGGTAGAGGAGGACTGACTGGAAACTAAACACTCACAGTTAAATAAATATTCAACAAACAATCAGACGAAGGCTTTCTAGAACTTTCTTCAGTCTGTCTCCGGTGGGTCGGGCGAATCCAAAAAAGGTTGATAACAAGGGGGGAGTTGACAGCTTCATTACACTGGCTCCCAGTAGGGTTTAGCTTCATTACACTGGCTCCCAGTAGGTTTTAGCTTCATTACACTGGCTCCCAGTAGGGTTTAGCTTCATTACACTGGCTCCCAGTAGGTTTTAGCTTCATTACACTGGCTCCCAGTAGGTTTTAGCTTCATTACACTGGCTCCCAGTAGGGTTTAGCTTCATTACACTGGCTCCCAGCAGGTTTTAGCTTCATTACACTGGCTCCCAGTAGGGTTTAGCTTCATTACACTGGCTCCCAGTAGGGTTTAGCTTCATTACACTGGCTCCCAGTAGGTTTTAGCTTCATTACACTGGCTCCCAGTATGGTTTAGCTTCATTACACTGGCTCCCAGTAGGTTTTAGCTTCATTACACTGGCTCCCAGTAGGTTTTAGCTTCATTACACTGGCTCCCAGTAGGGTTTAGCTTCATTACACTGGCTCCCAGCAGGTTTTAGCTTCATTACACTGGCTCCCAGTAGGGTTTAGCTTCATTACACTGGCTCCCAGTAGGGTTTAGCTTCATTACACTGGCTCCCAGTATGTTTTAGCTTCATTACACTGGCTCCCAGTATGTTTTAGCTTCATTACACTGGCTCCCAGTATGTTTTAGCTTCATTACACTGGCTCCCAGTATGGCCTCTCTCCTTGTTATATTTCTGACCTTTTAGTCCCTTATACACCAGCACGCAGCTTGAGATCCTCGGGCAGAGGTCTGCTATCTGGTCCAGAGTCTCGACTGAAAACTAAAGGGGACAGAGCGTCTGGGGTCAGGGCCCCGAGGCTCTGGACCAGCCCGCCCGCGGATTAAGGTCTGCTGAGTCAGGGAACTCCTTTAAGTCGCTTCTTAAAACATACTTTTACAGGAGAGCCTTTCCCGATCTTATTTGACTTTATTTTATCCCTTTTATTTTACTAATTTTATTTTTATCTGTATTTTAGTCTTTTCAATATTTTCATGCTTTTATCTTTTTGTATTATTGTCTCTGGGGTATTGTTGTCTTTACACTTGTTAAAGCACTTTGTAACTTGCTTTTGAAAAGTGCTCTACAAATAAAGATTATTATTATTATTATCTGTGTGTGTTACCTTTGCAGGTGTGTGTGGGTGTGTGTGTATCTGTGTGTGCTTTACCTTTGCAGGTGTGTGTGTGTGTGTGTTTATCTGTGTGGGTGTGTGTGTCTGTCTGTGTGTTACCTTTGCAGGTGTATCTGTGTGTGTGTGTGTGTGTGTGTGTGTGTGTGTGTGTATCTGTGTGGGTGTGTGTGTATCTGTGTGTGCGTTACCTTTGCAGGTGTGTGTGTGTGTGTGTGTGTGTGTGTGTGTGTATCTGTGTGGGTGTGTGTGTCTGTCTGTGTGTTACCTTTGCAGGTGTATCTGTGTGGGTGTGTGTGTGTCTGTGTGTGTGTTACCTTTGCAGGTGTCCTGCCACACATCAAACTCCAGGTTCCTGTAGACGTCGGCGTCCAGAGACTTCATGACCTTATAAGGAAGAGACACTCTGGAGGGGGGCGGGGCTTCTGCAGGAGGCTGGCCAATCACAAACAGAACAAGATGCTTCTGTCACATATGATGTAGCGCAGTCCCAGTATTAGAACATGGGGGGCGCGCAGGTCGGAGTCCAGGACTAGACCTCTGCATGTGGCTGATATACATCAGACGTATTAAGGAATGCCATTTGATTGGTTATATAGTTTACAAAGGGCTGGTGACATCACGATGAGTCACTTCCTTTCACCTTTGATTCGTCGGTCGACATTCGCAGCTTTTCCTCTGCAACTCCACCCGCCTCCGGCTCCTCCCTGCAGGCGAAACAAACACACCTGGGACTGTTTCCCAACAACACAACACAATGTGAGAGCCACTGATGTTCTAGGGGTGTGTGTGTATTTCTAGGTGTGTGTGTGTGTATTTCTAGGTGTGTGTGTGTATTTCTAGGTGTGTGTGTGTATTTCTAGGTGTGTCTGTACCTGTGGTTGCGGTCCTCAGGTGTGTCGTAGCTGAAGTCCGCCTCGCTACACATGGACTGGCTGTTTCTATAGCGACGACCTCCGACCCTGAAGGCCTCCATGGCCTGACAGAGCTCCGCCTCCTCAAAGCCAAACACCTGGGTGTAGAGCAGCTCGTAGAACAGAGCTACACACACACACACACACACACACACACACACACACACGCTACTAACATGTTACAAAACTCTGAAAGGGCTACAAAGACACAGGTAGGACGTGTCCCCGGTGTCCCCAGTGTTACAGTTAGGACGTGTCCCCGGTACTCACACTGGCAGAGGGCGGCCGATGCCGGGTAACTCCTCGAGTACACAATGTCATAGTGACCGTTGATGGAGCAACACAGCGTCACCTAGGCAACACACAGGGCTCAGGCGGTCAGTACGGACCAATCATATCACACAGTTCAGAGTCATGTGACCTGCAGAGTTACAACAGCAGACCCATCACTCCTTACCCTGGAAATATAATTAAGAATACAGTTTTGTTGCTAAGGAACCTAACTTAACGACAAGGGACCTTCAGTGGTTGGTGTGAGGCTGGCGTTACTCTCAGCCCGGCTTGGCCTTCTCACCTACAGAGCCCTCCATATTCAGGGAAAGTAGAACGGGAACCTCTGGTGTAGTACGACTGTAGTGAGTAGAGACCTCTGGTGTAGTACGACTGTAGCGAGTAAAGACCTCTGGTGTAGTACGACTGTAGCGAGTAGAGACCTCTGGTGTAGTACGACTGTAGCGAGTAGAGACCTCTGGTGTATACGACTGTAGCGAGTAGAAACTTCTGGTGTAGTACGACTGTAGCGAGTAGAAACTTCTGGTGTATACGACTGTAGCGAGTAGAGACCTCTGGTGTAGTACGACCTGTAGCGAGTAGAGACCTCTGGTGTATACGACTGTAGCGAGTAGAGACCTCTGGTGTATACGACTGTAGCGAGTAGAGACCTCTGGTGTATACGACTGTAGCGAGTAGAGACCTCTGGTGTATACGACTGTAGCGAGTAGAGACCTCTGGTGTATACGACTGTAGCGAGTAGAGACCTCTGGTGTATACGACTGTAGCGAGTAAAGACCTCTGGTGTATACGACTGTAGCGAGTAGAGACCTCTGGTGTATACGACTGTAGCGAGTAGAGACCTCTGGTGTATACGACTGTAGCGAGTAGAGACCTCTGGTGTATACGACTGTAGCGAGTAGAGACCTCTGGTGTATACGACTGTAGCGAGTAGAGACCTCGGGTGTATACGACTGTAGCGAGTAAAGACCTCTGGTGTATACGACTGTAGTGAGTAGAGACCTCGGGTGTATACGACTGTAGCGAGTAGAGACCTCTGGTGTATACGACTGTAGCGAGTAGAGACCTCGGGTGTATACGACTGTAGCGAGTAAAGACCTCTGGTGTATACGACTGTAGTGAGTAGAGACCTCTGGTGTAGTACGACTGTAGCGAGTAGAGACCTCGGGTGTATACGACTGTAGCGAGTAGAGACCTCTGGTGTATACGACTGTAGTGAGTAGAGACCTCTGGTGTATACGACTGTAGCGAGTAGAGACCTCGGGTGTATACGACTGTAGCGAGTAGAGACCTCGGGTGTATACGACTGTAGTGAGTAGAGACCTCTGAGTTTCACCTGATCATCATCATCCTTCACCTTGTCCATGAAGTCGTCATCTGAGATCACCGTGGCTGCTTTCCCCGGATAACGATAGATCAGGAAACAACGCCTGACACACGCACGGAGAGACAGAGAGAGAGACAGAGAGAGAGACAGAGAGAGAGAGAGAGAGACACACGCACGGAGAGACAGAGAGAGAGAGAGAGAGAGAGAGAGACACGCACGGAGAGAGAGAGAGAGAGAGCGAGACACGCACGGAGAGACAGAGAGAGAGAGAGAGAGAGAGAGAGACACGCACGGAGAGACAGAGAGAGAGAGAGAGAGAGACGCACGGAGAGACAGAGAGAGAGAGAGAGAGAGACACGCACGGAGAGACAGAGAGAGAGAGAGAGAGAGAGAGACACGCACGGAGAGACAGAGAGAGAGAGAGAGACGCACGGAGAGACAGAGAGAGAGAGAGAGAGACACACGGAGAGAGAGAGACACACGGAGAGAGAGAGACACACACGGAGAGAGAGAGACACACACGGAGAGAGAGAGACACACACGGAGAGAGAGAGACACACACGAAGAGAGAGAGACACACACGAAGAGAGAGAGACACACACGAAGAGAGAGAGAGACACACAGAGAGACAGAGAGACACACGGAGAGACAGAGAGACAGAGAGAGACAGACGGAGAGACAGAGAGAGAGACAGACAGAGACAGACAGAGACACACAGAGAGACACACGGAGAGACAGAGACACACGGAGAGACAGAGAGACACACGGAGAGACAGAGAGACACACGGAGAGACAGAGACACACGGAGAGACAGAGACACACGGAGAGACAGAGAGAGAGACACACGGAGAGACAGAGAGAGAGACACACGGAGAGACAGACAGAGAGACAGAGACAGAGACACACACACACACACACGTCTGTAGTCTGTTTTGGTTTTCTGATCCCAAACTTTATTTGAATGATCCAACATGGATAAAACCCTGAGCTGCATCTTTGGAGAGTCTCCGTTCAGTCTGCGTCTGTCATCTATGTCTGCGTCTGTAGCTGCGTCTGTCGTCCGCGTCTGTAGCTGCGTCTGTCGTCTGCAGCTGCGTCTGTCGTCTATGTCTGCGTCTGTAGCTGCGTTTGTCGTCTATGTCTGCGTCTGTTGCTGCGTCTGTCGTCTATGTCTGCGTCTGTTGCTGCGTCCCATGCTGCGTCTGTCGCTCTGTCTGCATCTGCAGCTGCGTCTGTAGCTGCGTCTGTCGTCTATGTCTGTCGTCTATGTCTGCGTCTATGTCTGCGTCTATCGTCTGCGTCTATCGTCTGCGTCTATCGTCTGCGTCTATCGTCTGCGTCTATCGTCTGCGTCGGTCGTCTGCGTCGGTCGTCTGCGTCGGTCGCTGCGTCGGTCTATGTCTGCGTCGGTAGCTGCGTCTGTCGTCTGCAGCTGCGTCTGTCGTCTATGTCTGCGTCTGTAGCTGCGTCTGTCGTCCGCGTCTGTCGTCTATGTCTGCGTCTGTTGCTGCGTCTGTCTATGTCTGCATCTGCAGCTGCGTCTGTAGTCTATGTCTGTCGTCTATGTCTGCGCCTGTAGCTGCGCCTGTAGCTGCGTCTGTAGCTGCGTCTGTAGCTGCGTCTGTCGTCTATGTCTGCGTCTGCAGTTGAGTGCTCCTCACCTGTAGAGTTGGGACAGAGCCTTGATCTCCACCTGACCCACCGTCTCCTAATCACAGGAACATTCATTAGTAATAACTTAAAAACAGCATTTAAATACTTTTGATGTGGGTTACTGTGGCAACAGTCGAAGCACTGAGGTCAGCGCTATCGTTACCATGGAAATGTTTTATTTTATGAAAAACATTTACAGCAAATAGTCTGTCCACCCGAGGACACTCTACAACGTCCCTGTTAGTGATGTCGTTGCATAGTCTGTCCACCAGAGGACGCTCTACAACGTCCCTGTTAGTGATGGCGTTGCATAGTCTGTCCACCAGAGGACGCTCTACAACGTCCCTGTTAGTGATGGCGTTGCATAGTCTGTCCACCAGAGGACGCTCTACAACGTCCCTGTTAGTGATGGCGTTGCATGGTCTGTCCACCAGAGGACGCTTTTCAACGTCCCTGTTAGTGATGGCGTTGCATAGTCTGTCCACCAGACGACGCTCTTCAACGTCCCTGTTAGTGATGGCGTTGCATAGTTTGTCCACCAGAGGACGCTCTACAACGTCCCTGTTAGTGATGGGCTTACCTTGGGGTCCTCCAGGCGCTCCAGATATTTCTCAAATGATCCTTCAACAAACTGAGAGAAAACACCGTTCAGTTCAATGGATATACTGCCTGTCTCTCTCTCCCTGCCTGTCTCTCTCTCCCTGCCTGTCTCTCTCCCTGCCTGCCTGTCTCTCTCTCCCTGCCTGCCTGTCTCTCTCTCCCTGCCTCTCTCTCCCTGCCTGCCTGTCTCTCTCTCCCTGCCTGCCTGTCTCTCTCTCCCTGCCTGCCTGTCTCTCTCTCCCTGCCTGCCTGTCTCTCTCTCCCTGCCTGCCTGTCTCTCTCTCCCTGCCTGCCTGTCTCTCTTTCCCTGCCTGCCTGTCTCTCTCTCCCTGCCTGCCTGTCTCTCTCTCCCTGCCTGTCTCTGCTGAGATCAGTCTGACTCACCGGTTCAAAGTTGCATCTATTGGCTCTCATGAAGTCGGCGCACTCCTGACGGATCCTCTGGTGGTAGTTCTGAGAGTAATACAACTACACACACAGAGACGCACACAAACAGAGACACACACACACCTTTTAACGACGTTAAGCATCACTGATTGCTGCAGCTTCACTGACTTTAAGAGATGAAAGTCAGTCGGTCCAGAAAATGGTGAAAACTTTGAATGTGTCCCCAAGTGCAGTTGCAAAAACCATCAAGCACTAAATTGGCTCACATGAGGACCCCCCAGGAAAGGAAGACCTAGAGTTCCCCCGCCCCCCCGGAAAGGAAGACCCAGAGTCCCCTCTGCTGCCGAGGATAAGTTCCTCTGAGTCCCCAGCTTCAGAAATCACAAGTTACAGCAGCTCAGATTAGAGAGCAGATGATAGCACACAGTTCTAGCAGCAGACATCTCTAGAACAACTGGTAAGAGGAGACTGGATCAGGCCTTCATGGTCCAATAGCAGCTAGGAAACCACGGCTAAGGAGAGGAAACAAGGCTAGGAAACCACGGCTAAGGAGAGGAAACAAGGCTAGGAAACCACGGCTAAGGAGAGGAAACAAGGCTAGGAAACCACTGTTGAGGAGAGGAAACAAGGCTAGGAAACCACGGCTAAGGAGAGGAAACAAGGCTAGGAAACCACGGCTAAGGAGAGGAAACAAGGCTAGGAAACCACGGCTAAGGAGAGGAAACAAGGCTAGGAAACCACG
Source organism: Etheostoma nigrum (assembly GCA_029931835.1). Taxonomy (NCBI): domain Eukaryota; kingdom Metazoa; phylum Chordata; class Actinopteri; order Perciformes; family Percidae; genus Etheostoma; species Etheostoma nigrum. The sequence goes on from CM057238.1 coordinate 35,191,883, forward strand.
GCTAAGGAGAGGAAACAAGGCTAGGAAACCACTGTTGAGGAGAGGAAACAAGGGTAGGAAACCACTGCTGAGGAGAGGAAACAAGCCTAGGAAACCACTGCTGAGGAGAGGAAACAAGGCTAGGAAACTACTGTTGAGGAGAGGAAACAAGGCTAGGAAACCACGGCTAAGGAGAGGAAACAAGGCTAGGAAACCACGGCTAAGGAGAGGAAACAAGGCTAGGAAACCACTGTTGAGGAGAGGAAACAAGGCTGAGGAAACCACTGTTGAGGAGAGGAAACAAGAGGTAGGAAACCACTGCTGAGGAGAGGAAACAAGCCTAGGAAACCAGTGCTGAGGAGAGGAAACAAGGCTAGGAAACCACTGCTGAGGAGAGGAAACAAGGCTAGGAAACCACGGCTAAGGAGAGGAAACAAGGCTAGGAAACCACGGCTAAGGAGAGGAAACAAGGCTAGGAAACCACGGCTAAGGAGAGGAAACAAGGCTAGGAAACCACTGTTGAGGAGAGGAAACAAGGGTAGGAAACCACTGCTGAGGAGAGGAAACAAGCCGCTAGGAAACCACTGCTGAGGAGAGGAAACAAGGCTAGGAAACCACTGCTGAGGAGAGGAAACAAGGCTAGGAAACCACTGTTGAGGAGAGGAAACAAGGCTAGGAAACCACTGCTGAGGAGAGGAAACAAGGCTAGGAAACCACTGCTGAGGAGAGGAAACAAGGCTAGGAAACCACTGCTGAGGAGAGGAAACAAGGCTAGGAAACCACTGCTGAGGAGAGGAAACAAGCCTAGGAAACCACGGCTAAGGAGAGGAAACAAGCCTAGGAAACCACTGCTGAGGAGAGGAAACAAGGCCAGGAAACCACTGTTGAGGAGAGGAAACAAGGCTAGGAAACCACTGCTGAGGAGAGGAAACAAGGCTAGGAAACCACTGTTGAGGAGAGGAAACAAGGCTAGGAAACCACTGCTGAGGAGAGGAAACAAGGCTAGGAAACCACTGTTGAGGAGAGGAAACAAGGCTAGGAAACCACTGCTGAGGAGAGGAAACAAGGCTAGGAAACCACTGTTGAGGAGAGGAAACAAGCCTAGGAAACCACTGCTGAGGAGAGGAAACAAGGCTAGGAAACCACTGCTGAGGAGAGGAAACAAGGCAACTTTTCATGTTAAGATCTTTAAAATGAGAAGAAATAATAACAACAACGGGACAAAAAGACATCAAGGGACATTCAGAATAGATCAACATGTGCCATTAATTAACTACGACAATGCGATTAAAAATTTTAATAGTTTGACATAACTACTGACAATATGTTACCTGATTCTCTCCCCCCTCTCCCTCTCTACCGGATCATTATTAGTTAATGAGTATAATAATAAATATTAGTAATATCTAAAGTAATGTTTGAACGACTGTTTCTTTACATCTGTTCGTCACAACAGGATGTCTCACCGCCCGCCCCCCCACTCCCCCTCCCCGCAGTTAGCATTAGCATTAGCTCACCTGTTCGGACACAGCCCGGAAGAGGCTGGAGGCGTCTCGCGCCACCATCTTCCTGTAGAGACCCAGGCTGCTCAGGTACTCGTCCATGTTGACGAAGTACTTCTTCAGACCTTTCTGCATCTCAGCTACAACAATAACAATAACAATAACTCACAACAACTCACAATAACTATAACACACAACAACTAACTCCGAGTCCCCCTGTCTCACCGTCCCCCTGTCTCACCGTCCCTGACACCTTCAGCTGCTCCGAGCCGAGCACGAGCCCTCCGCAGCCCACAGGTGAGTTTAATCAGGCCTCATTAGCGCGCGACACAGCCCCGCTGCTGCAGCGTTCAGGGACCGAGCCGGGCTCAGGAAAACCCAGACACGCTGGACAGTCTATGTTATGTAACGTTCAGGTACACAATATAACTGTTTATACACACACACACACATAGACACACACTCTCACACACACACACATAGACACACACACTCTCACACACACACACACACATAGACACACACACTCTCACACACACACACACATAGACACACACTCTCACACACACACACACACATAGACACACACACTCTCACACACACACACACATAGACACACACACATAGACATACACACACTCTTACACACTCACACACACACACACACACACACACATAGACACACACATTCACACACACACATAGACACACACACACATAGACACACACACACACATAGACACACACACACACAAATAGACACACACACACACACATAGACACACACACATACATACAGATACATACAGACACACACGCACGCACACACACACAAAGTAGTATATTTATATTTAGTAGTAGTAGTAGTAGTATTATGTATGATACTGTTATTATATTTTATCTGTATATTTATATTTAGTAGTAGTAGTAGCAGTAGTAGTAGTATTATGTATGATACTGTTATTATATTTTATCTGTATATTTATATTTAGTAGTAGTAGTAGCAGTAGTAGTAGTAGTATTATGTATGATACTATTATTATATATTATCTGTATATTTATATTTAGTAGTAGTAGTAGCAGTAGTAGTAGTAGTAGTAGTATTATGTATGATACTGTTATTATATTTTATCTGTATATTTATATTTAGTAGTAGTAGTAGCAGTAGTATTAGTAGTAGTAGTAGTATGTATGATACTGTTATTATATTGTATCTGTATATTTATATTTAGTAGTAGTAGTAGCAGTAGTAGTAGTATAAGGGATGGACAGGAGGGAGAGTACAGAGTGCTGGTGGAGGACTTTGTGGAGTGGTCTGGTAAGAATCACCTGCTGCTGAACGTGGATAAGACCAGAGAGATGGTGATCGACTTCAGGAGGAAGGGAACGGCTCCGCAGCCCCTTTGCATCCTGGGAGGTGACGTGGACAAGGTGGAGGAGTACAGACACGTGGAGGAGATACCTGGGTGTCTACATGGACAGCAGGCTGAACTGGAAGGTTAACAGCACTGCTGTTTACAAGAAGGGGATGAGCAGACTCTATTTCCTGAGGAAGCTGAGATCCTTCAATGTGTGCAGCAGGATGTTGGAGATGTTCTACCAGTCTGTTACCAGCAGGATGTTGGAGATGTTCTACCAGTCTGTTACCAGCAGGATGTTGGAGATCTTCTACCAGTCTGTTACCAGCAGGATGTTGGAGATCTTCTACCAGTCTGTTACCAGCAGGATGTTGGAGATGTTCTACCAGTCTGTTACCAGCAGGATGTTGGAGATCTTCTACCAGTCTGTTACCAGCAGGATGTTGGAGATGTTCTACCAGTCTGTTACCAGCAGGATGTTGGAGATGTTCTACCAGTCTGTTACCAGCAGGATGTTGGAGATGTTCTACCAGTCTGTTACCAGCAGGATGTTGGAGATGTTCTACCAGTCTGTTACCAGCAGGATGTTGGAGATGTTCTACCAGTCTGTTACCAGCAGGATGTTGGAGATGTTCAACCAGTCTGTTACCAGCAGGATGTTGGAGATCTTCTACCAGTCTGTTACCAGCAGGATGCTGGAGATGTTCTACCAGTCTGTTACCAGCAGGATGTTGGAGATGTTCTACCAGTCTGTTACCAGCAGGATGTTGGAGATCTTCTACCAGTCTGTTACCAGCAGGATGTTGGAGATCTTCTACCAGTCTGTTACCAGCAGGATGTTGGAGATGTTCTACCAGTCTGTTACCAGCAGGATGTTGGAGATGTTCTACCAGTCTGTTACCAGCAGGATGTTGGAGATGTTCTACCAGTCTGTTACCAGCAGGATGTTGGAGATGTTCTACCAGTCTGTTACCAGCAGGATGTTGGAGATCTTCTACCAGTCTGTTACCAGCAGGATGTTGGAGATGTTCTACCAGTCTGTTACCAGCAGGATGTTGGAGATCTTCTACCAGTCTGTTACCAGCAGGATGTTGGAGATCTTCTACCAGTCTGTTACCAGCAGGATGTTGGAGATCTTCTACCAGTCTGTTACCAGCAGGATGTTGGAGATCTTCTACCAGTCTGTTGTGGCCAGCGCTCTGTTCTCCTCCACCATCTGCTGGGGCAGCAGCATCGGAGCCAGCGACACAAACAGACTGAACAAACTTATCAGGAAGGCTGGCTCCGTGATCGGCTGCAAACAGGACACGTTTGAAGCTGTGGTGGAGAGGAGGTCACTGAACAAACTGTCATCTATCATGGATAACGCCCCCACTTTTTGTTTACCCATCCTGTACATATTCAAATATTTGTTCTTTTATTTTATTTTATTCATATTATTATTTCATGTATATTGTATGTATGTATATTTTTCCTAGTATTTCATTTATATTTATATTCTGTGCTTGGTGACTGTTTTTGCTGCTGTAACACTGGAATTTCCCATTTTTCTTGGGATCAATAAACATCTATCTATCTATCTACCTATCTATATATATATATATATATATATATATATATATATATATATATATATATATATAGTAGTAGTAGTAGTATTATGTATGATACTGTTATTATATTTTATCTGTATATTTATATTTAGTAGTAGTAGCAGTAGTAGTAGTAGTAGTAGTAGCAGTAGTAGTAGGAGCAGTAGTAGTAGTAGTAGTAGTAGCAGTAGTAGTAGTAGTAGTAGCAGTAGTAGTAGTAGTAGCAGTAGTAGTAGTAGTAGTAGTAGTAGTACTAGTACTAGTAGTAGTAGTGGTAATAGTATGTATGATACAGGGCTGTAGTTCTAACTCTGACCTGTAGAGGGTAGTATTACAGGAAGCGGCGCCTACACTGCCGGAGTTCTACACCAGAAGAAGAGGTCAGAGTGCGCATGCGACGAGTAAGAGGGCATTATGATCCAGGTCTAACCCGGTTCTGTCTGATCCAGGTCTAGCCCGGTCCCCATGTGGAGGCTGTTCCTCCGGAGGCTCCGGCAGCGGAGCGGGCTGTCGGGCCGCTTCTCTGCCCACTCAGCGCGCTCCTCCAGCGGCTTTCCCGCTCCAGTGATGCCCGCTGCCTGGGTCCGCAGCACCTTCCTGGACTACTTCCGGGAACAACACGGACACCTGCTGGTCCCGTCGTCCCCAGTCCGGCCCAGAGGGGACCCCAGCCTGCTGTTCGTCAACGCCGGCATGAACCAGGTCGGTGTAGACCCGGTCCGACCCGGTCTGACCCGGGCCGACCCGGTCTGTTTGTTCTAGCAGCCGCTAAAAGATAGCGAATAATTTCAAAATAAAAGCATGTCCTGTCAAAGTAAAGTAACTTAAGTACTCTACTGAAGTGTAACTACTTCATATAGGGTAGGCTACTGAAGTATTTTACTGTAGTATAACTTGATTACATAGGTTACTGAAGTACTTTACTGTAGTATAACTTCATATATGTTATTGAAGTTTAAGCCGATCTTCCTGAGGAGGGCGGACCCCCCAGAGACTATCAATCAATCAAGTTTATCTGTATAGCCCTTTACAATAGCCGAAAGGTACCCAAAGTGCTTTACAACAAAGCCATAAAACAATACAAAACACATGTCGAACAAACAGATACAATTAAAAGTGCTGTAGTGGTGCAGCGCTGCAGGACATTAAAAGCCTTCCAGAAATGCATAGAAAGGAGCAGACAGAAGGAGGACACCTAAGAGACAGTATTGTCCTAGTCAGAATTAAATGCTAATTTAAAAAAGTGGGTCTTAAGCTTGGTTTTAAAAAGGCTGAGGTCAGTAGTGGTGCGGATGTCAGGGGGTAGTTTGTTCCACAGTCTGGGAGCAGCGATCGCCCCACTGTTTAAGTCTTGACCTAGGGACCTCTAACAGAAGCTGACCCGAGGAGCGCAAGGCTCTGCCACAATTGCGAAAAGTTAAAATCTCAGACAAGTAAGAGGGGGCCAAGCCATAAATGGCGTTGAAAACAAACAGCAGGAGTTTAAAATCAATTCTAAAACGGACTGGAAGACTAGTAACTGACTGTGTGGTGTCCCAGTTTAAGTCGGTCTTCCTGGGGAGGGCGGACCCCCCAGAGACTAGTAACTGACTGTGTGTTGTCCCAGTTTAAGCCGATCTTCCTGGGGAGGGCGGACCCCCGCAGCGAGATGGCGTCCTACCGCCGCGTGGTCAACAGTCAGAAATGCGTCCGGGCGGGGGGCAAACACAACGACCTGGAGGACGTGGGCCGGGACCTCTACCACCAGACCTTCTTCGAGATGCTCGGGACCTGGTCCTTCGGAGACTACTTCAAGGTGGGGGGGCACTTCTTGTTGGTGGGGGCGAGGGGAGGTGGAAATAACTGTTGGTAGGGGAGGGGGCTATAACTGTTGGTAGGGGGTATGGGAGGGGCACTAACTGTTGTTAGAGGGTAGGGGAGGGGGCACTTACTGTTTCCAGGGGTAGGGGGGGGGGCACTAACTGTTGGTAGAGGGTAGGGGAGGGGCACTAACTGTTGGTAGGGGGTATGGGACGGGGCACTAACTGTTTCCAGGGGTAGGGGAGGGGGGATTAACTGTTGGTAGAAGGTAGGGGAGGGGCACTAACTGTTGGTAGAAGGTAGGGGAGGGGCACTTACTGTTTCCAGGGGTAGGGGGGGGGCACTAACTGTTGGTAGAAGGTAGGGGAGGGGCACTAACTGTTGGTAGAAGGTAGGGGAGGGGCACTTACTGTTTCCAGGGGTAGGGGGGGGGCACTAACTGTTGGTAGAAGGTAGGGGAGGGGCACTAACTGTTGGTAGAAGGTAGGGGAGGGGCACTAACTGTTGGTAGGGGGTAGGGGAGGGGCACTAACTGTTGGTAGGGGGTAGGGGAGGGGGCACTAACAATTGGTAGGGGGTATGGGAGGGGCACTAACTGTTGGTAGGGGGTAGGAGAGGGGGCACTAACTGTTGGTAGAAGGTAGGGGAGGGGCACTAACTGTTCGTAGGGGGTATGGGAGGGGCACTAACTGTTGGTAGGGGGTAGGGGAGGGGCACTAACTGTTGGTAGGGGGTAGGGGAGGGGCACTAACTGTTGGTAGGGGGTAGGGGAGGGGGCACTAACTATTGGTAGGGGGTATGGGAGGGGCACTAACTGTTGGTAGGGGAGGGGGCACTAACTGTTGGTAGAAGGTAGGGGAGGGGCACTAACTGTTGGTAGGGGGTAGGGGAGGGGGCACTAACTATTGGTAGGGGGTATGGGAGGGGGCACTAACTATTGGTAGGGGGTATGGGAGGGGCACTAACTGTTGGTAGGGGGTAGGGGAGGGGGCACTAACTGTTGGTAGAAGGTAGGGGAGGGGCACTAACTGTTGGTAGGGGGTAGGGGAGGGGGCACTAACTATTGGTAGGGGGTATGGGAGGGGCACTAACTGTTGGTAGGGGGTAGGGGAGGGGGCACTAACTGTTGATAGGGGAGGGGGCACTAACTGTTTCCAGGGGTAACGGAGGGCTTGTGTGGCAGGAGGAAGCGTGCTACATGGCCTGGAGCCTCCTCACTGAGCATTATGGGATACCGGCAGACAGACTGTATGTGTCCTACTTCGGTGGAGACGCCGCAGCCGGTTTACCCCCCGATGAGGAGACTCGGCACATCTGGATGGAGATCGGGTACGTTAGTTATAGATTAGGAGACACATGATGTCCTGGTTGTGTGTTGTGTCCATGATGTCCTGGTTGTGTGTCTGTGTCCATGATGTCCTGGTTGTGTGTCTGTGTCCATGGTGTCCTGGTTCTGTGTCCGTGTCCATGATGTCCTGGTTGTGTGTCTGTGTCCATGATGTCCTGGTTCTGTGTCCGTGTCCATGATGTCCTGGTTGTGTGTCTGTGTCCATGATGTCCCGGTTGTGTGTCTATGATGTCCTGGTTGTGTGCCCCTGTCCATGATGTCCTGGTTGTGTGTCCGTGTCCATGATATCCCGGTTGTGTGTCTATGATGTCCTGGTTGTGTGCCCCTGTCCATGATGTCCTGGTTGTGTGTTGTGTCCATGATGTCCTGATTGTGTGTCTGTGTCCATGATGTCCTGGTTCTGTGTCCGTGTCCATGATGTCCTGGTTGTGTGTCCGTGTCCATGATATCCCGGTTGTGTGTCTATGATGTCCCGGTTGTGTGCCCCTGTCCATGATGTCCTGGTTGTGTGTCCGTGTCCATGATGTCCTGGTTGTGTGTCCGTGTCCATGATGTCCTGGTTGTGTGTCCGTGTCCATGATGTCCTGGTTGTGTGTCCGTGTCCATGATGTCCTGGTTGTGTGTCCGTGTCCATGATATCCTGGTTGTGTGTCTATGATGTCCTGGTTGTGTGTCCCTGTCCATGATGTCCTGGTTGTGTGTCCGTCTCCAGGGTCCCCCCTGCGCGCCTGCTGGCCTTCGGCCTAAGGGAGAACTTCTGGGAGATGGGGGACTCGGGTCCCTGTGGGCCCTGCACCGAGATCCACTACGACCACGTGGGGGGCCGGGATGCTGCGGCGCTCGTCAACGCTGACAGTCCTGATGTGGTGGAGATCTGGAACCTGGTCTTCATGCAGTACAACAGGTACACAGACACACAGACACAGACACACACACACACATATAGAGAAACACACACAGAGAGACACACACAGACACACACAGAGACTCACACACACACACACACACACAGGTTGTGTTGTGTAACAGCTGTGTTGTGTAATGTTGTGTTGTGTAGGGAGGGGGACCAGAGTCTGCGTCCTCTCCCCCGGTCCAGCGTGGACACTGGTCTGGGTCTGGAGAGACTGGTCAGCGTCCTGCAGGGGACACGGTCCAACTACGACACGGACCTGTTCACTCCACTGCTGCACGCCATCAGCCAGGTAACACACCTGGTAACACACCTGGTAACACAACACACTGGTAACACACCTGGTAACACACCTGGTTCGGGTTTGTTCGTACAGAACAGCTGTGCCTTTACATCGTACACCCAACGTGAGCTTTTGGATATACAGTGAGGAAAATAAGTATTTGAACACGCTGCTATTTTGCAAGTTCTCCCACTTAGAAATCATGGAGGGGTCTGAAATTGTCATCGTAGGTGCATGTCCACTGTGAGAGACATAATCTAAAAAATAAATCCAGAAATCACAATGTATGATTTTTTTAACTATTTATTTGTGTGATACAGCTGCAAATAAGTATTTGAACACCTGAGAACATCAATGTTAATATTTGGTACAGTAGTCTTTGTTTGCAGTTCCAGAGGTCAAACGTTTCCTGTAGTTCTTCACCAGGTTTGACACACTGCAGAAGGGATTTTGGCCCACTCCTCCACACAGATCAGTTTGAGCTCCCTCCAAAGATTCTCTATTGGGTTTAGGTCTGGAGACTGGCTAGGCCCCCCCAGAACCTTGATCTGCTTCTTCCAGAGCCCCTCCTTGGTTCTCCTGGCTGTGTGCTTCGGGTCATTGTCATGTTGGAAGACCCAGCCTCGACCCATCTTCAATGCTCTAACCGAGGGAAGGAGGTTGTTCCCCAAAATCTCCCAATACATGGCCCCGGTCCTCCTCTCCTTAATACAGTGCAGTCGCCCTGTCCCATGTGCAGAAAAACACCCCCAAAGCATGATGCTACCCCCCCATGCTTCACAGTAGGGATGGTGTTCTTGGGATGGTCCTCATCATTCTTCTTCCTCCAAACACGGTTAGTGGAATTATGACCAAAAAGTTCTACTTTGGTCTCATCTGACCACATGACTTTCTCCCATGACTCCTCTGGATCATCCAAATGGTCATTGGCAAACTTAAGACGGGCCTTGACATGTGCTGGTTTAAGCAGGGGAACCTTCCGTGCCATGCAGGATTTCAAACCATGACGTCTTAGTGTATTACCAACAGTAACCTTGGAAACGGTGGTCCCAGCTCTTTTCAGGTCATGGACCAGCTCCTCCCGTGTAGTTCTGGGCTGATTTCTCACCTTTCTTAGGATCATTGAGACCCCACGAGGTGAGATCTTGCATGGAGCCCCAGTCCGAGGGACATTGACAATCATGTTTAGCTTCTTCCATTTTCTAATGATTGCTCCAACAGTGGACCTTTTTTCACCAAGCTGCTTGGACATGTCCCCGTAGCCCTTTCCCGCCTTGTGGAGGTGTACAATTTAGTCTCTAGTGTCTTTGGACAGCTCTTTGGTCTTGGCCATGTTAGTAGTTGGATTCTTATTGATTGTATGGGGTGGACAGGTGTCTTTATGCAGCTAACGACCTCAAACAGGTGCATCTAATTTAGGATAATAAATGGAGTGGAGGTGGACATTTTGAAGGCAGACTAACAGGTCTTTGAGGGTCAGAATTCTAGCTGATAGACAGATGTTTAAATACTTATTTGCAGCTGTATTATACAAATAAATAAATAAAAAAATCATACATTGTGATTTCTGGATTTCTTTTTTAGATTATGTCTCTCACAGTGGACATGCACCTACGATGACAATTTCAGACCCCTCCATGATTTCTAAGGGGGAGAACTTGCAAAATAGCAGCGTGTTCAAATACTTATTTTCCTCACTGTACCTTCTGCTCCTTCCTGAGATCGCCAGAAGACCCGAGGCTACGCACTCTGCCCGGCTGGGCGGAAGTGCTCGCAGGCGGCATCGAGATCGTAAACAAAGGCGGGGGAAGCGTGGAGGACTAAGAGCTAAGCTAAAGCTAACACCACACCGGCTCTCTTTACCCAGCATTCTCCTTGCCAATGTACGGTCGCTGATGAACAAAATGGAGGAGATCCGACTCAGCATCACATACAGCAAGAGACTTTTGAACTGTAATGTCATAATCTTCACGGAAACATGGTTAAACAGTGAAATACACAAACTCTGCTATTGTTGGGAGACATTGTTCAGCTAACCTTGAGTTTCTCATGGTTAAATGTAGACCGGTCTATCTACCACGGGGGTTCACTTCTACTATTATCACTGCAGCCTATACTCCCCCGGATACTGATGCCAGGTCTGCTATGAGAGAACTTCACGCAGCCATCAGGAAACAACAGACCGCTCACCCGGAAGCTGCGTTTATTTCTGCGGGTGATTTTAATCATTCAAACTTAAAGTCAGTGCTACCTAAATTTCACCAGCATGTTTCTTGTCACACCAGAGGAAACAAAACTTTACACAAACATGGCAGGAGCCTACGTCGTGACACCCCTCCCCCCTGGGACTGTCAGATCACCTTTCTTTGTTCCTCACCCCCAAATATGCACCTCTCATCAATCGCGTGAAGCCATCAGTGAAGACCATCAAGGTGTGGCCTGCAGGAGCAGATTCATCACTTCAGGAAGGTTTCTACACACAGACTGGAGTGTGTTTGCTTCTCAAGCCACCAGTGGCTCTCACACAGACCCTGACTGCTACACCTCCTCTGTACTGGATTATATTAACACCACCATAGACAATGTTACAACCCAGGAGCAGATCACCACATACCCAAATCAGAAGCCATGGATGAACAGGAAAGTGCGACTCCTATTGAAGACACGCAATACTGCCTTCAGATCAGGAGATGCACAGGCCTACAGCACATCTAGAGCAAATCTGAAAAGGGGCATCAAAGAGGCCAAGCTCTGCTACAAGATAGATGGACACTTCTCCAACGCTGACTGTCAACGCATGTGGCAGGGCATTCAGGCCATCAGTGACTATAAACCCACTCACTCCACCCCCGCAGCCACTGATGTCAACTTCCTGAACGAGCTGAATGACTTTTATGCTCGCTTTGAAAGAGACAACAGAGAAACTGCCACCAAGCTCAAACCCTCAGCCGACCACCCGCCAATCACCCTCTCCTCCACAGATGTCTGCAAGGCACTGAGCAGGATCAGCTCGCACAAGGCTGCTGGACCAGATCACATCCCTGGACGCGTACTCAGGGCATGTGCGGAGCAGCTCGCTGGGGTTTTTACAGACATTTTCAACCTGTCTCTTGCCCAAGCAGCTGTACCAACATGCTTTAAATGCACTTCCATTGTGCCAGTGCCAAAACACTCCAGCCCGAAGTGCCTTAACGACTACCGCCCTGTAGCACTCACACCCATCGTAATGAAGTGCTTTGAGCGGCTGGTCCTGGCACACCTGAAAGACTCGCTACCGTCCACATTGGACTCACACCAGTTTGCCTACCGTAGTAATAGGAGCACAGAGGATGTAGTTTCCATGGCACTGCACTCTGTGCTCACACATCTGGACAATAACAACACATATGCATGCATGCTGTTTGTTGACTTCAGCTCAGCATTCAACACTGTCATCCCGGCTAAGTTAATAGCCAAACTTGGAGACCTGGTCATCAACACCTCCACGTGCAACTGGATTTTGGACTTTTTGACCAACAGACCCCAGAATGTTCAATCAGGCTCCAACTGCTCCACGCCCATCACACTCAACACTGGTGTACCACAGGGCTGTGTGCTAAGCCCGCTTCTCTACTCCCTCTTCACCTCCGACTGCAAGCCTGTGTTCGACTCTAATTCCATCATCAAGTTTGCGGACGACACTACGGTGATTGGTCTCATCAGCAACAACGATGAGACTGCCTATAGGGAGGAGATCCAGCACCTGGCCACATGGTGTGCTGAAAATAACCAGCTCCTCAACACCACCAAAACCAAGGAGCTCATCGTGGACTTCAGAAAAGAGTCAAGAGGTATGGGAGCTGTTCTATCGCTGTGTAATAGAAAGCATCCTGACCAACTGGCAGCAGCGTGGTATGGGAGCTGTTCTGCCCTGCAGCAGGTGGTGAACACAGCCCAGCGCATCACTGGGACTCCACTACTCGCCATCACTGGGACTCCACTACCCGCCATCACTGGGACCCCACTACCCGCCATCACTGGGACCCCACTACCCGCCATCACTGGGACCCCACTACCCGCCATCGAGCACATCCAGAGGAAACACTGTCTGCATCGAGCTCGCAGCATCCTGAAGGACTCCTCTCACCCAGCCCACACACTGTTGTCTCTCCTGGCCTCTGGCAGGCGTCTCAGGTGCCTCCGGACCAGGACCAGGACCAGCAGACTAAAGAACAGTTTTTTCCCCAGAGCTGTCTCTTTATTGAACTCTAATCCTCATTGATCCCACTCCCCTCATATCCTGACAGACTCTCCTCTCCCTCCTCACTATAATACTATAGTATTATATACTTCAATACTATAATGTTCACCTGCACTGCTGACTGTTGCTATAGTAACAACTGTTTATATCTGATCTTGCACTTCTTACCTTGACTGGTATTTCAATTTGCACTGCTGACTGTTTATTTACAGTACCAACTGTTTACATAGATCTGCAATACCGTACTTTAACTGTAATATGCAATTATTTTCCACTGCACTTTAATTCGGATAGCTTCTGCCCAAACTTTATTTGTACTACCTTAAATCATTGTTATACTGCTCATTTCAGCCTAACTTATTATATATATATCTGTAAAAATTCTGTTTATATATATATATATTTATATGTTTATAATAATAGCCATCTGTATATATATTCATAGTACATATTCACCTGTAAACTCTGTAAACCATCAGTATATTATGTTCATTGTACATATCTGTCAAATGTCTACTTGTAGTAATATCCACCTGTATATCCAGCTATAAATCTTGCTCACAATACTTGTTATCTATATTTTATATTCATAGGATAAATCTATCCGTAACATTCTGTTTATAATAGTATTAATTTCTATCGTACATATCCATGTCCTGCACTTACTGCTATTGCACTTCTGGTTAGACCCAAACTGCATTTCGTTGCTTTGTACCTGTACATGTGTAATGACAATAAAGTTGAATCTAATCTAATCTAATCTAATCTAACACACCTGGTAACACACACCTGGTAACATAGGTAACACACCTGGTAACACACACCTGGTAACATAGGTAACACACCTGGTATCATAGGTAACACACCTGGTAACACACACCTGGTAACATAGGTAACAAACTTGGTATCATAGGTAACACACATGGTAACACACACCTGGTAACATAGGTAACAAACCTGGTAACATAGGTAACAGACCTGGCCACCCAGGTAACACACCTTGTAACACACACCTGGTAACATTTAACAAACCTGGTAACATAGGTCACACACCTGGTAACACACGCCAGGTAACACGCCAGGTAACACACACCTGGTAAAATAGGTAACACAGGTGACACACCTGGTAACACGCCAAGTAACACACGCCATCCACCAGGTATGTGTGTCACACACACAGACACACACACACTCTAACATGTTGTGATACTTTAACTACGTTCTCCTGATGATACTCACACCCTCTTGCTGTTGCCATGGTGATGTGTCTCTTACTGTTGCCGCGGTGATGTGTGTGTCAGGTGTCGGGGGCGGGGCCGTACGGCGGCAGGACCGGGGCTGCAGACCGGAACCGCGTGGACATGGCGTACCGCGTGGTGGCCGACCACGTCCGCACGCTGTCTGTCTGCATCGCTGACGGGGTTCACCCCGGCATGACGGGGGCAGAGTGAGTCATCAGCCAATCAGCTGCCAGGACACCTGTTTCTCTCTCTGTCTCTCTGTCTGTCTGTCTGTCTCTCTCTCTGTCTAAGGTGTTAAATTATTTTGTTTTAGGGTTAAATTACTAACATTGAAAATAATTTGTGTGTGTGTGTGTGTGTCAGGTTGGTGTTGAGGAGGATTCTGCGCCGGGCGGTCCGGTTCTGTGTCGAGGTTCTGAAGGCTCCTCAGGGAGCCCTGGCCAGCCTGGTTCCTACTGTCACATACACACTGGTACACACACACACACACAGACACACACGCACACACACTGGTACAATATAGTATATACACACACACACACACACTTATTCATTCATTACTTTCTGTCTGTGATTTCCTCCCTTCCTTCCTTCCTTACCTCCTTCCTTCTTTCCTTCCTTCCTTCCTTCCTCCCTCCTTTTCTTCCTCCCCCCCCCCCACAGGGTGATGTATATCCGGAGCTTCACAGAGAATCAGACAGGGTGAGTACAGGCCCAGAAGGATGAGTTAGTGATGACAGGAAGTCAGTAACAGGAAGTTGTCATCTTAATTTCCCCCTCTTTATTTTGGAGGTCTGGCTGTGACTTCCTGTTCTTTACCCCTCCTCCAGATCATGGACGTCATCAACGAGAACGAGGCTCACTTCCTGTCGTCTCTGCAGCGAGGCAGCCGGCTCATCCTCCGCACGCTCAGCAGAAAGGACTACAAACATGGAGTCTTCCCCGGTCAGCCCCAGCTCCTACAACTCCCATCTGCAATGTGCACTACAAAAAACATAAAATGAAACCAATTCTGGTCCAACCTGTGTGTATATATATATATATATATATATACAGTATATATATAATGTATATATATATAATGTATATTATATATATATATAATAATAATTTGGGCCCTTTAAAAACAATGAGATGCCAAAACACAGGTTATTTATTTTAATAATCTGTTGTGTGGATTCCAGCCTCGGTGGTCTGGTCTCTGCACAGGGACCTGGGTTTCCCTCTGGACCTGGTGGACCTGATGTTGGAGGAGCGAGGAGTCCAGGTGGACCGCCCGGGGCTGGACCGCCTCATCGCCCAGAACCAGAAGGTAAACACGCTCTCTGACAGGTTTTTAGTCTTAGAGAACCAGAAGATAAAGACTCTCTCTGACAGGTTTTTAGTCTTAGAGAACCAGAAGATAAAGACTCTCTCTGACAGGTTTTTAGTCTTAGAGAACCAGAAGATAAAGACGCTCTGACAGGTTTTAGTCCCAGAGAACCAGAAGGTAAAGACTCTCTCTGACAGGTTTTTAGTCTTAGAGAACCAGAAGATAAAGACTCTCTGACAGGTTTTAGTCCCAGAGAACCAGAAGGTAAAGACTTTCTCTGACATGTTTTAGTCCCAGAGAACCAGAAGGTAAAGACTCTCTCTGACAGGTTTCAGTCCCAGAGAACCAGAAGGTAAAGACTCTCTGACAGGTTTCAGTCCCAGAGAACCAGAAGGTAAAGACTCTCTCTGACATGTTTTAGTCCCAGAGAACCAGAAGGTAAAGACTCTCTCTGACAGGTTTTAGTCTTAGAGAACCAGAAGGTAAAGACTCTCTGACAGGTTTCAGTCCCAGAGAACCAGAAGGTAAAGACTCTCTGACAGGTTTTATTGTTAGATTCGATGATGTAATGACACAGTCGTCTCTCAGGTGAAGTTGGACCCTCAGCCAGGTGTCCAGGCGGCGCCGACGTTGGACGTCCTCAGCCTGTCGGAGCTTCAGCGTCTCGGGGTTCCTCACACCGACGACAGCCTCAAGTACCAGTACAGACTGGAGCAGGGCCGATACGGTACGGCTATTCTTTATATATAGTATATTTATATATATCTTTATATACATGATTATTGATCCTTGGTTGTTTCCTGCCAGTTTTCCCAGCATGCCGTGCGACCGTGGTGGCACTCTATGACGGCCGGGCCCTGGTGCCGGGGGTCTCGGAGGGTCAGCGCTGTGATGTCATCCTGGACCAGACCTGCTTCTACTCGGAACAGGGGGGGCAGTCACATGACCTGGGCTACTTCACCCGGGACGCCCTGCAGGTCAGCTGACTCTCTGGGCCTTAATCCTCCTGGTGTCCTCACGGGTCAACAATGGACAAAATTAGACATTTTTGTCCCTTTTTCAGACTTTTTTTTAGTGTTCACTAACACCATCTTACTAGTTTTAGAGTAGAATAGAATAGAGAGTCTAGTGAAGTGAAGTCTGTGCATGTGTTGTGTCTGGGAGGTTTTTATCTTTTAGGAAGAAACTGTTCTTCCTGTTAGTCTTGGTTCTGATGCACTGATTTTACAGTCATTTCTGGAATCCATGGTCAATAACCCTCATTTATTTAGAATTTATACCTAATATTGGAGTTAAAAAGCAGAAATTATGAATTATATCACATTCCTCTGATCTCAACTATTAGTCAGTTAAGATCAGAGGAATGAAAGTGATCAGATGTATTTGCAAAGAGCATTGGAAGGAATCCAATCCATGTTGGAGGGGTAGACCATGTTGGAGGGTTGGACCACGTTGGAGGGTTAGACCACGTTGGAGGGTTGGACCACGTTGGAGGGTTAGACCATGTTGGAGGGTTGGACCACGTTGGAGGGTTGGACCACGTTGGAGGGTTAGACCACGTTGGAGGGTTGGACCACGTTGGAGGGTTGGACCACGTTGGAGGATTAAACCATGTTTTTGCTGTAGAAAGTATTTATTTCTATAGTTGTCTTTTCGTTCTACCTATCAGGGCTGTGCATGATTCTTATTACTTCCTGTCTCAGGACGTCCTGTTCCCTGTGGAGGCCGTGGTCCGGGCGGGGGGGTACGTGCTCCATAAGGTGACCGCCACCGACAGCCTGAAGACCGGAGATCAGGTCCAGCTGCACCTGGACCAGGTAGACCCTCTGTCTCTGTGGGGGAAGGGGGGGAGCTATATCTTGTCCTAACTGAGCTCCTTCCTCTCTGTCTCTGTCCTATCCTGTTGTCTCTGTCCTCTGTCTGTCTCTGTCCTGTCCTGTTGTCTCTGTCCTCTGTCTGTCTCTGTCTTGTTGTCTCTGTCCTGTCCTGTTTTCTATGTGCTCTGTCTCTGTCCTGTTGTCTCTGTACTCTATCTGTCTCTGTGTGTCCCAGGTCCACCGTCTGTCCCTCATGGTGAACCACACAGCGACTCACCTCCTGAACTTTGCCCTGAGAACGGTTCTGGGTCCTTCAGTTGAGCAGCGAGGGTCTCACGTGTCCCCAGACCGTCTCCGCTTGGACATCAGCGTCAAGGTACTCAGAGTACAACAAGTACAACTACTTGATATACACAGCACTCACTCCAACTCCTTCATTAACACAGTACTCCTACTACTTCATATACACAGTGCTCACTCCTACTACTTCATATACACAGTACTCACTCAAACTACTTCATATACACAGTGCTCACTCCTACTACTTCATATACACAGTGCTCACTCCTACTACTTCATATACACAGTACTCACTCAAACTACTTCATATACACAGTACTCACTCAAACTACTTCATATACACAGTGCTCACTCCTACTACTTCATATACACAGTGCTCACTCCTACTACTTCATATACACAGTGCTCACTCCTACTACTTCATATACACAGTGCTCACTCCTACTACTTCATATACACAGTGCTCACTCCTACTACTTCATATACACAGTACTCACTCAAACTACTTCATATACACAGTACTCACTCAAACTACTTCATATACACAGTGCTCACTCCTACTACTTCATATACACAGTGCTCAAGTTCTCTGTCTCTGATTGGTCCTCATTGTTCTCTGTCTCTGATTGGTCCTCATTGTTCTCTGTCTCTGATTGGTCCTCAGAGTTCTCTGAGCGTGTCCCAGCTGCAGCTGGTCGACAGCTGTGTGAGTGACATCATCTCGGCCAATCAGATCATCCACAGCGAGGAAATTCCTCTGCAGACAGCACGGACCATCGGGGGGCTGAGGACGGTGGACGAGGTGAGATGTCTCTCTGCCTGTCTGTCTGTCTGTCTGCCTGTCTGTCTCTGTCTCACTCTCTCTGTCTGTCTGTCTTTCTGCCTGCCTGCCTGCTTGTCTGTCTGCCTGTCTGTCTGTCTGTCTCTCTCTCTGTCTGTCTGTCTGTCTGTCTCTCTGTCTGTCTGTCTGACTGCCTGTCTCTCTCTCTGTCTGTAGGTGTATCCTGACCCTGTTCGTGTTGTCTCTGTGTCGGTGCCGGTCTCCGACCTGTTGGAGGATCAGACCAGAGAGACATCTGTGGAGCTCTGCTGTGGAACGTGAGACACACACACACACACACACACACACACACGGGGGCGGGGGGGGACAAATTTATTTGGGGATTTAATTTATCAGGAACTCGTGAAGGAAATGGCCGACAAAGGTTCGACAAGCCGTGGGACGTCCCGGGAGTCAATGGAAGACACTCAGACAGAGAGACATGTCTCAAAAAAGAGTCTTGCAGCGGTGCCGGGGGGGGGGCAATAAAAGACAAGTTGCATCTGCATCGTCATAGCGACGTGTTGATAGCGTTGTTGTTTTCTTATTATAGCTCGATATGTCTCTATCAGCTGGAACATGAGCTCTATGGAGCCTGTCCCATAGTGATCATGTGATGCTGTCCCATAGTGATCATGTGATGTTGTCCCATATTGATCATGTGATGTTGTCCCATAGTGATCATGTGATGTTGTCCCATATTGATCATGTGATGTTGTCCCATATTGATCATGTGATGTTGTCCCATATTGATCATGTGATGTTGTCCCATATTGATCATGTGATGTTGTCCCATATTGATCATGTGATGTTGTCCCATATTGATCATGTGATGTTGTCCCATAGTGATCATGTGATGTTGTCCCATAGTGATCATGTGATGTTGTCCCATAGTGATCGTGTGATGTTGTCCCATATTGATCGTGTGATGTTGTCCCATATTGATCATGTGATGTTGTCCCATAGTGATCATGTGATGTTGTCCCATATTGATCATGTGATGTTGTCCCATAGTGATCGTGTGATGTTGTCCCATAGTGATCATGTGATGTTGTCCCATAGTGATCGTGTGATGTTGTCCCATATTGATCGTGTGATGTTGTCCCATATTGATCATGTGATGTTGTCCCATATTGATCGTGTGATGTTGTCCCATAGTGATCATGTGATGTTGTCCCATAGTGATCGTGTGATGTTGTCCCATATTGATCATGTGATGTTGTCCCATAGTGATCGTGTGATGTTGTCCCATAGTGATCGTGTGATGTTGTCCCATATTGATCATGTGATGTTGTCCCATATTGATCGTGTGATGTTGTCCCATAGTGATCATGTGATGTTGTCCCATATTGATCATGTGATGTTGTCCCATAGTGATCGTGTGATGTTGTCCCATAGTGATCGTGTGATGTTGTCCCATATTGATCGTGTGATGTTGTCCCATAGTGATCGTGTGAGGTTGTCCCATAGTGATCGTGTGAGGTTGTCCCATAGTGATCGTGTGATGTTGTCCCATAGTGATCGTGTGATGTTGTCCCATATTGATCATGTGATGTTGTCCCATATTGATCATGTGGTGTTGTCCCATAGTGATCATGTGATGTTGTCCCATATTGATCATGTGATGTTGTCCCATATTGATCATGTGATGTTGTCCCAAATTGATCATGTGATGGTAGATGTCTGTTGTGTGATTCAGTGTAAATGAATGGAAACACCTTAAAATGTCTCCAACCAATCAGATACCCCAGTCTGACCGTAAAACAGCATGTGATGTCATCACCACAGGTTCTTATTGGCTGTAAAGCCGTTTGATGGAAACACACTTTCACCAGATTTATTCTCAGGAGGTTTTACCAACTCCAGATGAATAGATGGACACGTGGAGGGAGACTTAGGGACACACAGACCATCAGATTACAGTTAGACTGTCAGCATTAATAATAAACGCAGCTAAATGTGTTACTGTCCCTTTAAATGAGTCCTGGTCCTGCTGTCTGTCAATTACTGTCCCTTTAAATGAGTCCTGGTCCTGTTGTGTGTCCATTAGTGTCCCTTTAAATGAGTCCTGGTCCTGCTGTCTGTCAATTACTGTCCCTTTAATTGAGTCCTGGTCCTACTGTGTGTCCATTACTGTCCCTTTAGATGAGTCCTGGTCCTACTGTGTGTCCATTACTGTCCCTTTAAATGAGTCCTGGTCCTGTTGTGTGTCCATTACTGTACCTTTAAATGAGTCCTGGTCCTGTTGTGTGTCCAGCCACGTGGTGCAGACTGGGGACATCGAGGACCTGCTGATCGTCTCCGAGAGACAGATGGTGAAAGGAATTAGCCGCATCGTCGCGGTGACGGGACGGAATGCTACACGGGTCAGTTTCATGTGTCCACAACAAATAAAGGCAGGATAGAAGAAGAAATACTGGGTTTATAAAAGGTCTTTACATTATTAGCCTGGGTTCCTTATGCTGAGCCTGTTAAGTTAACTCATATTTATATTAATAGTTTCTATGTGTCTGAGATTAACTGAACTTATATTAATATTAATAGTCTCTGTGTGTGTGGGTGTGTGTGTGTCTCCAGGCTCGTGAGCAGGGTCAGGTCTTGGCCCAGGACGTGGACTCTCTGACAGCCAGAATCTCAGGCTCCCCCCCTCCAGCCTGGACTCCGCCCAGCGCCTCGCCAAGGAGGTGGGCGTCCTCTCTGATGTAGGTACACTACCCGTGATGCACTGCAGCCACTCAGACGTTATATGTTTTTATTTTTTTACTTTAATTGCAAATTTATGAAACAGAAACATTTACAGTCAATAAGTTGGAGAAAACGCCACAAAAATGTTAATATACAGTGTGTATATGTAGGTCTTTACATTATTAACATTAAGAGATAGGATGTTCAGCAGGTCTTTACATTATTAACATTAAGAGATAGGATGTTCAGCAGGTCTTTACATTATTAACATTAAGAGATAGGATGTTCAGAAGGTCTTCACATTATTAACATTAAGGGATAGGATGTTCAGCAGGTCTTTACATTATTAACATTAAGGGATAGGATGTTCAGCAGGTCTTTACATTATTAACATTAAGAGATAGGATGTTCAGCAGGTCTTTACATTATTAACATTAAGAGAAAGGATGTCCAGCAGGTCTTTACATTATTAACATTAAGAGATAGGATGTTCAGCAGGTCTTTACATTATTAACATTAAGAGATAGGATGTTCAGCAGGTCTTTACATTATTAACATTAAGAGATAGGATTTCCAGCAGGTCTTTACATTATTAACATTAAGAGATAGGATTTCCAGCAGGTCTTTACATTATTAACATTAAGAGATAGGATGTTCAGCAGGTCTTTACATTATTAATATTAAGAGATAGGATGTTCAGCAGGTCTTTACATTATTAACATTAAGAGATAGGATGTTCAGCAGGTCTTTACATTATTAACATTAAGAGATAGGATGTTCAGCAGGTCTTTACATTATTAACATTAAGAGATAGGATGTTCAGCAGGTCTTTACATTATTAACATTAAGAGATAGGATGTTCAGCAGGTCTTTACATTATTAACATTAAGAGATAGGATGTTCAGCAGGTCTTTACATTATTAACATTAAGAGATAGGATGTTCAGCAGTTCTTTACATTAACAACATTAAGGGATAGGATGTCGTTTTATCTGATCTCTGACATTGTGTCTGTGTGCGTGTGTCTGTGTGCGTGTGTCTGTGTGTTTGTGTCTTTGTGTGTGTGTCTGTGTGTGTGTGTATGTGTGTGTGTGTGTGTGTGTGTGTGTGTGTGTGTGTGTGTGTGTGTGTGTGTTAGGCTGTAGATAACACAGCTATCCCCCAGTGGCAGCGTAGAGAGCTGCAGAGTCGACTGCGAGCTCTGCAGAGGACGAGCAACACGGCCGTCAGGAAGCTGGAGACCAAGGAGGTAAACCAGGAGGATTCAGACCGGTCGGGTCCCCCAAGATCCAGATATGAATCCAGATATGGATTCAGAGTGGTCTGGCCCCTAAAGATCCAGATATGGATTTAGATAGGGATTCAGATATAGTTTCAGATATGGATCCAGATACGGATTCAGATACGGATTCAGATACGGATCCAGATACGGTTTCAGATATAGATTCAGATCTGGATTCAGATATGGATTCAGAGTGGTCTGGCCCCTAAAGATTCAGATAGGGATTCAGATATGGATCCAGATCTGAATCTGTATCTGGATCCAGATATGGATTCAGATATGGGTTCAGACCGGTCTGGCCCCTAAAGATCCAGATATGGATTCAGATATGGATTCAGACTGGTCTGGCCCCTAAAGATCCAGATATGGATTCAGATATAGTTTCAGATACGGATCCAGATAAGGATCCAGATACGGATTCAGATACGGATCCAGATAAGGTTTCAGATATAGATTCAGATATGGATTCAGATATAGATTCGGATATAGATTCTGGTCTGGATTCAGATATGGATCCAGAGCTGGATCCAGATACAGATTCAGATCTGGATTCAGATATGGATCCAGATACAGATTCAGATCCAGATATGGATTCACATCCCTGAACCTGGATCCCGGGCGTTATAGTTTTCATCCTATCTGTCTAACGGACGTCGTCATCCCTCCATCACCCTCAGCTGTGTTTTTTCCCATCATGCATTGCACAGGCAGCGGTGAGAGCTCAGCG
>CM057238.1:35220077-35240077 GCA_029931835.1 Etheostoma nigrum
AATGGCGAGGGCTGAAAGACGTGCTGGTCCGGTCCGGTTCCGACTGGATGTTTGGATCCGTTTCAGGGTGGAAAATGTGCGAAGCTGTAGTTGCCGGTATTATATGAGCTGACGGTTTTATATGTGTGGTTAAAGCTGCGGGCAGGTTGTTCAGATCCCAGGACCCCGTAGAGGTCCCGTCGCTGACTGTTAGCACAGCCACGTAGCCACATCTTTTCTTCCAAACCAGTCGGTTTGAAACGATCGGACGAGTTTTTGTCCCTTGTGCTGCAGTAGTCCATCTAAGGCTGGCGTAGACCTCCATCTAAGGCTGGCGTAGACCTCCATCTTGCTATTAGTTCTTTTTTGAATTAAAATCGAGTTTAGAGGTGTTCCTCACCGCTGTGATATCGGCGGACACCGCTGCTGTCATTTTGACTTTGAATTTCGCGGGGATTGCGCTTACAACGTATCTGGTGTAATGACGTCAGCTATGCAAAGGGCCAGTAATATCTCGATTTTAATTGGTCCATGTTTGATATGTAACGGAGATGATGACTGGCATAACACATTTACGTGCGGCGGCCATGCGTGATTCATTTGCAGCCGACGCGGAGGACTGTTTGCCTTCTCTCTGCTCTGACTGCAGGCTGTGCCTGCTGCGCGAGGCTACTGCTGACTGAGTGCTTTTGGACGGGAGAGGGGCTCACGGCAGCTCCCGTGGTTGAGCACAGTAGGCATAACTGCAGAGTGATTCGTGCTTTCGAGTCTACAAACACTACAAAAGTCTCCAAAAACACCAGTAAAAGTCGCTAGATTTTTTCCCCTCCCATCCTGTAGTGTACTCGCGCCCCCCGGGAGAGAGTCCGCGCCCCCCCAGTTGAGAACCACTGCTCCAGAGCAAGCAACAGTGCGACAGTGGCGAGGAAAAACTTCCTTTTAGGCAGAAACCTGGGACAGACCCAGGCCCAGACCCAGACCCAGGCTCTTGGTAGGCGGTGTCTGACGACCGGTTGGGGTTAGAATGAAGAGTGGCAATAACAGTCACAAAAATAGTAGTTTGTAGTAGTTCTTTATAGTAGTTCATGGCATAGCAGGGCACTGTGGGCATCACAAGGCACAGCAGGACGTAGCAGGGCACCGCAGGACGTAGCAGGGCACCGCAGGACGTAGCAGGGCACCGCAGGGCATAGCAGGGCACACAAGAGCGTAACAGGACATAGCAGGATGTAGCAGGACGTAGCAGGACGTAGCAGAACGTGTAGCAGGACCATGGCGACAGCTGCTACCATGATTTTGGAGCCTCCCTGATCCGAGGAAACATGCTGGGGCAAAAAGAACATAAGGACTCCGGGGAATGACTTCCCAGAGCTAGGTTAGTAACTAGGTTAGTAACAAGGTTAGTAACAAGGTTAGTAACCAGGTTAGTAACCAGGTTAGTAACAAGCATGTCTGGGACATGGATGCACACAAATAGAAAGATAAAGGAGCTCAGTGTGTCAAAGGAAGTCCCAGCTGTCTAAAACTATTACAACATAACTAAGAGAGACAGGGTAAAGAAAGGAGCCTGGTCAGGCTAGAACTCTCCCCAACCGGATCGGGCTGTATGCCCTGCCTTCCTCTAGTTTTATTATATTATTGATTATATGATAGATAGATCTGATAACTATGACGAGAAGCAAGTGGGCCGGGTTAGGCGGACGCTGCGACTCCTCACTTTTTGCAATATTACATAGGTGAAAAAAGGCAATGCTTGAAATTTGCTTTATGTGGGAATTAAAGGACATGTCCTGATCAAAGATAACTCCAAGATTCCTCACAGTGGTGCTGGAGGCCACGGTTGTGCTGGAAGCCAGGGTGGTGCTGGAGGCCAGGGTGATGCTGGAGGCCAGGGTGATGCTGGAGGCCAGGTGGATGCTGGAGGCCAGGTGGATGCTGGAGGCCAGGGTGGTGCTGGAGGCCAGGGTGGTGCTGGAGGCCAGGGTGGTGCTGGAGGCCAGGGTGATGCTGGAGGCCAGGGTGGTGCTGGAGATAGGGTGGTGCTGGAGGCCAGGGTGGTGCTGGAGGCCAGGGTGATGCCATCCAGAGGAACTATCTCTTTGGATAATGCGTCACGGAGGTGCTTGGGCCCCAGGACAATAACTTCAGTTTTATCTGAGTTTAACATTAGAAAATTACAGCTCATCCAGGTTTCAATATCCTGAAGGCACATTTGAAGTTTAGCTAACTGATTAGTTTCATCCGGCTTGATCGATAGATATAATTGAGTATCATCTGCATAACAATGAAAGTTTATGGAGTGTTTCCTGATAATATTGGCTAAAGGAAGCATATATAAAGTGAACAGGATTGGACCGAGTACAGATCCTTGTTGGACTCCATGACTAACTTTGGTGTGCACGGAGGATTCATCGTTAACATGAACAAACTGAGATCGATCTGATAAATAAGACTTAAACCAGCTTAGAGCAGTCCCTCTAATGCCAATTAAATGTTTCAATCCCTGTAATAAGATATGATGGTCAATGGTATCAAATGCAGAACTAAGATCTAATAACACCAGTACAGAGATAAGTCCTTTGTCTGATGCAATTAGGAGGTCATTAGTAATTTTCACAAGTGCTGTCTCTGTGCTATGATTAACTCTAAATCCTGACTGAAAATCCTCAAATAAGTTGTTGCTATGCGGGAAGTCACACAGCTGTTTGGCTACTGTGAGTCATGTTGTGTTGTGTGTTTCCTGAGTCATGTTGTTGTGTTTCCTGAGTCATGTTGTTGTGTTTCCTGAGTCATGTTGTGTTTCCTGAGTCATGTTGTGTGTTTCCTGTTTTGTGTTGTGTGTTTCCTGAGTCGTGTTGTGTGTTTCCTGTGTCGTGTTGTGTGTTTCCTGTGTCGTGTGGTGTGTTTTCTGAGTCATGTTGTGTGTTTGCTGTCAGGTGCTGATGAAGACGGTGAACCAGCTGAGCGCCGCCACTCCTCACAGTCTCGTCATGCTGCTCGCTCCCCAGAGGCATTCTGGGAAGGTTCTGTGTGCCTGTCAAGTTCCCAAGGTAACGCTGACATCATCAGCCAGACACTAAGAACCAATCACGTCTTCCCGGTCACATGACCTCAGGACACCTGAACTCACCTGTTTCACAGTTCAACAACTGATTAAATGAAGAATTAACATCGGCTTAACCCATAGAAACCTCCGGCTATACTACCTAAATATACATAATTACAGAAACACACACACACACAGAGACACAGACCCCCCCCCCCCCCACACACACACATACACACAGACAGACACACACACACACACCTTTATGCTCTCACGAGCTAATACATATATATGTTTATATGTAAATATATATGTGTGTGTATATATATATATATATATACAGTGAGGAAAATAAGTATTTGAACACCCTGCTATTTTGCAAGTTCTCCCACTTAGAAATCATGGAGGGGTCTGAAATTGTCATCGTAGGTGCATGTCCACTGTGAGAGACATAATCTAAAAGAAAACATCCAGAAATCACAATGTATGATTTTTTTAACTATTTATTTGTATGATACAGCGGCAAATAAGTATTTTAACACCTGTCTTTCAGCTACAATTCTGACCCTCAAAGACCTGTTAGTCTGCCTTCAAAATGTCCACGTCCACTCCATTTATTATCCTAAATTAGATGCACCTGTTTGAGGTCGTTAGCTGCATAAAGACACCTGTCCACCCCATACAATCAATAAGAATCCAACTACTAACATGGCCAAGACCAAAGAGCTGTCCAAAGATACTAGAGACTAAATTGTACACCTCCACAAGGCTGGAAAGGGCTACGGGGACATGTCCAAGCAGCTTGGTGAAAAAAGGTCCACTGTTGGAGCAATCATTAGAAAATGGAAGAAGCTAAACATGACTGTCAATCTCCCTCGGACTGGGGCTCCATGCAAGATCTCACCTCGTGGGGTCTCAATGATTCTAAGAAAGGTGAGAAATCAGCCCAGAACTACACGGGAGGAGCTGGTCCATGACCTGAAAAGAGCTGGGACCACCGTTTCCAAGGTTACTGTTGGTAATACACTAAGACGTCATGGTTTGAAATCATGCATGGCACAGAAGGTTCCCCTGCTTAAACCAGCACATGTCAAGGCCCGTCTTAAGTTTGCCAATGACCATTTGGATGATCCATTGAAGATGGGTCGAGGCTGGGTCTTCCAACACGACAATGACCTGAAGCACACAGTCAGGAGAACCAAGGAGTGGCTCTGGAAGAAGCAGATCAAGGTTCTGGCGTGGCCTAGCCCGTCTCCAGACCTAAACCCAATAGAGAATTTTTGGAGGGAGCTCAAACTCCGTGTTTCTCAGCGACAGCCCAGAAACCTGACTGATCTAGAGAAGATCTGTGTGGAGGAGTGGGCCAAAATCCCTTCTGCAGTGTGTCAAACCTGGTGAAAAACTACAGGAAACGTTTGACCTCTGGAACTGCAAACAAAGGCTACTGTACCAAATATTAACATTGATTTTCTCAGGTGTTCAAATACTTATTTGCAGCTGTATCATACAAATAAATTGTTAAAAATCATACATTGTGATTTCTGGATTATTTTTTTAGATTATGTCTCTCACAGTGGACATGCACCTACGATGACAATTTCAGACCCCTCCATGATTTCTAAGTGGGAGAACTTGCAAAATAGCAGCGTGTTCAAATACTTATTTTCCTCACTGTATATATACATATAATGTCTGCGTCTGATTGGCTGTCTCCTCTCCTCATCCTTCTCTGCGTCTGATTGGCTGTCTCCTCTCTTCCGTCCCTCTCTGCGTCTGATTGGCTGTCTCCTCTCTCTCCTCCGTCCCTCTCTGCGTCTGATTGGCTGTCTCCTCTCTCTCCTCAGGACTCTCTGTCCCTCTCTGCGTCTGATTGGGCGGTGGCGGTGTGTTGTCACCTTGGCGGCAGTGCCGGCGGCTCTGCGCTGGTTGCCAAGGGAACAGGAAGCAGCGATGACATCAGCGAGGCTCTGCGGTGGGCCGAGGCATTCGCTCGCCAGAAAACACGCCGGTGAACTGTTTCCTGTCTGGACAGGAAGTATGGGGGCGGGACATTAAAGAGACAGCGGCCTGTTAACATGCTAATGGATAGCTGCTGCTGAACTGACAGGTGGACAAAATATCAGAAACACCTGAAACTGGAACATTATGACGTCATAAAGGGATTTCTTCTTCTGAGGATTATCAATGTTAAGATTTATTATTTATATTTCATAAATCTGAACTTTACTTTTCAAATAATATGTGGGGGGGGGTGTAGGGGACACCATGAGTAATCCTAATGGTTGACATGTGTAGAACTAAATAAAGTTAGACGTTTTCAACAATGTGTTTGTCATCTGCAGATTGATTTTAAGTGTGGGGGGGGGGCTGTAATAGAACGAGAAACAGCGACACCTAGTGGGTAATTCTTTGGGCTTTTCCGCCTTTAATTGATAGGACAGTTAGGTGAGAAGGGGGGAGACATGGGGAGAGAACGACATTAGCTTAAAGCACATTATGTAACAGGATTTATAATGAATAGAGAAAGGAGGAGACTCGTCTTCCTACAGAGGGCACAGAGACATTGAGGAACCAGCCCCAAACCCAAACCCAGGATAGAGAGTCTGAGTGAATGAGGTGTAGAAGGTGTGGAGGTGGATCAGTGAGTCAGAGGAGACTGTGTAGAAGGACAGAGAGCCAGCAGGACAGTCCACATACACTGCTACTCTCTCAGAGGAGGAGGAGAGAGGGAGGCCTGTTCTTCTGTCATTGTGACAGACAGAGTAACGACCGTCAGAGCAGCTCAGTCTCCAGGACTGATCATCCCATCCAAACACACTGTCATCACCGACTCCTCTCCTGATTCCTCTGTAACTCACTGCTACATGAACCTCTCTTCTCCTCTCCACCTCCCAGTAACAACGACCAGTCAGACCATCTCTACACAGCAGCTGAGGACACCAGGACTCAAACCTCTCTGGATGATCAGGATATGGCTGATCCTCCTCCACACGTGTCACCGTCCTGTTGTTGTCAGACAGTTTGAGTTTTCTGCTCACTGTGTTGGTGTCAACTGTGAGTTCACAGGAATCTGACGGAGACAACGAGACACAACACAGCTGCAGTTATTAACCAATCAGAACATTGATGATGACAGGGTTGACTGAGTGATGTCACAGTTCCATGAATGAAACGTAAAACACACTTACACTTCCTCAGACCTGGTTTCAACCATCGGACTCCAGCAGGCTCCACCCTGAAAAAAGGGGGGGGGGGTTGTCAGAGCAGTGTGGAAACATGAACATTTCACACAGCTTTCTCAAATGTAAAAATAACTCAGAGGTCTGTGACTAGCTTTGACACAAAATGTTTCCAGCGCCTCTCTCAGGCTCTCCCTAGCAGGCCTCTTCATACCTGAGAGTGTCCAGTCTCCAGTTTGGATCCTCCAGCCCAGCAGACAGCAGCTTCACTCCTGAGTCTCCTGGATGATTGTAGCTCAGGTCCAGCACTCTCAGATGGGAGGGGTTGGAGCTCAGAGCTGAGACCAGAGCAGAACAGCCTTCCTCTGTGATCAGACAGCCTGAAAGACTGCAAACACACAGAACAACATACAGGAACCATCCATGAACATGTGGAGCCATGTTGTCTGTTGTTCAGCTACATTTTGGTCCAGATATAGATTTGGTGATCCTTTCTTTTACAGTCCCCTAATTACAAAGTATTTACCTTGTATAGTGTTATGTGCCGTATTGTCTTATGTCTGTGTTGGTTGTGTTTACTTTTTGTGTGTAATCCTATTCAGGTGTGTGCCATGTTGGTGAGAATGAAGAGATGGCTTCAGTGGAAGCCAGGTGATTATTTTGCATTTTTCCCAATCGGTTATTTGTCATGCCCCGGTGTGTAACGGCCTTATTTCTTAAGGTTTTACCTAGTACTTCAGTTGTAGTTTCTCTATATTACCTCCTTATTACCAGTGGTACTTATCTTATAATGTAATATTATTATTATGTAAGTACTTGGTAATTAGGGGACAGAAAAAGAAATGAAACCAATAATTTTAGATTTAGAAACCACTGCCGAAGTTTAGTTAAATGTACTTTGACACTTAGTATTAGCAGACGCTACACGTTAGGTGTTTATTCACTGATCAGAGTTTAAAAGGCTTAATGAATCCTGACCTGAGAGTCTCCAGTTTACAGTGTGGACTCTCCAGTCCATCAGAGATCAGCTTCCCTCCTGAATCCTGCAGGTTGTTGTTACTCAGGTCCAGCTCTCTCAGACTAGAGGACTCTGAGAGAACTGAGGACAGAGCTTCACAGCTTCTCTCTGACAGGTTACAGTTACTCAGTCTGAAGTGCCAACAATGACCAAAAAAGAAAAACATGATGTAATCAAATTAGTTTTACCCTTCAAGTATATCTCCAAAGCCATTAAGTATAAACTATGTTATTGTAATATAATAGAGTAAACAAGAATGAAAAAATATTGTCTCAGTTGTTCATATTGGAGACAAACCTACTGAACAAGTACACAACATGTGACTCTTATTCCTAAAGATAAATTACCATATTCAAACAATGCCTGACCTGAGTGTCTCCAGTTGACAGTGTGGACTCTTCAGTCCAGCAGAAAGCTGCTCTACTCCTGAATCCTGCAGGTTGTTGTTACTCAGGTCCAGCTCTCTCAGACTAGAGGACTCAGAGCTGAGAACTGAGGACAGAGCTTCACAGCTTCTCTCTGACAGGTTACAGTAAATCAGTCTGAAGAGATGAATGGAGGGAAAGAAGGTATTTATTTTCAACTCCTGTTGAAAGATAGCAAAGTATTAAATGATAAATAAGTCTCACTTACAGAGCTTTGTTGGAGGCTTTGACCACTGGAAGTAACATCAGAAGAGCCTCCTCTGAAGCAGAGTATTTCTTCAGGTCAAACACGTCCAGATCTTCTTCTAATGACAGTAAGATGAAGACCAGAGCTGACCACTGAGCAGGAGACAGATTATATCTGAAAAGACTTCCTGAACTCAGGTACTGTTGGATCTGCTCCACTAGAGAACGATCATTAAGTTCATTCAGACAATGGAACAGATTGATGCTTCTCTCTGCAGACAGATCATCACTGATCTTCTCCTTGATGTACTCTACTGTTTCCTGATTGGTCTCTGAGCTACTTCCTGTTAGTGTCATCAGACCTCGTAGGAGATTCTGATTGGTCTGCAGAGAAAGACCCAGAAGGAAGCGGAGGAACAAGTCCAGGTGTCCATTAGGACTCTGTAAGGCCTTGTCCACAGCACTCTGGTAGAACTGTGTTGATGGTGTTTGTTTTTCTGCCAGCAGGTTGACTCCAGAGTTGATGAAGGTCAGATGGACATGAAGAGCAGCCAGAAACTCCTGAACACTCAGATGGATGAAGCAGAACACCTTGTCCTGGTACAGTCCTCTCTCCTCTTTAAAGATCTGTGTGAACACTCCTGAGACCACTGAGGCTGCTCTGATATCGATGCCACACTCTGTCAGGTCTGATTCATAGAAGATCAGGTTGCCTTTCTGCAGCTGCTCAAAAGCCAGTTTTCCCAGAGACTCAATCATCTTCCTGGTCTCTGGACTCCAGTGTGGATCTGTCTCAACTCCTCCATCATACTTGATGTTCTTGACTTTGGACTGAACCACCAGGAAGTGGATGTACATCTCAGTAAGGGTCTTGGGCAGCTCTCCTCCCTCTCTGGTCTTCAAAACGTCCTCCAGAACTGTAGCAGTGATCCAGCAGAAGACTGGGATGTGGCACATGATGTGGAGGCTTCGTGATCTCTTGATGTGGGAGATGATCCTGCTGGCCTGCTTCTCATCTCTGAATCTCTTCCTGAAGTACTCCTCCTTCTGAGGGTCAGTAAACCCTCTGACCTCTGTCACCATGTCAACACACTCAGCAGGGATCTGATTGGCTGCTGCAGGTCGTGTGGTTATCCAGAGGCGAGCAGAGGGAAGCAGATTCCCCCTGATGAGGTTTGTCAGCAGCACACCCACTGAGGTGGACTCTGTAACATCAGTCAGGATCTCAGTGTTGAGGAAGTCCAGAGGAAGTCGACACTCATCCAGACCGTCAAAGATGAAGACCACCGGGACCTCTTCAAACCGGCAGATTCCTGCTTCTTTGGTTTCACTAAAGAAGTAATCAACAAGTTCCACCAAGCTGAACTTTCTCTCTTTCAGCACATTCAGCTCTCTGAAGGTGAATGGGAATGTGAACTGGATGTCCTGGTTGGCTTTGCCTTCAGCCCAGTCCAGAGTGAACTTCTGTGTTAAGACTGTTTTCCCGATGCCAGCCACTCCCGTTGTCATCACTGCTCTGATTGGTTCATCTCTTCCAGGTGGGGCTTTAAAGATGTCTTCTTGTCTGATTGTTGGTTCTGGTCTGTCTGGTTTCCTGGATGCTGTTTCAATCTGTCTGACTTCATGTTCATCATTGACCCCTGCAGCGCCTCCCTTCATGAGGTAGATCTCTGTGAACATCTGATTCAGAAGGGTTGGGTTTCCTGCTTTAGCAATCCCCTCAAACACACGCTGGAACGTCTTCTTCTGGTTAGACTTGAATTTATTCTGATAAACTCCAGAATGACTTCCTAAATGAAAACACAACAAATGGAAAAATGAAGGGAAGGATGAAGCATCCGTGCACTGTTCAGGAAAGGGCAGGTCAAACAAATGGGATCCAAGGCCAGGACCAAAAACCATAATGCCAATGGACCCATGTTACTGAAGCAGAGATGGAAGACAGGAGGGAGGAGGGGGAAAGGGATGTCGTTGACCCCAAGGACAAAGGGGAGGAAAGGAAACAAACGACCTGGTAACAAGCTCTGCAAGCAATGCAGGAGGGCAGAAGAGTCTTAAAAAAGAGGGTTCTCTGGGATGAGATCAGAGGAAGTCAAGCCAGCCTGCGGAGGGAAGACTGCGTCCCGTGACAAGGGAAAGGGGAAAGAGAAGGAGAGTGTCAGGCGTTGCAGGGAATTCTGGACCCAAATGCAGAGACAGACGGGAATGTTGAGTTTGAGGTTTTAATAAAATAATGTGCCAAAACGTGTCCTGTAACAACAGGCAACATCCAAACACAGGAACTGGCAGAAACACAAAAACCGGAATAACGAAAATACAGTAAAGCAAAGACCAACCGGGTAGACGACACACATGGAACATATAATACCATAAACACTACAATGACTTGACAACTGACAATAAAAATAATAATAATAATAATAATAATTATAATTATAATAATAATAATAATAATAATTATAATGTATACTTTAGGGGACAAGAGGAACACAAGGGCTGGGACACAGGTGGAAGACATCAGGTAATCACAAGGGCAGGAAATCACAGGAAGTAACCAGGGGTACAGGAGCACCAGTTATTATTTTTATTATATTAGTTATATACTAATGCAGAGACATTAGAGAAATCCTCTTACTGCTCTGCAGACGGTCAGCCAGCTCGTCCTGCTTCATTCTCCTCAGGAAGTGCAGTGTGATCTCCAGAAACGCCTTTCTGGTGCTCCTCTGCTCTTCATCCTCACCCTCCCTCGGACTCTCTGGGCATTCTGGGTAATCTGTACTCAGAAGCTTCTGGATCTTCTTCAACTCGTTCTTCACAAAAGTGACGATGTTCTCCTCCAGCAGCTGGAACAGAAGATTATATGAATCAAATCAGACTGAAATCATGGAGGCAGATCAGATCCATGATGGACAGACTGAGGACCCTCTGGTCTGAACAGGGCAGCATGGAGATGATTGGGAACAGAACAGAAGTAAAGTAGTATTAGTACATGTACAGACCATAAAGATGGAGTCCAGGTGGGTTGGGTTGTGCTGGGCGGACTGGGACCCACTGGGACCTTCTGGGACCCATTGGGACCCTCTGGGACCCTCTGAGCTCTCCTGGTCCACTCTGTAGCAGAGATGGTAAAAGTACTCAATTCCCGTACTCAAGTAGAAGTACAGATACTTGTGTTAAGAAATACTCTGCTAAAAGTAGAAGTACAGATACTTGTGTTAACCTTCATGTTGTCCTTGGGTCAAATTTGACCCGTTTTCAGTTATTTTATTTTTTTTGGGCCGTCGAAATAAGTGCTGAAAATGTCAAAAATAAAGATTTGGCAAAAACTTTGGCAAAAACATCAAAAAAGCACCCACAACATTGAAAAAGTGACAAAAATGCTGGAAAAAGCGATAATAATGTTGAAAAAAGTGAACTTTTGTTTTTCCTGGTCAACGGGAAGACAACACAAGGGTTAAAAAATACTCTGGTAAAAGTAGAAGTACAGGCTTGGAAAGGTACTTAAAGTATAAAGTAAAAGTAGTGTTGAGAATGAAAAAAATTAACTGAGAGCAAATCTTTGAACATGGAGTCTAATAGTAATAAATGTAATATGTAAATGTAATATTTCAACCATGTCCGTCCATAATACTACGCTAACGTTACTGCTAACGTTAGCGCCATCAAGCTGTAATGATTTTCTGTCGAGTTGTCTTGTTGTGGTGCGGAAGTGTAGCGCATATTCATCCAATTAGTAACCTAGCTGATGTTATAACGTGATGATGTCATAGCTGAGGTTATAACGTGATGATGTCATAGCTGATGTTATAACGTGACTATGACTTACTCTGCTGTTGGTGAAGCTTGATCTTTAAAAACCAGCGGTGGCTCCATAGACTGGTTGCTCTTAATGGACACACAGCTGGGTCCATGTCCCGGTCCAGGTCCGTGCTGCTTCTCCGGGCTTCATCACAACACAGACAGAAGTTTAAGTGTTAGAAATACAGCATAGAGAAATACAGCACATAGAAATACAGCATATAGAAATACAGCACATAGAAATACAGCATATAGAAATATAGCACATAGAAATACAGCATATAGAAATACAGCACAGAGAAATACAGCATATAGAAATACAGCACATAGAAATACAGCACATAGAAATATAGCACATAGAAATACAGCATATAGAAATACAACATAGAGAGAGACACCTGGTAAGAGAGACACCAGGTAAGAGAGACACCTGGTAAGAGATCCACCTGGTAAGAGAGACACCTGGTAAGAGAGACACCAGGTTAGAGAGACACCAGGTAAGAGAGACACCTGCTAAGAGAGACACCTGGTAAGAGAGACACCTGGTAAGAGAGACACCTGGTAAGAGAGACACCTGGTAAGAGAGACACCAGGTTAGAGAGACACCTGGTAAGAGATCCACCTGGTAAGAGAGACACCTGGTAAGAGAGACACCAGGTTAGAGAGACACCAGGTAAGAGAGACACCTGCTAAGAGAGACACCTGGTAAGAGAGACACCAGGTAAGAGAGACACCTGGTAAGAGAGACACCAGGTAAGAGAGACACCAGGTTAGAGAGACACCTGGTAAGAGAGACACCAGGTAAGAGAGACACCTGGTAAGAGATCCACCTGGTAAGAGAGACACCAGGTAAGAGAGACACCTGCTAAGAGAGACACCTGGTGAAATGGAGATGAAAACTGCTGGAATTCTGCTTGAGGAGACATAAGGAGGAGACATAAACGTTGTCCTCTCACCTCTGAGCTTTGGTCTGGCTGTCCTGTCCCCCCCACTGAGCAGTCTGTCTGTCTTCACACTGCTCCATGCTGCTGGACTCAGCCTTTCATCTGGAGAGGAAACACATCATCATTTCTCCTGCTGCCCCCCCACGCACTAGCTCAATATGGGGCAACATCACATGATCAATATGGGGCAACATCACATGATCACTATGGGACAACATCACATGATCAATATGGGACAACATCACACGATCAATATGGGACAACATCACACGATCAATATGGGACAACATCACATGATCACTATGGGACAACATCACATGATCACTATGGGACAACATCACACGATCAATATGGGACAGCATCACACGGTCAATATGGGACAACATCACATGATCAATATGGGACAACATCACACGATCACTATGGGACAACATCACACGGTCAATATGGGACAACATCACACGATCAATATGGGACAGCATCACACGGTCAATATGGGACAGCATCACATCGATCAACTATGGGACAGCATCACACGGTCAATATGGGACAACATCACACGATCACTATGGGACAACATCACACGATCACTATGGGACAACATCACACGATCACTATGGGACAACATCACACGATCACTATGGGACAACATCACACGATCACTATGGGACAACATCACACGATCACTATGGGACAACATCACACGATCACTATGGGACAACATCACACGATCAATATGGGACAACATCACACGATCACTATGGGACAACATCACACGATCACTATGGGACAACATCACACGATCACTATGGGACAACATCACACGATCACTATGGGACAACATCACACGATCACTATGGGACAACATCACATGATCACTATGGGACAGGCTCCATAGAGCTTATGTTCCAGCTGATAGCAACATATCGAGCTACAGTGGGTACGGAAAGTATTCAGACCCCTTTAAATTTTTCACTCTTTGTTTCATTGCAGGCATTTTCCAAAAATCAAAAAAGTTCATTTTATTTCTCAGTAATGTACACTCAGCACCCCATCTTGGACAGAAAAAAACAGAAATGTAGAAATTTTTGCAAATTTATTAAAAAACAAAAACTGAAATATCACATGGTCATAAGTATTCAGACCCTTTGCCGTGACCCTCATATGTAACTCAGGTGCTGTCTATTTCTTCTGATCATCCTTGAGATGGTTCTACACCTTCATTGGAGTCCAGCTGTGTTTGATTATACTGATTGGACTTGATTAGGAAAGCCACACACCTGTCTATATAAGACCTTACAGCTCACAGTGCATGTCAGAGCAAATGACAATCATGAGGTCAAAGGAACTGCCTGAGGAGCTCAGAGACAGAATTGTGGCAAGGCACAGATCTGGTCAAGGTTACAAAAAAATTTCTGCTGCACTTAAGGTTCCTAAGAGCACAGTGGCCTCCATAATCCTCAAATGGAAGACGTTTGGGACGACCAGAACCCTTCCTAGAGCTGGCCGTCCGGCCAAACTGAGCTATCGGGGGAGAAGAGCCTTGGTGAGAGAGGCAAAGAAGAACCCAATGGTCACTGTGGCTAAGCTCCAGAGATGCAGTCGGGAGATGGGAGAAAGTTGTAGTAAGTCAACCATCACTGCAGCAATCCACCAGTCGGGGCTTTATGGCAGAGTGGCCCGAAGGAAGCCTCTCCTCAGTGCAAGACACATGAAAGCCCGCATGGAGTTTGCTAAAAAACACCTGAAGGACTCCAAGATGGTGATAAATAAAATCCTCTGGTCTGATGAGACCAAGATAGAACTTTTTGGCCTTAATTCTAAGCGGTATGTGTGGAGAAAACCAGGCACTGCTCATCACCTGTCCAATACAGTCCCAACAGTGAAGCATGGTGGTGGCAGCATCATGCTGTGGGGGTGTTTTTCAGCTGCAGGGACAGGACGACTGGTTGCAATCGAGGGAAAGATGAATGCGGCCAAGTACAGGGATATCCTGGACGAAAACCTTTTCCAGAGTGCTCTGGACCTCAGACTGGGCCGAAGGTTTACCTTCCAACAAGACAATGACCCTAAGCACACCGCTAAAATAACGAAGGAGTGGCTTCACAACAACTCCGTGGCTGTTCTTGAATGGCCCAGCCAGAGCCCTGACTTAAACCCAATTGAGCATCTCTGGAGAGACCTGAAAATGACTGTCCACCAACGTTTACCATCCAACCTGACAGAACTGGAGAGGATCTGCAAGGAGGAATGGCAGAGGATACCCAAATCCAGATGTGAAAAACTTGTTGCATCTTTCCCAAAACGACTCATGGCTGTATTAGATCAAAAGGGTGCTTCTACTAAATACTGAACAAAGGGTCTGAATACTTATGACCATGTGATATTTCAGTTTTTGTTTTTTAATAAATTTGCAAAAATTTCTACATTTCTGTTTTTTTCTGTCCAAGATGGGGTGCTGAGTGTACATTACTGAGAAATAAAATGAACTTTTTTGATTTTTGGAAAATGGCTGCAATGAAACAAAGAGTGAAAAATTTAAAGGGGTCTGAATACTTTCCGTACCCACTGTATAATAAGAAAAAAACAACGCTGTCAACACGTCGCTATGACGATGCAGATGCAATTTGTCTTTTATTGCCGCTGCAAGAGTCTTTTTGGAGACATGTCTCTCTGTCTGAGTGTCTTCCATTGTCTCCCAGGACGTCCCACGGCTTGTCCTAACCTTTGTCGGCCATTTCCTTCCTGAGTTCCTAATAAATTAAATCCAGAAAGTCTCTTGTCTCCTCGTTCATCCACGTCCCATGTGTGAGACAGAGGACATACTGGGGGACATTAACTTCTTTTTCTTCGTTTTGTGGTGGGTTGCAACCATAAAATGACCTAAAACTTAATCAACTCATTATTTATTCAGCAGATCAGGTTTCATCAGCGTTTATCACAGAAGAAGAAAATCATCATCTTCATCATCTTCATCATCACCATCATCAACTCATTTCCTCTGATCAGATTTACTGTTTCCATGAAGCATTTTTCATCAACATCGTTAATTCAGATAAAACATGATGATGAGCCAGAGCTAGTGAGACTCTGATTGGCTCTTCACAGTTGAAGGAGTCAGAGGACGCTGCTGTAGTTCTGCTATCAGACCACTAGATGGAGCCACAAACAGACACACACACACACACTCACACACACACACACACACACACACACACACACACACACATCTCTGACCTTAGCCTTCATTGTGAGCTAGGTAGGTTAAAGTGGAGTCCTTCCTTACCTCCTACCCCCCCCCCCATCCTCCCGCTCTCAGCCTTCATTTTGAGCTCAACTACGCAGCTGAAAGTTTCCTGAACAACAACATGTAAAGGGAAATAAGAAGAGAAGAAGAAACTTTATATGAACTTTACAGAGCAGAAACTAAGGAAATAAGAAGAGAAGAAGGAACTTTACAGAGCAAAAACGAACTGAAGAGACATGCTGCACATGTAGTGGAAGTAAAAAACGATGAAACTTACAGTTTCCTCAAGTCAAAATGTGGGGAACTACACCCCGTCTCATCTATTTCCTCATGAGTCACAGCCCTACCTTTAAGGAAGAGGATTTTCACAATAAGAGCTTTGTTTCCTGTCAGTGGTTGTTCTTCTTTCGTCCCGTGAATGCAACAAGAGAGACTTTCCACACGTTGAGTTTATACATGTTTTAAGTGTCACATTTTATTATCAACCCTCATGTTGTCCTCGGGTGTTTTCATGTAACAGTGTTCTTTTTATTACCCAAAATAACATGTTTGATTCCACATGCTCTTTGGCAAGTACAAATAGAACAGCATATCTCCACCAGACTCCATGTAAATAATCACTACTTTTAGCGTGTATAGAGCAGCATATCTCCACCAGACTCCATGTAAATAATCACTACTTTTAGCATGTATAGAGCAGCATATCTCCACCAGACTCCATGTAAATAATCACTACTTTTAGTGTGTATAGAGCAGCATATCTCCACCAGACTCCATGTAAATAATCACTACTTTTAGCATGTATAGAGCAGCATATCTCCACCAGACTCCATGTAAATAATCACTACTTTTAGCGTGTATAGAGCAGTATATCTCCACCAGACTCCATGTAAATAATCACTACTTTTAGCGTGTATAGAGCAGCATATCTCCACCAGACTCCATGTAAATAATCACTACTTTTAGCGTGTATAGAGCAGCATATCTCCACCAGACTCCATGTAAATAATCACTACTTTTAGCATGTATAGAGCAGCATATCTCCACCAGACTCCATGTAAATAATCACTACTTTTAGCGTGTATAGAGCAGCATATCTCCACCAGACTCCATGTAAATAAACACTGCTTTTAGCATGTATAGAGCAGCATATCTCCACCAGACTCCATGTAAATAATCACTACTTTTAGTGTGTATAGAGCAGCATATCTCCACCAGACTCCATGTAAATAATCACTACTTTTAGCATGTATAGAGCAGCATATCTCCACCAGACTCCATGTAAATAATCACTACTTTTAGCATGTATAGAGCAGCATATCTCCACCAGACTCCATGTAAATAATCACTACTTTTAACGTAGGAACTCCCTGTTCCTGATCCGGTTTAATCTGCAGGTGAAACTCCCAGCATGCTCCTTGGTCATTTGATGGCGAGCCAGAGCCACTGCATGGGAAGAAAAAGAGTTGAGAGATGATAATACTGATAAACTGGTCAGATACTGGATCAGGTTTGCCTGCTGCAGGTCCAGCTGGATCCTCCCCTCTGGTCCAGAGTTCTGAACATCTCTGGGGAAGAAAAAACTGTTAAAAACTTTATTTGAACCTTTTTTACGGTCATTTTCTCCAGAAGGAAGCAGAATTAGGAAGAATTTGAAAAACACACAACGATGAACCCAGAAAATTTTACAGTTTTTAATTCTGATAAAATGTTAAAAAGTCCAAATTCTCCCTGCTTTCCAAGATTCTGACAAAATATATAGGAAGGAATATCCACTCCCCTATAGGATTATCAGGACCACCATACTAATACTGTGTATGTAGTAGTGTATGTAGTATTATATGTAGTACATGTAGTATTATCCACTCCCCTGTAGGATTATCAGGACCACCATACTAATACTGTGTATGTAGTAGTGTATGTAGTACATGTAGTATTATCCACTCCCCTATAGGATTATCAGGACCACCATACTAATACTGTGTATGTAGTAGTGTATGTAGTACATGTAGTATTATCCACTCCCCTATAGGATTATCAGGACCACCGTACTAAGACTGTGTTTGACCCCCTTTCTCCTTCAGAACTGCCTTAATTCTACGAGGCATTGATCCAACAAGGTGCTGAAAGCATTCTTTAGAGATGTCGGCCCATATTGAGAGGATAGCATCTTGCAGTTGATGGAGATTTGTGGGATGCACATCCAGGGCACGAAGCTCCCGTTCCACCACATCCCAAAGATGCTCTATTGGGTGGAGATCTGGTGACTGGGGGGGGCATTTTAGTCCAGGTTGAGATCTGGTGACTGGGGGGGCCATTTTAGTACAGGTGGAGATCTGGTGACTGGGGGGATCATTTTAGTCCATTCTTTGTAAACCCTAGAAATGGTTGTGGGTGTAAATCCCAGTAACTGAGCAGATTGGGAAATACTCAGACCGGCCCGTCTGGCACCAACAACCATGCCACGCTCAGAATGTCTTAAATCCCCTTTCTTTCCCATTCTGACATTCAGTTTGGAGTTCAGGAGATGGTCTGGACCAGGACCACACCCCTAAATGCATTGAAGCAACTGCCAGCAGCTCCGACTGTTTTATATGTTTATATTGCTTGTAACATTTGTTGCTTATACCGTCAACACTCTGCTGGTTTATGATCTCCAAACGCTGCTAGATCTGAGAATAGCCGCCAAAAATCTTGTCAACTTTGATTATTATGGACAAAAAACGTTGCCCCCTTTCCTATCTGACATTCCAACGTACCTCTGCCGCGCTGCAGCGCCACTTCCGCAGCGAAGGCGGCACCGCCGGGGTAAGCGTGGTGGCTGTCTAGTGAGGCTGAGGGCCAGATTGGTACGTCCTGATCGGGGTGGATGTAGAGCGGGGCCTTGCCTTTGTGCCTCTTGATGTTTGCTGGATCCTGCTGCTGCCTGGTTGGTGCCAGTGCTGGGCTTCCAGCCCCACGGACCCTGCAACCCTCGTCTCCGTGGCGCGGAGTAGACCTGGGGAACCTGCGGCCTCTGCGTTGGGCCTCCGTGCCGGCTGGTCGTCCTGACCCGCCAGTCGCCCTGACCCGCCAGTCGCCCTGACCCGCCAGTCGCCCTGACCCGCCAGTCGCCCTGACCCGCCAGCTCTTGCCGGGTTTGGCCTGGTAATCGCCAGATTGCTTGCAAATAAATAATTTA
Source organism: Etheostoma nigrum (assembly GCA_029931835.1). NCBI lineage: Eukaryota > Metazoa > Chordata > Actinopteri > Perciformes > Percidae > Etheostoma > Etheostoma nigrum. The sequence goes on from CM057238.1 coordinate 35,239,081, forward strand.
TCCTTAAGGACTTCTTCATATCCCGGGAGCTGGATTTCCTCTTTATCTCCGAGACCTGGCTGAGTGTTGGTGAGTCCAGGGTCTTCACCGAACCTTTACCTGATGAGTACTCCTTTTTTAACTCTCCTCGGACGTCTGGCCGAGGAGGAATTGCGACTGTTTTTAAGAGTGACTTTAAATGTAAGCAGTTATCGCTGTCATCCCTCTTCTCCAGCTTTGAACTCGGTTTGTCTGAGCCGGGACCCCCTCACACGGTGTTGTGGTCTACCGGCCTCCCAAAGACAACAGACATTTTTTAACTCAATTTTCAGTGTTTTTGGCCGATATTATAGAATAGAATAGAATAGAATAGAATTCAACTTTATTGTCATTACACTGTCACAAGTACAAGCAACGAAATGTGGTTTACATCTATCCAGAAGTGCTATGCAGGGTATAAATATTATATATAATTTTATGTATAAGCAAATGTAATAGTAAAGAACTATAAAATGTTGTATAAAAAATATAAATATGGGAGCTCTATGACAGATTATACAGATTATACACAATATAAAGTATGTGTATAAGCAAAAAAAATAAATAAAAAAAAAATAATTGTAAGGGACTTTATATAAAATGTTGTGTATAAATATAAAGAGGTCTATGCACAGATTATACAGAATATACAGGAGTGTTAGTAAAAGGATTATATATGTATTAGCAGGTTTATAATACAGGATAAATAATGGCAGATTAGATTTACAGAATCTATACCGATTATATACATATGTGTATGTGTGGGAGGGGAACAGTCCATGGTATGTGTGTGCGTGTGAGGACAGTCCATATATTATTATTGTATGGGTGAACAGGGGGGGTTGCAGTTCTTATAGTTGTGTCAGTTGTGTCAGGAGGCGTTATGCCCAAATATGGCCGGGTCCTTATTGTTGGAGACTGTAATATTCATGTGTGTTGCCCTTTTAGCGCGAGACTTTTTAAACATCATTGACTCTTT
>CM057238.1:35245077-35280077 GCA_029931835.1 Etheostoma nigrum
GATTGTGACATTTTTATAGCTAGAACAGTAGGTTTTACCATTTATATCATGTATCTAGTGTGGGAAATGTCGTTTCACTAGGTTTTTACATGGGTTAGACCACTGGACATCCAAATACCCCACCCCCCCAGCCCATCAGTCTCCATAGGATAACATGGGAATACTCGACCCCCCCCCCCCTACCTGGTGGGCTCAAATATAATTTCATCTAAAACTGCTTTTCCATGTCTCACCTCCATAAATAATTGTATAAACACAGATATGTGTGCATTGACTTAAAATCCATGGAGTTCCAGCCAGGTCGGGGACAGTGGAAACAGCTGTTTCCACTGTCCAGACATAGATTATGATTACATGATTACAGCCTGTTTTGCTTCTCATGTAAACAAGCATGAAATATGAAAGTCTGGGATTGTGGAGACACTAACTGGTCTACTGAATGAGCATGGAGTCAAACCTTTAAAGGTTCAGTAGGTAACTTTTGTAAAAATTTATTTTTTACATATTTGTTAAAACTGTCACTATGTCCTGACAGTAGAATATGAGACAGATAATCTGTGAAAAAATTAAGCTCCTATGGCTCCTCCCTGTGTCCCTGATGCCATTTGGCAGAAATACACCGCTCCCGGTCAAAACAGCCAATCAGAGCCAGGAGGACTGTCTTAGCAGTGTCAATCACTCTCGTGTACGCGCTGCTCATACCCCCTCCCCCCCGCGTACCGTGTTCAAGCTCAAGACTGCCCGTGTGCTGCAGCTGTGCTAATCACGGAGAAACAACTTTTCAGGAAAACTGCTAATTTCTCGAGTGACACCTGCTCAGAAAACAAAGACGGGCAAACAGAAGAAGACCGATGACGAAAAGCGAGCTAAAAAGAAAGAATTAAACCGAGCCGAAATAAAACGAGGGTCGACATCGGAGGCTTTTCAGAGGCGGAGGGAGCTACGCCTCCTGAAAGGATTCAACACGGATTCAGGGCTAGCCACATTTCTGCTCAACCTGTAAGTATCCCTGCTGGATTTGTTTCATTATGTAAGAACTACACAACTAAGATAGCGATGGTTACAGTATCGTTGGCGATAGCGCAAATCTCATTTTACTCTGTAGCTTGTTGCTAGCTAAGTCTAACAGTTAGCTTGTTAGCTTGTAGCACGGCAGGAATGTTGTAGCTAACTCGTTCACCCTCCGTATAAGCAATATTGTTTCGATACCTACATTTAGTAAGCCTAAATGTGTTTTTGTTGATCATAATTAAATGCAGCTATGGTGAAACTACTTTAATTGTGCGCTGCCCCTGCCCCTGTTTCTTCCCCCTCAGGATTGTAAATCAAATGTCTGACACACATTCTTTATGCTCCTCCAACAGGTCAGACATCGCCCCAAACACAGAGGCACGTGAAGGAATCGTCTTTCAGTCCAAATCAAGATGTTCAGTATTTCCTTGTGTGTACTTTGCAAAAAAAGCTGATTTATTTTACCCATATGCAAAATAAAACCTAAGACATATTTCTAAGATGTTGTTATTCCTTGGCTTAGTGAGCTTCCTCGGTGATTCATCATTCCTACTGAAAGTTTAGTGTTTTAAATTGATCCAAAAGGTAATTCAGTAATGTACTGTGTAAAGTGCTGCTTTTGTTCTCACAAATGAGCGATTACATAAACATTTTTAATCCCTTTTTTATTGAAAAATATTTCCAAAACTTTAATAAAATTTTAAATAAGCAATTTTTTTACATAAAGTTTTAAAAGCACAGCACACAACAGCTAAACCCTCCTCAGAATAAATCCCCTGTATTGTGTGGAAAGCATCGGTGGCCCTGCTTACTAGCCTGCGCGTTCACGGCAGGCTCGAGGAGCTGTGGAGGGGGGGGCTGTAGCGCAGCAGAGAGCAAGGGGGAGGAGCCTGTAAGGTGTGCTTGTTCAAATTTTTAGGCTAAGTCCACGTTTCCTCAAAACTACCTACTGCAGCTTTAAATGAAAAACACTCAGTAACAAAAACAGTAATCAAAAAAATGTAACCGCTAATGAAGTTTACGTTTGACCATCAAAACTCGTTTATCGTCTGATAGGAGGAGGTTAACATGCTCCATGGTCTGATAGGAGGAGGGTAACATGCTCTATGGTCTGATAGGAGGAGGTTAACATGCTCTATGGTCTGATAGGAGGAGGGTAACATGCTCTATGGTCTGATAGGAGGAGGTTAACATGCTCTATGGTCTGATAGGAGGAGGTTAACATGCTCTATGGTCTGATAGGAGGAGGTTAACATGCTCCATGGTCTGATAGGAGGAGGTTAACATGCTCTATGGTCTGATAGGAGGAGGGTAACATGCTCTATGGTCTGATAGGAGGAGGGTAACATGCTCTATGGTCTGATAGGAGGAGGTTAACATGCTCTATGGTCTGATAGGAGGAGGGTAACATGCTCTATGGTCTGATAGGAGGAGGTTAACATGCTCCATGGTCTGATAGGAGGAGGTTAACATGCTCTATGGTCTGATAGGAGGAGGTTAACATGCTCTATGGTCTGATAGGAGGAGGTTAACATGCTCTATGGTCTGATAGGAGGAGGTTAACATGCTCTATGGTCTGATAGGAGGAGGTTAACATGCTCTATGGTCTGATAGGAAGAGGTTAACATGCTCTATGGTCTGATAGGAGGAGGTTAACATGCTCCATGGTCTGATAGGAGGAGGTTAACATGCTCTATGGTCTGATAGGAGGAGGTTAACATGCTCTATGGTCTGATAGGAGGAGGGTAACATGCTCTATGGTCTGATAGGAGGAGGTTAACATGCTCTATGGTCTGATAGGAGGAGGTTAACATGCTCTATGGTCTGATAGGAGGAGGATAACATGCTCTATGGTCTGATAGGAGGAGGTTAACATGCTCTATGTTCTGATAGGAGGAGGTTAACATGCTCTATTGTCTGATAGGAGGAGGTTAACATGCTCTATGGTCTGATAGGAGGAGGATAACATGCTCTATGGTCTGATAGGAGGAGGTTAACATGCTCTATGTTCTGATAGGAGGAGGGTAACATGCTCTATGGTCTGATAGGAGGAGGGTAACATGCTCTATGGTCTGATAGGAGGAGGTTAACATGCTCTATGGTCTGATAGGAGGAGGGTAACATGCTCTATGGTCTGATAGGAGGAGGGTAACATGCTCTATGGTCTGATAGGAGGAGGTTAACATGCTCTATGGTCTGATAGGAGGAGGTTAACATACTCTATGGTCTGATAGGAGGAGGTTAACATGCTCTATGGTCTGATAGGAGGAGGTTAACATGCTCTATGGTCTGATAGGAGGAGGGTAACATGCTCTATGGTCTGATAGGAGGAGGGTGACATGCTCTATGGTCTGATAGGAGGAGGTTAACATGCTCTATGGTCTGATAGGAGGAGGTTAACATGCTCTATGGTCTGATAGGAGGAGGTTAACATGCTCTATGGTCTGATAGGAGGAGGTTAACATGCTCTATGGTCTGATAGGAGGAGGTTAACATGCTCTATGGTCTGATAGGAGGAGGTTAACATGCTCTATGGTCTGATAGGAGGAAGTCTTTTTCATGTGTTCACAGAGCGTTAAGGTATATTTCTGTGTGTTGGGTTAATTTGGGAATTAATACACACACATACACAGACACACAGACACACACACACACACACACATATGGAGCGGCTGTGGCTCAGTGGTAGAGCTGTTGCCTGCCAATTGGAAGGTTGGTGGTTCAATCCCTGGCCCTGCAGTCCCATGTCGAAGTGTCCTTGGGCAAGACACTGAACCCTGAGTTGAGTGTGAATGTGTGTATCTGATGAGCAGGTGTGTAGATGTGTGTGAGTGTGTATCGGATGAGCAGGTGTGTAGATGTGTGTGTGTGTGTATCTGATGAGCAGATGTGTGTGAGTGTGTATCTGATGAGCAGATGTGTGTGTGTGTGTATCTGATGAGCAGATGTGTGTGAGTGTGTATCTGATGAGCAGGTGTGTAGATGTGAGTGTGTATCTGATGAGCAGGTGTGTAGATGTGTGTGTGTGTGTGTGTGTGTGTATCTGATGAGCAGGTGTGTAGATGTGTGTGTGTGTGTATCTGATGAGCATATAGTATTACAGTAACTACTGTATATACTTGGACAGTAACAGTTAGTGTACAAGTATATTACTCCATCACTACGCGCCCATAATCAGAGATCCTCCATAGCAGAGGGATGAGTCACTCTGCGCCCATAATCAGAGATCCTCCATAGCAGAGGGATGAGTCACTCCGCGCCCATAACCAGAGGTGTTTCCCTGTCTGAGTCACAGGGAGGAAACTATTCAGACACACTCACATGATCATAAACACTCTCAGAAATATCTGCTTTAACAGATCAAAAGGCTGTATTTTACACACACACACACACTAAAAGTAGCAATTATTTACATGGAGTCTGGTGGAGATATGCTGCTCCATACATGCTAAAAGTAGTGATTATTTACATGGAGTCTGGTGGAGATATGCTGCTCTATACATGCTAAAAGTAGTGATTATTTACATGGAGTCTGGTGGAGATATGCTGCTCTATACATGCTAAAAGTAGTGATTATTTACATGGAGTCTGGTGGAGATATGCTGCTCTATACACGCTAAAAGTAGTGATTATTTACATGGAGTCTGGTGGAGATATGCTGCTCTATACACGCTAAAAATAGTGATTATTTACATGGAGTCTGGTGGAGATATGCTGCTCTATACATGCTAAAAGTAGTGATTATTTACATGGAGTCTGGTGGAGATATGCTGCTCTATACACGCTAAAAGTAGTGATTATTTACATGGAGTAAATGTGTTCTTGTTCTAATCTGTTTTAGGAGCTCGTCTCTAATCCTGAGTTCATCTTGGGTGGAGCCACCAGGACCGACATCTGCCAGGGAGCTCTGGGTGAGTTTTACTGACTGTCCCTGAACGCACCATAGACAGACAGAAAGACAGACCTACACTCTAGACCCTGGGGGGTGGGGTGCAGGGACACTAGAGCCGGGGAATCTGTTGTGTAAACGCCCTGATGAGAAACAGCTGATCTGCTGTAAATACAGGGCGCTGCCATGCTGAGCCCTGATTGGCCGAGCAGGAAGCTGCAGAACAGGAAGCAGACTGGCAGCTATTGTTATGTTGTTAGAGGGCGTGGGACACACACACACAGACATACACACACACACACACACACACACACTCCCTGGTGTTGTGGTATATGAATCATCGTGGCGTGCCTTCTTTAAACCACTCTGGGCGGTTGTGTAACTTCACTCTACACGTAGAAACACTCTGCTGTACTGATACTTATGCCCCAGTATTTTAACATAGGGGGGTGTATACTTATGCCCCTTTATTTTAACATAGGGGGATGTATACTTATGCCCCCTGTATTTTAACATAGGGGGATGTATACTTATGCCCCTTTATTTTAACATAGGGGGTGTATACTTATCCCCCTTTATTTTAACATAGGGGGGTGTATACTTATCCCCCTTTATTTTAACATAGGGGGGTGTATACTTATGCCCCCTGTATTTTAACATAGGGGGGTGTATACTTATGCCCCCTGTATTTTAACATAGGGGGTGTATACTTATCCCCCTTTATTTTAACATAGGGGGGTGTATACTTATGCCCCCTGTATTTTAACATAGGGGGGTGTATACTTATGCCCCCTGTATTTTAACATAGGGGGGTGTATACTTATGCCCCTGTATTTTAACATAAGGGGGTGTATACTTATGCCCCCTGTATTTTAACATAGGGGGGTGTATACTTATGCCCCTGTATTTTAACATAAGGGGGTGTATACTTATGCCCCCTGTACTTTAACATAGGGGGGTGTATACTTATGCCCCTGTATTTTAACATAGGGGGGTGTATACTTATGCCCCTGTATTTTAACATAGGGGGTGTATACTTATGCCCCCTGTATTTTAACATAAGGGGGGTGTATACTTATGCCCCCTGTATTTTAACATAGGGGGTGTATACTTATGCCCCCTGTATTTTAACATAGGGGGGTGTATACTTATGCCCCTGTATTTTAACATAAGGGGGTGTATACTTATGCCCCCTGTACTTTAACATAGGGGGGTGTATACTTATGCCCCTGTATTTTAACATAGGGGGGTGTATACTTATGCCCCCTGTATTTTAACATAGGGGGTGTATACTTATGCCCCCTGTATTTTAACATAGGGGGGTGTATACTTATGCCCCCTGTATTTTAACATAGGGGGGTGTATACTTATGTCCCCTGTATTTTAACATAGGGGGGGCTATACTTATGCCCCCTGTATTTTAACATAAGGGGGTGTATACTTATGCCCCCTGTATTTTAACATAGGGGGGTGTATACTTATGCCCCTGTATTTTAACATAGGGGGTGTATACTTATGCCCCTGTATTTTAACATAGGGGGTGTATACTTATGCCCCATAAGTATACACATAATAATACATGACTGTGGGACCTGTCTGTCTGTTGGAGACCTGTCTGTCTGATGGGGACCTGTCTGTGTGATAGGGATGTCTGTGCGATAGGGACCTGTCTTTCTGTCTGACCTGTCTATTTGACGGGGACCTGTCTGTGTGACGGGGACCTGTCTGTCTGACAGGGCGCTGTCTGTCTGACGGGGACCTGTCTGCTGTCTGACTGGGACCTTTCTATGTGATGGGGACCTGTCTGTCTGTGTGACCTGTCTGTCTGACGGGACCTGTCTGTCTGACGGCTCTTGTGTCTCCAGGTGACTGCTGGCTGTTGGCTGCCATCGCCTCGCTGACGTTGAACGAGTATGTGATGGCCCGAGTTGTTCCCACCGACCAGGGCTTTGGCAACGACTACGCTGGCATCTTCCACTTCCAGGTAAACATAGAAAAACGCAGGAAAACACAGGTAAACATAGAAAAACACAGGTAAACACAGGAAAACACAGGTAAACACAGGAAAACACAGGTAAACATAGAACAACACAAGTAAACACAGGAAAACACAGGTAAACACAGGAAAACACAGGTAAACACAGGAAAACAGGTAAACATAGAACAACACAAGTAAACACAGGAAAACACAGGTAAACACAGGAAAACAGGTAAACACAGGAAAACACAAGTAAACACAGGAAAACAGGTAAACACAGGAAAACACAGGTAAACACAGGAAAACACAGGAAAACACAGGTAAACACAGGAAAACAACAGAACTGTTGGGTCCTCGTAAATTCTGGAGTGTGGTCTAGACCTACTCTATCTGTAAAGTGTCTCAAGATAACTCTTGTTATGAATTGATACTATAAATAAAATTGAATTGAAATTGAATTGAAAACACAGGTAAACACAGGAAAACACAGGGAAACACAGATAAACACAGGAAAACAGGTAAACACAGGTAAACAGGTAAACACAGATAAACATCCCCTCAAGTACGCAACCTGGGCGTCATCATGGACTCCACCCTTTCCTTCCAACAGCACATCAAAAACACTACTAAAACGGCCTTCTACCATCTCAAGAACATTTCCAGACTTCGACAGTGGCTTTCCAATTCTGTAGCTGAGACCCTCATCCACTCCTTCATCACCTCCCGACTTGACTACTGCAACGGTATTCTTTTTGGTCTGCCTAGCAAGTCTACTGACAGACTTCAGTATGTCCAGAACTCTGCGGCTAGGATGCTCACCCACACAAAACTTGGACTTCACATCACTCCCATCCTGAAGAAACTCCACTGGCTGCCAATTAAGTCCCGGATCAAATATAAAATTCTCTTACTGACATACAAATCTCTCCATGGACTTGCACCTCACTACCTAACTGATCTGCTCCACCCATACACTCAGTCCCGGTCCCTGCGGTCCTCTGACAAGGACCTGCTTGCTGTCCCTAAAACCAGGCTCCGGACATTTGGTGACAGAGCCTTCTGTGTCAGTGCACCATCACTCTGGAACAAGCTTCCTCTTGTTATTCGCTCTGCCTCCTCTATTATTACCTTTAAAACCCAGCTAAAAACATACCTCTTCACTGAGGCGTATGGAGTTTAATCTCTCCTGGCCACACACCCTCACCTCTTAAGCCCCCCCCCCTTTGTTTGTTAAGCGTCCTTGGGTTTGTGAAAGGCGCTATAAAAGTCAAAGTTATTATTATTATTATTATTATTATTATTATTATTAAACACAGGTAAACACAGGAAAACATAGGTAAACACAGGTAAACACAGGAAAACACAGGTAAACACAGGTAAACACAGGTAAACATAGGTAAACACAATTAAACACAAGTAAACACATGTAACCACTGATAAACACAGGAACACACAGGAAAACACAGGAAAACACAGGAAAACAGATCAAACACAGGAAAACACAAGAAAACACAGGTAAACACAGGAAAACACAGGTAAACACAGGAAAACACAGGTAAAAACAAGTAAACATAATTACTAAATTATTTAAAACATTATTATTGCTCATTATAACTGCTCTTTTGTTTGTCTCTCTGTCTGTCTGTCTCCCTGCCTGTCTCCCTGCCTACCTGTGTGTCTGTCCCCCTGCCTGTCTGCCTGTCTACCTGTCTATCTCCCTACCTGTCTGTCTGCCTGTAGTTCTGGCAGTTTGGGGAGTGGGTGGACGTGGTGATTGACGACCGTCTGCCGGTTAAAGATGGAGAGCTGCTGTTCGTCCACTCGGCGGAGGGGAGGGAGTTCTGGAGCGCTCTGCTGGAGAAAGCCTACGCCAAGTAAGACCTGTCTGTCTGTCTGTCTGTCTGTCTACTTGGGGAGGTTTGTGGAGGGAATGTGTCTAGTTTGGAGGGGGACATGGCTAGTTTGTGGAGGTTTGGGGGGTACATGGCTAGTGTGTGGAGGGAACGTGGCTAGTTTGTGGAGGGAATGTGGCTAGTTTGTGGAGGTTTGGTGGGGGGAACATGACTAGATTTATATGTGTGTGTGTGTGTGTGTGTGTGTGTGTGTGTGTGTGTGTGTGTGTGTGTGTGTTGTGTCAGGGTGAACGGCTGCTATGAGGCTCTGTCCGGCGGCTCCACCACCGAGGGTTTTGAGGATTTCACCGGCGGCATCGCCGAGAACTACGACCTGCAGCGCCCCCCCCCCAACCTGTTCTTCATCATAAAGAAAGCTCTGGAGGCGGGGGCCCTGCTGGGCTGCTCCATAGACGTGAGGACACACACACAGAGAGAGACACACACACACACACAGGCACACACAGAGACACACACAGAGACACACACACAGAGACACACACATACACACACACACACACACACAGACACACAGAACATAAACCAAGTAACTATGGTAACTAAAGCGTCAGACACACACACACACACAAACACACACAGAGACACACACACTCAGACACACACACACACTCAGACACACACACACACACCGACACACACACACACACACACACACACTCAGGCACACAAACACACAGAACATGATCCAAGTAACTATGGTAACTAAAGCGTCAGACACACACACACACAAACACATACAGAGACACACACAAAAGCACACACACAGACTCACACCCTAAGACACACAGTACAGGACCTATGTAACCATGGTAACCACAGCGTCCCTGTTGCAGATCACCAGCGCCGCGGACTCGGAGGCCGTCACCCGGCAAAAGCTGGTGAAAGGCCACGCCTACTCGCTGACTGGCGCCGTGGAGGTGATGTCACTTCCTCCAAATAAAACCAGGACCAATCAGAATGAGGGAAACCAGAGGACCAATCAGATCTGTTCTGTGTTGTAGGTGAACTACCGCGGCCGCATGGAGAAGCTGGTGAGGGTCAGGAACCCCTGGGGACAGGTGGAGTGGACCGGGGCCTGGAGTGATGGGTAACACACACACACACAGCACACACACACACACACACACACACACACAGAAGTAAACCAGTAAACCTCTGCGTGGAGCCAGATCCAGAACTCAGCTTTACCTTAACAATAATAATTATTAATCAATTAACTAATAAATCCAGCTGTTGCCTGGTAACCCTAACCCAACATGCAATCTCAACGAAGGCAACAAGTACCAGCCAATCAGAGACGAGACATTCCTTGGCAGGACACCAAACTACCCGGCGTGTTTATTAATGTACATTAAAGTGTTATCAATGTGTTATTAACTTATTATATTATTATTATGTATTAACATGTATTAATGTGTTATTAACGTGGTATTAATATGTCATTAATGTGGTATTAACATGTTGTTAACATGTTTAATGTGTAATTAACATGTATTCATGTTTTATTAACGTGTATTAATGTGTTATTAATGTGTAGAATAACTTGTATTAACATGTTATTAATGTGTTAATAATGTGTGTTAACGTGTATTATTGTTTATTAACGCGTTGTTAATGTGTTAATAATGTGTATTAACGTGTTATTAATGTGTTAATAATGTGTTAATAATGTGTTAATAATGTGTGTTAACGTGTAATAGTGTTTATTAACGTGTTTTTAACGTGTTATTACTTCCTGTCCCTGCAGATCCCCCGAGTGGCAGTCGGTGCAGGGAGACGCGCCGCACGCCAAGGCCGAGGACGGCGAGTTCTGGTTGGTGGAGCCTAATCCATCATTGGGGCCACCCATTGGTGGATGAAGGTGTTATTGACCCCCTCCCTTCCTGTCTCTGCAGGATGTCATTCACTGACTTCCTGCGTCACTACTCCCGTATCGAGGTGTGCACGCTGACCCCCGACGCCATCGACAACGACACCGTCAAACACTGGAGCGTCAGCAAGTTCGACGGCATGTGGAGGAAAGGCTCCACCGCGGGGGGGTGCAGGAACCATCCCTGTGAGTACTGGGACCGGATCACCTGATTATTCAGGACAGAATCACCTAATTATTCAGGACAGAATCACCTGATTATTCAGGACAGAATTACCTGATTATTCAGGACAGAATCACCTGATTATTCAGGACAGAATTACCTGATTATTCAGGACAGAATCACCTGATTATTCAGGACAGAATCACCTAATAATTCAGGACAAAATCACCTGATTATTCAGGACAGAATCACCTGATTATTCAGGACAGAATCACGTCATTATTTATCACAGATCACTTGATTATTCATGTCAGACTCACGTGATGATCTGATGATTGTTCAGATGATCTGGTGATCTGATGATCTGATAATTGTCCATCTGCAGATACGTTCTGGATGAATCCCCAGTTCGTGATCAAGCTGGACGAGGAGGACGACGACCCCGAGGACGGAGAGGTGGGTTGCAGCTTCGTGGTTGGTCTGATCCAGAAGAACCGCAGGAAGCTGCGGAAGGTCGGCGAGGACATGCACACAGTCGGGTTCGCCATCTACGAGGTGAGACCTGGTCCTGTTGGTTAGGTTTCTATATGTATGTCATTTATTTAGGTTTTTATGCTAAGCTAAGCGGCTGTATGCTAAGCTAAGCGGCTGTAGCTTAATACTAACTGGACCTTTGTCTTGTGTTTTGTTCCAGGTTCCTAAACAGGTGAGCGCTGATCGCTGAGACGTCCTCCAGTTGCAATGTCCTCCAGCTATATATATACAGTGAGGAAAATAAGTATTTGAACACGCTGCTATTTTGCAAGTTCTCCCACTTAGAAATCATGGAGGGGTCTGAAATTGTCCTCGTAGGTGCATGTCCACTGTGAGAGACATAATCTAAAAAAAAATATCCAGAAATCACAATGTATGATTTTTAACTATTTATTTGTATGATACAGCTGCAAATAAGTATTTGAACACCTGAGAAAATCAATGTTAATATTTGGTACAGTAGCCTTTGTTTGCAGTTCCAGAGGTCAAACGTTTCCTGTAGTTTTTCACCAGGTTTGACACACTGCAGAAGGGATTTTGGCCCACTCCTCCACACAGATCTTCTCTAGATCAGTCAGGTTTCTGGGCTGTCGCTGAGAAACACGGAATTTGAGCTCCCTCCAAAGATTCTCTATTGGGTTTAGGTCTGGAGACTGGCTAGGCCCCCCCAGAACCTTGATCTGCTTCTTCCAGAGCCACTCCTTGGTTCTCCTGGCTGTGTGCTTCGGGTCATTATCATGTTGGAAGACCCAGCCTCAACCCATCTTCATTGCTCTGAGGGAAGGAGGTTCTTCCCCAAAATCTCGCAATACATGGCCCCGGTCCTCCTCTCCTTAATACAGTGCAGTCGCCCTGTCCCATGTGCAGAAAAACACCCCCAAAGCATGATGCTACCCCCCCCATGCTTCACAGTAGGGATGGTGTTCTTGGGATGGTCCTCATCATTCTTCTTCCTCCAAACACAGTTAGTGGAAAAAGTTCTATTTTGGTCTCATCTGACCACATGACTTTCTCCCATGACTCCTCTGGATCATCCAAATGGTCATTGGCAAACTTAAGACGGGCCTTGACATGTGCTGGTTTAAGCAGGGGAACCTTCCGTGCCATGCATGATTTCAAACCATGACGTCTTAGTGTATTACCAACAGTAACCTTGGAAACGGTGGTCCCAGCTCTTTTCAGGTCCTGGACCAGCTCCTCCCGTGTAGTTCTGGACTGATTTCTCACCTTTCTTAGAATCATTGAGACCCCACGAGGTGAGATCTTGCATGGAGCCCCAGTCCGAGGGAGATTGACAGTCATGTTTAGCTTCTTCCATTTTCTAATGATTGCTCCAACAGTGGACCTTTTTTCACCAAGCTGCTTGGACATGTCCCCGTTGCCCTTTCAAGCCTTGTGGAGGTGGTCAATTTTGTCTCTAGTGTCTTTGGACAGCTCTTTGGTTTTGGCCATGTTAGTAGTTGGATTCTTACTGATTGTATGGGGTGGACAGGTGTCTTTATGCAGCTAACGACCTCAAACAGGTGCATCTAATTTAGGATAATAAATGGAGTGGAGGTGGACATTTTGAAGGCAGACTAACAGGTCTTTGAGGGTCAGAATTCTAGCTGATAGACAGGTGTTCAAATACTTATTTGCAGCTGTATCATACAAAGAAATAGTTAAAAAATCGTACATTGTGATTTCTGGATTTTTTTTTTTAGATTATGTCTCTCACAGTGGACATGCACCTACGATGACAATTTCAGACCCCTCCATGATTTCTAAGTGGGAGAACTTGCAAAATAGCAGCGTGTTCAAATACTTATTTTCCTCACTGTATATATATATATATATATGTATATATATATATAATGCTGAGTTATGAGATCACATGACCACATTTTTCTGGAGGGAGGGGTTCTGTCTGTATCTCAGCTCATGAAGAATCTTATTGTCCCCCCCCCCCCACAGTTTTACGGGCAGCGGGACGTGCACCTGGACAAGAACTACTTCCTGTCCCACGCCCAGACCGCCCGGTCCGAGACCTTCGTCAACCTGCGGGAGGTGAGCACCCGCTTCAAGCTGCCCCCCGGGGAGTACCTGATCGTCCCCTCCACCTTCGACCCCCACCTCAACGGGGACTTCTGCATCCGCGTCTTCTCCGAGAAGCAGACCGAGACCACGTAAGACCACGTCCTCTGACCCCCCCCCCCCCCGCGACATCTCCAATTGGTGCATATATATACGACCTGAGCATGTGTGTGTGTCTGTCTGTGTGTGTGTGTGTCTGTGTGTTCGAATGTGTGTCTGTCTGGGTGTGTCTGTGTGTGTGTGTGTTGTCTTTTTGTCCCTTTTTTCAACGTATCCCTGCTGCTCTGTGTTGTTGTTGTCATGGTAACAGTCTGTGGGGTAAACAGGAAGTGTTTCTAACTCTGTAACGTCTCCGTCCTGTCAGACCCTGTGAGGACCCAGTCAGCGCAAAGCTGGACGACGTGAGGACACACACACACACAGACAGAGACACACACACACAGACACACACACACACACAGACAGAGACACACACACATACACACTCACACACAGAGATACACACACACACGCAAACACAGACACACACACAGAGACACACACACACACACACACACACACACATGCAGACACACACACACACACACACACAGATGATTTATAGTTTAATATAGAAACAGCTGTTTTGTGTTTTGTTAACGCTGCTGTTTGAATAAAGTTTGACCGTTGTCATGGCAACTGTGTCCAGGAGAAGGTGTCCGATTCGGAGGTGGACGCAGGCTTCAGAGGACTCTTCACCAAACTCGCCGGGCCTGTAAGTATGACATCACTTCCTGTCTGGCGGGGGACCAATCAGAGCAGAGCCTACTCAGGCAGAGCCTGTGTGTGTGTGTGTGTAGGTGTGTGTGTGTGTGTGTGTGTGTGAGTAGGTGTGTGTCTGTGTATGTGTGTGTAGGTGTGTGTGTAAGTGTGTGGGTTTGTGTATGTGTGTGTGTAGGTGTGATGTGTTTACTGTCTGGTTCCAGGACATGGAGATCTCTGCGTTGGAGCTGCAGACCATCATGAACAAGATCGTCTCCAAACGTAAGCTTCAACACCTGTTCTCCTCTTTACCTGTTCTCCTCTTTACCTGTTCACGTGTTCTCCTCTTTACCTGTTCACCTGTTCTCTTCTTTACCTATTCACCTCTTCTCCTTGTTACCTGTTCACCTGTTCTCCTCTTTACCTGTTCACCTGTTCTCCTCTTACCTGTTCACCTGTTCTCCTTTTACCTGTTCACCTGTTCTCCTTGTTACCTGTTCTCCTCTTTACCTGTTCACCTGTTTTCCTCTTTACCTGTTCACCTGTTCTCGTCTTTACCTGTTCTCGTCTTTGCCTGTTCACCTGTTCTCCTCTTACCTGTTCACCTCTTCTCCTTGTTACCTGTTCACATGTTCTCCTTGTTACCTGTTCACCTGTTCTCCTTGTTACCTGTTCTCCTCTTTACCTGTTCACCTGTTCTCTTCTTTACGTGTTCTCCTCTTTACCTGTTCACCTGTTCTCCTCTTACCTGTTCACCTCTTCTCCTTGTTACCTGTTCACATGTTCTCCTTGTTACCTGTTCACCTGTTCTCCTTGTTACCTGTTCTCCTCTTTACCTGTTCACCTGTTTTCCTCTTTACCTGTTCACCTGTTCTCGTCTTTACCTGTTCTCGTCTTTGCCTGTTCACCTGTTCTCCTCTTACCTGTTCACCTGTTCTCCTTGTTACCTGTTCACATGTTCTCCTTGTTACCTGTTCACCTGTTCTCCTTGTTACCTGTTCTCCTCTTTACCTGTTCACCTGTTCTCTTTTTTACGTGTTCTCCTCTTTACCTGTCCAGCTGTTTTCCTCTTTACCTGTTCTCTTCTTTACCTGTTCACCTGTTCTCCGTGTTACCTGTTCACCTGTTCTCCGTGTTACCTGTTCACCTGTTCTCCTTGTTACCTGTTCTCCTCTTTACCTGTTCACCTGTTCTCCTCTTTACCTGTTCACCTGTTCTCCTTGTTACCTGTTTACCTTCCTCTGTTTTTCTACAGTTGCGTGTTTTGCTATTTCAGACTCACTTCTACTCTTTTCCTGCGTTTCTAATGTAATGTGTAATGGAGTGTGTAGTGTGTAGTGTGTAATGTAGTGTGTAATGTAGTGTGTAGTGTAGTGTAATGTGTAGTGTGTAATGTGTAGTTTAATGTGTAGTGTGTAGTGTAATGTAATGTGCAGTTTGTAATGTAGTGTGTAGTGTGTAGTGTGTAATGTAACGTATTGTGTAATGTGTTGTGTGTTGTGTAATGTCTAGTGTGTAGTGTGTAATGTGTAACGCTGTCTGTCTCTCCTCTAGGAACGGACATTAAGACAGACGGCTTCAGCCTGGACACCTGCAGGACCATGGTGAACCTGATGGACGTATCCTTTAGACCAGAACCACATGCAGAGTCTACTGTGTGTGTGTAGACCTCATGTTGTGTAAAGGTCATGTTGTGTAGAGGTCATGTTGTGTAGACTTCATGCTGTGTAGAGGTCATGTTGTGTAGACTTCATGTTGTGTAGACTTCATGTTGTGTAGACCTCATGTTGTGTAGATGTCATGTTGTGTAGTCTTCATGTTCTGTAGACTTCATGTTGTATAGACTTCATGTTGTGTAGACTTCAGGTTGTGTAGACTTCATGTTGTGTAGAGGTCATGTTGTGCAGACTTCATGTTGTGTAGAGGTCATGTTGTGCAGACTTCATGTTGTGTAGACTTCATGTTGTGTAGACTTCATGTTGTGTAGAGGTTATGTTGTGCAGACCTCATGTTGTGTAGACCTCATGTTGTGTAGACTTCATGTTGTGTAGACCTCATGTTGTGTAGACCTCATGTTGTGTAGACCTCATGTTGTGTAGACCTCATGTTGTGCAGACCTAATGTTGTGTAGACCTCATGTTGTGTAGACTTCATGTTGTGTAGACTTCATGATGTGTAGACCTCATGTTGTGTAAAGGTCATGTTGTGTAGACTTCATGTTGTGTAGACTTCATGATGTGTGTGATTGTGAGAGAGATCTTTAACAGCGACCAGGACAGCGGGAACGGGAAACTCGGCATTGGAGAGTTCGCCACGCTGTGGAAGAAAGTTCAGAGATATCTGGTGAGAATGGGCACACACAGAAAGACACACACACACACAGACACATGTATTTATACATCTATAATATTGTGTTTGTGTGTCTGTCTGTGTGTGTGTGTCTGTGTGTGCCTGTGTGTCTGTCTGTATGTGTGTGTGTGTGTGTGCGTGTGTCTGTGTGTGTGTGCCTGTGTGTCTGTCTGTATGTGTGTGTGTTTGTGTGTGCGTGTGTCTGTGTGTGTGTGTGTGTGTGTGCCTGTGTGTGTGTGTGTGTGTGTGTGTATGTGTGTGTGTGTGTGTGTGTAGAACATCTACAAGAAGAACGACCTGGATAACTCAGGGATGATGAGTACTCCTGAGATGAGAGTCGCCTTTAAAGATGCAGGTCGGTCTTCCTTCTCCGCAGCTGTTATTAGGAGGTTCATTCCCATGACGAAGAGAATGGGGGAGCCAGTTACAATACCCTACGCTTTGCCACTGAGTTGTAAAATGTGCCGTCTTGAATCGCAGCTGGATTCCACCAAAGTAACTGGTGATCATTCCCTTGATGTGGTGAGGGATTTGGCAGTGGTCTAATGCTGCAGGGATGAGAACATTAGGGATGTGGTAGTGGTCTATTGCTGCAGGGATGAGAACATTAGGGATGTGGTAGTGGTCTAATAATGCAGGGATGAGAACATTAGGGATGTGGTAGTGGTCTAATGCTGCAGGGATGAGAACATAAGGGATGTGGTAGTGGTCTAATACTGCAGGGATGAGAACATTAGGGATGTGGTAGTGGTCTAATGCTGCAGGGATGACAACATTAGGGATGTGGTAGTGGTCTAATGCTGCAGGGATGAGAACATTAGGGATGTGGTAGTGGTCTAATGCTGCAGGGATGAGAACATTAGGGATGTGGTAGTGGTCTAATACTGCAGGGATGAGACCATGAGGGATGTGGTAGTGGTCTAATACTGCAGGGATGAGACCATGAGGGATGTGGTAGTGGTCTAATGCTGCAGGGATGAGAACATTAGGGATGTGGTAGTGGTCTAATAATGCAGGGATGAGAACATTAGGGATGTGGTAGTGGTCTAATGCTGCAGGGATGAGAACATTAGGGATGTGGTAGTGGTCTAATACTGCAGGGATGAGACCATTAGGGATGTGGTAGTGGTCTAATGCTGCAGGGATGACAACATTAGGGATGTGGTAGTGGTCTAATGCTGCAGGGATGAGAACATTAGGGATGTGGTAGTGGTCTAATGCTGCAGGGATGAGAACATTAGGGATGTGGTAGTGGTCTAATGCTGCAGGGATGAGAACATTAGGGATGTGGTAGTGGTCTAATAATGCAGGGATGAGAACATTAGGGATGTGGTAGTGGTCTAATGCTGCAGGGATGAGAACATTAGGGATGTGGTAGTGGTCTAATACTGCAGGGATGAGACCATGAGGGATGTGGTAGTGGTCTAATACTGCAGGGATGAGACCATGAGGGATGTGGTAGTGGTCTAATACTGCAGGGATGAGAACATTAGGGATGTGGTAGTGGTCTAATAATGCAGGGATGAGAACATGAGGGATGTGGTAGTGGTCTAATGCTGCAGGGATGAGACCATGAGGGATGTGGTAGTGGTCTAATGCTGCAGGGATGAGAACATTAGGGATGTGGTAGTGGTCTAATGCTGCAGGGATGAGAACATTAGGGATGTGGTAGTGTTCTAATACTGCAGGGATGAGAACATTAGGGATGTGGTAGTGGTCTAATGCTGCAGGGATGAGAACATTAGGGATGTGGTAGTGGTCTAATGCTGCAGGGATGAGAACATTAGGGATGTGGTAGTGGTCTAATACTGCAGGGATGAGACCATGAGGGATGTGGTAGTGGTCTAATGCTGCAGGGATGAGAGCATGAGGGATGTGGTAGTGGTCTAATGCTGCAGGGATGAGAACATTAGGGATGTGGTAGTGGTCTAATGCTCCAGGGATGAGAACATTAGGGATGTGGTAGTGGTCTAATACTGCAGGGATGAGAACATTAGGGATGTGGTAGTGGTCTAATACTGCAGGGATGAGAACATTAGGGATGTGGTAGTGGTCTAATACTGCAGGGATGAGAACATTAGGGATGTGGTAGTGGTCTAATACTGCAGGGATGAGAACATGAGGGATGTGGTAGTGGTCTAATGCTGCAGGGATGAGACCATGAGGGATGTGGTAGTGGTCTAATGCTGCAGGGATGAGAACATGAAGGAATAATCCATCGGCATTGGCCAAATCCAGCCAGACAACAGTCAGGTTGCCTTTGCAGGATTTAGCCTCACTCATCTGACTTGGAACTCCGGTGTGTTCCAGGCATCCAGAGAAGCCTGGAATTCTATAATAATAATAATAATAGTAATGATGATAATAATAATAATAATGATGATGATGATGATGATGATGATGATAATAATAATGTGCTGTGCTCGGCAGGCTTCTCCCTCAACAACACCATCTACCAGCTGCTGGTGGCGCGCTACTCCGACCCTGACATGACCGTCGACTTCGACAACTTCACCTGCTGCTTGATGAGGCTGGAGATGATGTTCAGTGAGTCTGACACACACACACACACACACACACACACACACACACAGACAGACAGACACACACAGATATACACACACACACACACAGACACAGACACACACACACACAGAGACACACACACACACAGACACACACAGATATACACACACAGACACACACGGATACACACAGACACACACACACACAGACACACACAGACACACACAGATATACACACACACACACAGACACACAGATACACACACACACACACACACACACTACAGACACACACAGATATACACACACAGACACACACAAACACACACACACACAGAGACACACACACACACACAGACACACACACAGAGATACATACAGACACACACACACAGATTGGGTTGAGAAAAAATAAAAACAGTTGTGGATGAGTTCAGGAATGATAGCAACCACTGGCCAGTTGTCCATGGCACCGGCAGCAGAGGCTCATGGGTATTGTAGTATTTACACCTGTCTGCTGAAATAGAAAACAAAAGCAAGACGTGAAATGTAAATTATTTACATTTTAGATGTTCTGCCTGAAAGATAATAACTAGCTGATGAGCTAACATAGCGTCTAACGTAGCTGCTAACGTAGCGGCTAACGTAGCAGCTAATGTAGCGGATGACGTAGCTGCTAACGTAGCTGCTAACATAGCGGCTAACTGTTAATCTCTGTTTCCTCCTCAGGGATCTTTATGAAGCTGGACGCTCACGGCAGCGGCTCCATCGAGCTCGACTTCAACCAGGTAACCAACACATAACACACACACACACACACACATATATTTACATATATATATATATATATATATATATATACACACAGATACACATACACACACATATATACATATATATATATATATACACACACACATATTTATATATATATATATATACACACAGATACACATACACACACATATATACATATATATATATATATATATATATCACCATTTTTCAGTCCCGTCTGAAGACCCATCTCTTCTGTTCTGCCTATCCTTAGCTTTTTTTTTTTATTTTTATTTTTATTTATTTATTTATTTATTTATTTTTTTTTACTCTGTAAAGCGACTTTGAGCTTGGGAAAAGCGCTATACAAATTCAATTTATTATTATTATTATTATTATTATACACACATACACATACACACACACATATATATGTATATATAACTGTATAGATAGACCCCCCCTCCCCCCGAGGACACATCCACAGTCAGCCCCCAACAGCTAGAAACCATCCACTATCATTACAGCCCCCCAGCAGCATGCAGCCATCCACTATCATTACAGCCCCCCAGCAGCTAGCAGCCATCCACTATCATTACAGCCCTCCCAGCAGCTAGAAACCATCCACTATCATTACAGCCCCCAGCAGCATGCAGCCATCCACTATCATTACAGCCCCCCCAGCATCTAGCAGCTATCCACTATCATTACAGCCCCCCCAGCAGCTAACAGCCATCCACTATCATTACAGCCCCCAGCAGCATGCAGCCATCCACTATCATTACAGCCCCCCCAGCAGCATGCAGCCATCCACTATCATTACAGCCCCCCCCAGCATCTAGCAGCCATCCACTATCATTACAGCCCCCCCAGCAGCTAACAGCCATCCACTATCATTAGAGCCCCCCAGCAACTTGCAGCCATAAACTATCATTACAGCTCCCCAGCAGCTAGCAACCATCCACTATCATTAAAGCCCCCCCAGCAGCTAGCAGCCATTCACTATCATTACAGCCCCCTCAGCAGCTAGCAGCCATCCACTATCATTACAGCCCCCCCAGCAGCTAGCAGCCATCCACTATCATCACAGCCCGGGGGGGGGGACGACACATCCACAGCCCCCCCAGCAGCTAGCAGCCATCCACTATCATTACAGCCCCCCCAGCAGCTAGCAGCCATCCACTATCATTACAGCCCCCCCAGCAGCATGCAGCCATCCACTATCATTACAGCCCCCCCCCCCAGCAGCTAGCAGCTATCCACTATGTCTGTTGACTGTTTCTCTCCCCCCCCCCCGCCCAGTGGATAAACTTCACCATGATCTGAGACGGAGCTGTGTGATGCCCCCCCACGAGACGGAGCTGTGTGTTGACTGCCCCCCCCCCCCTCCCCCCAAGATGGAGCTGGGTGTTGACTGCTCCCCCACTCCCCCTCCCCAAGATGGAGCTGTGTGTTGACTGTATCTCTTTCCCCCCACCTTCCCCAGTGGATGAACTTCTCCATGATCTGAGACGGAGCCGTGTGCTGGGGCCCCCCCACCCCCCCAGACGGAGCCGTGTGCTGGGGCCCCCCCACCCCAGACAGAGCTGTGTGTTGGGCCCCTCCCAGATGGAGCTGTGTGCCCCCCCCCCCTGCAGCCATATCCCTGTTCCTGCTGCAGCTTCACTTCCTGTTTCTATCTCTGACTGTCTCCACTCAATATCAATAAAGTTTCTACAAACCTTCAATGTCTTCTCAGTCTCATCTCTGGGTACATAGGAGTACTCTGGAGTACTACAGGGTACTCTGGAGTACTGCAGGGTACTATACAGTTTACAGTATAAATGATTAACTGATATTTTAATGAATATTTGAGTATTTCGTACCGGGTGCAGTACCGTCCCTGACCACAGTGCGCCGGTAGGACCCGGGGGGGCGCTGTTCTCCTCCCGGCGGTGACGTTCACAAACAACAGTGGAGGTGGTAGACAGGACCGGTGCTAATAAATAATAAATAATAATAAATAATAAATAAATAATAATACCATGAAACCAAATCATGTACAGATACACGAAGAGGGAAAAGAAAAATACTATAAATAATAAATATGTTTAGATGCTGATGTGCAGCCCCGCCCCTTCAGCCCGGGCGGGGCTGCTTCTGCAGCAGAGCAGCATCACAACATCCAGCTGCTCCCGGTACTACTGCCGGTACTACTCCCGTACTACTACTGCACCCAGTACTACTCTGGTACTACTGTTAATCCGAGTACTACTACTGCACCCGGTACTACTGTTACTCCCGGTACTCAACTGCTCCGAGTACTACTGCTCCCAGACCCGGAACGGATCCAGCCTGAGACCCGGACCCCGACCCGCCGCCGGTGAGTGTTTCTAACTTTAAAACTCTCGCGATAACAGTGTCTCGAAGTAACTCTTGTTATGAATTGATAATATTAATAAAACTGAACTGACTGACTTTGAGTTGAAATCACAGAAAACTACTCAGAACTCTACAGCCCATAGAGTGTGTGTGTCTGTATGTGTGTTCGTGTGTGTCTGTGTGTATGTGTGTGTGTGTCTGTGTGTGTGTGTGTCTGTGTGTGTGTGTCTGTGTGTGTCTGTGTGTGTCAGTGTGTGTGTGTCTGTGTGTGTGTGTGTCTGTGTGTCTGTGTGTGTGTGTGTGCGTGTGTGTGTGTATGTGTGTGCGTGTGCATGTGTGTGTGTGTGTGTGTGTGTCTCTGCGTGTGTGTGTGCGCGTGCGTGTGTGTGTGTCTGTGTGTGTGTGTGTGTGTGTGTGTGTCAGTGTGTGTGTGTGTGTGTCAGTGTGTGTGTGTGTGTGTCTCTGATGATCTACTGATTCAGCAGAAACTGTTTCCTGATTATTAACTGATTAACTGATCAGAGAAGTCGCTCAGCTGGAAGATCTCATTATTATGTTATTAAAAACCCATAAATCCAGAATGAGATTAGATTATGTTCAATAAACCTCATTTATAGGAAATTATACCTAATGTTTGTGTTAGAAAAGCAGAAATTAGGAATTATTGAGACTAAAATTAAAGGAATGGATGTTGATGATAATCACAGACTGGAATATGTCAACTTTTACTCAATACTATTTATATTTAATACCAATACTACGTTATATATACATATAATACTAATACCACTTTATATATACATACATATAATACTACTACTATTTATATTTAATACCAATACTACTTTATATATACATACATATAATACTACTACTACTTTATTTATACATACATATAATACTACTACTACTTTATATATACATACATATAATACTACTACTACTTTATATATACATACATATAATACTACTACTACTTTATATATACATACATGTAATACTACTACTACTTTATATATACATACATGTAATACTACTACTACTTTATATATACATACATATAATTCAATTCAATTTTATTTATAGTATCAATTCATCTGGAGACCCTTTACAGATAGAGCAGGTCTAGACCACACTCCATAATTTATAAGGACCCAACAGGTCTAGTAGTTTCCTCCAGAGGAAGCAACAGGGCGACAGCAAGACACAGCAGGACGTAGTAGGACGTAGTAGGACGTAGCAGGACGTAGCAGGACGCAGCAGGGCACAGCAGGACGTAGCAGGACGTAGCAGGACGTAGCAGGACGTAGCAGGGCACAGCGGGACGTAGCAGGGCACAGCAGGACATAGCAGGACGTAGCAGGGCACAGCAGGACGTAGCAGGATGTAGCAGGACGTAGCATGACGTAGCAGGACGTAGCAGGGCACAGCAGGACGTAGCAGGGCACAGCAGGACGTAGCAGGACACAGCAGGACGTAGCAGGGCACAGCAGGACGTAGCAGGGCACAGCAGGACGTAGCAGGACATAGCAGGGCACAGCAGGACGTAGCAGGACATAGCAGGGCACAGCAGGACGTAGCAGGGCACAGCAGGACGTAGCAGGGCACAGCAGGACGTAGCAGGGCACAGCAGGACGTAGCAGGACATAGCAGGGCACAGCAGGACGTAGCAGGACGTAGCAAGGCACAGCAGGACGTAGCAGGATGTAGCAGGACGTAGCAAGGCACAGCAGGACGTAGCAGGGCACAGCAGGACGTAGCAGGGCACAGCAGGACGTAGCAGGACGTAGCATGATGTAGCAGGGCACAGCAGGACGTAGCAGGACGTAGCAAGGCACAGCAGGACATAGCAGGACGTAGCAGGACGTAGCAGGGCACAGCAGGACGTAGCAGGGCACAGCAGGACGTAGCAGGACGTAGCAGGACGTAGCAAGGCACAGCAGGACGTAGCAGGGCACAGCAGGACGTAGCAGGACATAGCAGGGCACAGCAGGACGTAGCAGGGCACAGCAGGACGTAGCAGGACGTAGCAGGACGTAGCAGGACGTAGCAAGGCACAGCAGGACGTAGCAGGATGTAGCAGGACGTAGCAAGGCACAGCAGGACGTAGCAGGGCACAGCAGGACGTAGCAGGGCACAGCAGGACGTAGCAGGACGTAGCAGGGCACAGCAGGACGTAGCAGGACGTAGCAGGGCACAGCAGGACGCACACACACATACACACAGACTATACACACACACACACTATCCATGGTGTTCTGAGTGAGATTACATTTCAGCAACAAATGCAAGAAAAGAATCTTAAATTTGACTCTGTAGTTAAAACAAGAGATGAAATGTAGCGGAGTAGAAGTAGAAGGTAACATGAAAAGAAAATACTCAAGTAAAGTACAAGTACCTCAACATGTGGCCTGAAGTACAGTACTGGAGTACTGGAGTACTTTGAGCTTTCAGAGCAGCTGATTGGACGCATTCTCTTATTATTTATTTATGATGTCAGAGGAAGTGTCTGACTGTAAAGATGCTGAAATATATATTTATTATAATATATATGTATTATAATATATGTATTATAATATATATTTATTATAATATACATGTATTATACTATATATATATATTATAATATATATTTATTATAATATATATTTGTTATAATATATATGTATTATAATTTTCATTTATTATAATATATATGTATTATAATATCTATGTATTAATGCAGACATTAAGACCTTTCTGGGTTGGTAATATTGCTGATGTGTTAACCCCACTTCCTGTTTCCTGTCAGCTTCCTCGCGGCCCATTGGACGGAGATCCAGGTAAACACACCTGCATGTTTCTCTTTGATCTCTCGGACCCTGCACGTTAACAATATTAATTATTATAATCAGATGAGCTGGCATAGAGCAACAGCTCCAGTCTACAGATGTGTCTCTGTGTCAGGATGTTGATGTGTCTCTGTGTCAGGATGTTGAGGTGTCTCTGTGTCAGGATGTGTCTCTGTGTCAGGATGTGTCTCTGTGTCAGGATGTCAATGTGTCTCTGTGTCAGGATGTGTCTCTGTGTCAGGATGTGTCTCTGTGTCAGGATGTGTCTCTGTGTCAGGATGTTGATGTGTCAGGATGTTGATGTGTCTCTGTGTCAGGATGTGTCTCTGTGTCAGGATGTTGATGTGTCTCTGTGTCAGGATGTTGATGTGTCTCTGTGTCAGGATGTGTCTCTGTGTCAGGATGTTGATGTGTCTCTGTGTCAGGATGTGTCTCTGTGTCAGGATGTTGATGTGTCTCTGTGTCAGGATGTTGATGTGTCTCTGTGTCAGGATGCTGATGTGTCTCTGTGTCAGGATGTTGAAATGTGTCTCTGTGTCAGGATGTCGATGTGTCTCTGTGTCAGGATGTTGATGTGTCTCTGTGTCAGGATGTGTCTCTGTGTCAAGATGTTGATGTGTCTCTGTGTCAGGATGTTGATGTGTCTCTGTGTCAGGATGTGTCTCTGTGTCAGGATGTTGATGTGTCTCTGTGTCAGGATGTGTCTCTGTGTCAAGATGTTGATGTGTCTCTGTGTCAGGATGTTGATGTGTCTCTGTGTCAGGATGTGTCTCTGGGTCAGGATGTTGAAATGTCTCTGTGTCAGGATGTGTCTCTGTGTCAGGATGTTGATGTGTTTCTGTGTCAGGATGTCGATGTGTCTCTGTGTCAGGATGTTGATGTGTCTCTGTGTCAGGATGTTGATGTGTCTCTGTGTCAGGATGTCGATGTGCTCTGTGTCAGGATGTTGATGTGTCTCTGTGTCAGGATGTGTCTCTGTGTCAGGATGTTGATGTGTCTCTGTGTCAGGATGTTGATGTGTCTCTGTGTCAGGATGTGTCTCTGTGTCAGGATGTTGATGTGTCTCTGTGTCAGGATGTGTCTCTGTGTCAGGATGTCGATGTGTCTCTGTGTCAGGATGTGTCTCTGTGTCAGGATGTTGATGTGTCTCTGTGTCAGGATGTTGAAATGTGTCTCTGTGTCAGGATGTCGATGTGTCTCTGTGTCAGGATGTTGATGTGTCTCTGTGTCAGGATGTTGATGTGTCTCTGTGTCAGGTATGTGTCTCTGTGTCAAGATGTTGATGTGTCTCTGTGTCAGGATGTTGATGTGTCTCTGTGTCAGGATGTGTCTCTGTGTCAGGATGTCGATGTGTCTCTGTGTCAGGATGTTGATGTGTCTCTGTGTCAGGATGTGTCTCTGTGTCAGGATGTGTCTCTGTGTCAGGATGTTGATGTGTCTCTGTGTCAGGATGTGTCTCTGTGTCAGGATGTGTCTCTGTGTCAGGATGTTGATGTGTCTCTGTGTCAGGATGTTGATGTGTCTCTGTGTCAGGATGTGTCTCTGTGTCAAGATGTCGATGTGTCTCTGTGTCAAGATGTGTCTCTGTGTCAGGATGTTGAAATGTCTCTGTGTCAAGATGTGTCTCTGTGTCAGGATGTTGATGTGTCTCTGTGTCAGGATGTGTCTCTGTGTCAGGATGTGTCTCTGTGTCAGGATGTCGATGTGTCTCTGTGTCAGGATGTGTCTCTGTGTCAGGATGTTGATGTGTCTCTGTGTCAGGATGTTGAAATGTGTCTCTGTGTCAGGATGTCGATGTGTCTCTGTGTCTCTGTGTCAGGATGTTGATGTGTCTTTGTGTCAGGATGTTGATGTGTCTCTGTGTCAGGATGTTGATGTGTCTCTGTGTCAAGATGTTGATGTGTCTCTGTGTCAGGATGTGTCTCTGTGTCAGGAGTAGCGGAGTAGAAGTAGAAGGTAACATGAAAAGAAAATACTCAAGTAAAGTACAAGTACCTCAACATGTGGCCTGAAGTACAGTACTGGAGTACTGGAGTACTTTGAGCTTTCAGAGCAGCTGATTGGACGCATTCTCTTATTATTTATTTATGATGTCAGAGGACGTGTCTGACTGTAAAGATGCTGAAATATATATTTATTATAATATATATGTATTATAATATATGTATTATAATATATATTTATTATAATATACATGTATTATACTATATATATATTATAATATATATTTATTATAATATATATTTGTTATAATATATATGTATTATAATTTTCATTTATTATAATATATATGTATTATAATATCTATGTATTAATGCAGACATTAAGACCTTTCTGGGTTGGTAATATTGCTGATGTGTTAACCCCACTTCCTGTTTCCTGTCAGCTTCCTCGCGGCCCATTGGACGGAGATCCAGGTAAACACACCTGCATGTTTCTCTTTGATCTCTCGGACCCTGCACGTTAACAATATTAATTATTATAATCAGATGAGCTGGCATAGAGCAACAGCTCCAGTCTACAGATGTGTCTCTGTGTCAGGATGTTGATGTGTCTCTGTGTCAGGATGTTGAGGTGTCTCTGTGTCAGGATGTGTCTCTGTGTCAGGATGTGTCTCTGTGTCAGGATGTCAATGTGTCTCTGTGTCAGGATGTGTCTCTGTGTCAGGATGTGTCTCTGTGTCAGGATGTGTCTCTGTGTCAGGATGTTGATGTGTCAGGATGTTGATGTGTCTCTGTGTCAGGATGTGTCTCTGTGTCAGGATGTTGATGTGTCTCTGTGTCAGGATGTTGATGTGTCTCTGTGTCAGGATGTGTCTCTGTGTCAGGATGTTGATGTGTCTCTGTGTCAGGATGTGTCTCTGTGTCAGGATGTTGATGTGTCTCTGTGTCAGGATGTCGATGTGTCTCTGTGTCAGGATGCTGATGTGTCTCTGTGTCAGGATGTTGAAATGTGTCTCTGTGTCAGGATGTCGATGTGTCTCTGTGTCAGGATGTTGATGTGTCTCTGTGTCAGGATGTGTCTCTGTGTCAAGATGTTGATGTGTCTCTGTGTCAGGATGTTGATGTGTCTCTGTGTCAGGATGTGTCTCTGTGTCAGGATGTTGATGTGTCTCTGTGTCAGGATGTTGATGTGTCTCTGTGTCAGGATGTTGATGTGTCTCTGTGTCAGGATGTGTGCTCTGTGTCAGGATGTTGATGTGTCTCTGTGTCAGGATGTGTCTCTGTGTCAGGATGTGTCTCTGTGTCAGGATGTTGATGTGTCTCTGTGTCAGGATGTTGATGTGTCTCTGTGTCAGGATGTGTCTCTGTGTCAAGATGTCGATGTGTCTCTGTGTCAAGATGTGTCTCTGTGTCAGGATGTTGAAATGTCTCTGTGTCAAGATGTGTCTCTGTGTCAGGATGTTGATGTGTCTCTGTGTCAGGATGTGTCTCTGTGTCAGGATGTGTCTCTGTGTCAGGATGTCGATGTGTCTCTGTGTCAGGATGTGTCTCTGTGTCAGGATGTTGATGTGTCTCTGTGTCAGGATGTTGAAATGTGTCTCTGTGTCAGGATGTCGATGTGTCTCTGTGTCAGGATGTTGATGTGTCTTTGTGTCAGGATGTTGATGTGTCTCTGTGTCAGGATGTTGATGTGTCTCTGTGTCAGGATGTTGATGTGTCTCTGTGTCAGGATGTGTCTCTGTGTCAGGAATAGCGGAGTAGAAGTAGAAGGTAACATGAAAAGAAAATACACAAGTAAAGTACAAGTACCTCAACATGTGGCCTGAAGTACAGTACTGGAGTACTGGAGTACTTTGAGCTTTCAGAGCAGCTGATTGGACGCATTCTCCGATGTCGATGTGTCTCTGTGTCAGGATGTTGATGTGTCTTTGTGTCAGGATGTTGATGTGTCTCTGTGTCAGGATGTTGATGTGTCTCTGTGTCAGGATGTGTCTCTGTGTCAAGATGTTGATGTGTCTCTGTGTCAGGATGTTGATGTGTCTCTGTGTCAGGATGTGTCTCTGTGTCAGGATGTCGATGTGTCTCTGTGTCAGGATGTTGATGTGTCTCTGTGTCAGGATGTGTCTCTGTGTCAGGATGTTGATGTGTCCCTGTGTCAGGATGTGTCTCTGTGTCAGGATGTGTCTCTGTGTCAGGATGTTGATGTGTCTCTGTGTCAGGATGTGTCTCTGTGTCAGGATGTCGATGTGTCTCTGTGTCAAGATGTGTCTCTGTGTCAGGATGTTGAAATGTCTCTGTGTCAGGATGTGTCTCTGTGTCAGGATGTGTCTCTGTGTCAGGATGTGTCTCTGTGTCAGGATGTCGATGTGTCTCTGTGTCAGGATGTTTGGCGGCGTGTCTGGGCGGATCCAGAGGGACCGGCAGCGGGCTGAAGGTCTGGGCTCGGTGCTGCAGGCCGTGCGCTACCTGAACCAGGACTTCCAGGCCCTGAAGGACGAGTGTCTGCAGACCGGTTCCCTATTCCAGGACCCGGCGTTCCCCGCAGAACCCGCCTCTCTGGGCTTCAAGGAACTCGCCCCCTTCACTGCCAAAACCAGGGGCGTGGAGTGGAAGAGACCTACGGTGAGACAGGACGCTCCTTTATGACTGGCTGAAACCGTCTGTCTCTCAGTGTGATGTAACACAGATGGGCGACTCTGATTGGCTGTTTCAGGAGCTGACAGACAACCCTGAGTTCATCGTGGGCGGAGCCACGAGGACGGACATCTGTCAAGGAGCTCTGGGTGAGTTTTACTGGCTGTCCCTGAACGCACCACAGACAGACAGACAGGGAGACAGGGAGGGAGACAGGGAGACAGAGAGACAGAGACACAGAGAGACAGACAGACAGACAGACAGACAGACAGACAGACAAACAGGTCAGACAGAGACAGACACACAGAAACAGACAGGTCAGACAGAGACAGAGACACAGAGAGACAGACAGACAGGTCAGACAGAGAGACAGAGACATTGGTCAGGCAGCGTTAGGTGACTCCTTTAATAATATATTATTCATAATGTTAACATTATGAATAATATATAATAATAATATAATAACTTCTCTTTACAAGCGCATGTTGTTTCCTCTCTATTTCCTGATGGGGTTACGTACGACGCCACTGTTCCAAGATGCATTTGCTGACGAGGCGTTATGGGATGTTTCCACAGCGCCTGAAGGCAGCACTCAGACCTTAACGATTGGTTATTGATCTGAGGACGGGCAGCAGGATGCATTAGCAGCTAATGGTGGTGGTGTTAGCTTAGCATTAGCATGTCCCCACAGACCCTCAGAGTCTGTTCAGGGGAGAGGAGACATCAGGGAGGAGACATCATGGAGGAGACATTAGGGAGGGGACATCAGAGAGGAGACTTCAGGGATGTTTTCTGAATGTTTTCTGGATGTTTTTTTAATGTTTTTTGAATGTTGTCTGGCTGTTTTTGAATGTTTTCTGGATGTTTTCTGTTATGCTACTCAGGAAGGATTCAGGAGCGGACACCGGAGTAAAGAGATCAGGCAGGATTTATTGATGTAACAGGGTGAGCCAAAGTGTGGAGGAAATCCAGGCTGGACGGAGCTCAGGTGATGGTGTGTCGAGGAGCGGTCAGGGCGGACAGACAGGCTGGCTGGCAGGCTGGTAGGTAGGCAGGCAACGAGTAGGCACAGGGATGGCACAGGGATGGCACTATGGCGGAACGAGAACGGATCGTTAGAAAAACGTCAAAAGTACTTGCCAAACTATAAAGAGGCCGGCGCATAATACCCGGTGTGGTAATCTGCCGAACTGGCGAAGAGTGGGAGCAGAACCAGAGTATTTAACAGGGAGAGTAATGAATGATGAGCCGCAGGTGCGGTGAGCTGCAGATGGTGACGAGCCGCAGGTGTGATGCACTGCCAGCGGAGATGACCCTGCTGAACACGCCCACACACACAAAACAGACAAGACTGACAGGGACAATGGGAAGGGACAAAACTGAGAACACAAGGAAGGGAGGAGACAGCAGGACAAAACCCTAACAGTTTTCTGGATGTTTCTGGATGTTTCTGGCTGTTTTGCAGGAGACTGCTGGCTGCTGGCTGCCATTGGTTCTCTGACTCTGACCGAACGCCTGCTGCACCGCGTCGTTCCCCACGGTCAGGCCTTCAGCCGCGACTACGCCGGCATCTTCCACTTCCAGGTGAGACGCCACCTGCTCGCGATGCGTTCAAGGCAGGCGTTGATGTTAAAAACAAAGACACAATATACATGAAATACTAGGATACAATATACATACATACAATATACAGTCTGTCTATCTGTCTCTGTCTGTCTCCCTGCCTGTCTGTCTGCCTGTCTGTCTTCCTCCCTGCCTGTCTGTCTGCCTGTAGTTCTGGCAGTTTGGGGAGTGGGTGGACGTGGTGATTGACGACCGTCTGCCGGTTAAAGATGGAGAGCTGCTGTTCGTCCACTCGGCGGAGGGGAGGGAGTTCTGGAGCGCTCTGCTGGAGAAAGCCTACGCCAAGTAAGACCTGTCTGTCTGTCTGTCTGTCTGCCTGTGTTTCCTGTGTGTGTTTCCTGTGTGTTTGCCCTGTTTCTTCTGTGTTTCCTCTGTGTTTGCCCTGTTTCCTCTGTGTGTTTCCTGTATGTTTCCTTTGTGTTTAGTGTGTTTCCTGTTTGTTTTCTGTGTGTTTCCTTCTGTCTGTTTCCTCTGTGTGCTTCCTCTGTGTTTCCTGTGTGCTTCCTCTGTGTTTCCTCTGTGTGTTTCCTGAGTACTTCCTCTGTGTTTCCTCTGTGTGTTTCCTGTGTGCTTCCTCTGTGGGTATCTTCTCTTTCCTCCGTGTTTCCTCTCTGTTTTTCCTGTTTCCTCTGTGTGTTTCCTCTGTGTGTTTCCTCTGTGTGTTTCCTGTGTGCTTCCTCTGTGTTTCCTGTGTGCTTCCTCTGTGTTTCCTCTGTGTGTTTCCTGTGTGCTTCCTCTGTGTTTCCTCTGTGTGTTTCCTGTGTGCTTCCTCTGTGTGTATCCTCTCTTTCCTCTGTGCTTCCTCTCTGTTTCCTGTGTTTTCTCTGTGTTTCCTCTCTGTTTCCTGTTTTCTCTGTGTTTCCTCTGTTTCCTGTGTTTCCTCTGTTTTCTCTGTGTTTCCTCTGTTTCCTGTGTTTCCTCTGTGCTTCCTTTCTGTTTCCTGTGTTTTCTCTGTGTTTCCTCTGTTTCTTGTGTTTCCTCTGTGTGTTTTCTGTTTGTGTTTCCGTCTGTCTTTTTCCTCTGTGTGTTTCCTCTGTTTCTTGTGTGTATCCCCTGTACATCCTGTGTGTTTCCTCTGTGTGTGTGTTTCCTCTGTGTTTCCTTCTGTGTTTCCTCTGTGTGTTTCCTCTCTGTTTTTCCTGTGTTTCCTCTGTTTGTTTCCTCTGTTTCCTGTGTGTTTGCTCTATGTTTCTCGTCTGTTTTGAGGCTGAACGGCTCGTACGAGGCGCTGTCCGGCGGCAGCACCACTGAGGGTTTCGAGGACTTCACCGGCGGTGTGTCGGAGATGTACGAGCTGAAGAAGCCCCCCGAGACCTTCATCGCATCATCAGCAAAGCTCTGGAGAGAGGCTCGCTGCTGGGCTGCTCCATCGACGTAAGTCACGCTCACACGTCACTTCACATAACAAAACCGCCAGCACCAAACCGCCAGCACCAAAACCGCCAGCACCAAACCCACCATCACCAAACCCACCATCACCAAACCCACCATCACCAAACCACCATCACCAAACCGCCAGCACCAAACCGCCAGCACCAAACCCACCATCACCAAACCCACCATTACCAAACCCACCATCACCAAACCACCATCACCAAACCACCATCACCAAACCGCCATCACAAAACCGCCATCACCAAACCCACCATCACCAAACCACCATCACCAAACCACCAGCCCCAAACCCACCATCACCAAACCACCAGCACCAAACCCACCAGACTCCATGGAAACGATCACTTATAGTCGCCCGACATCATTGTCTGACCAGTGGATAGACGAACCACGACGGCTTTTGTATTTTGTATTATAAAGGACAACACTCATTAATCAACATTAGTGTAAATGTGCCGGTGTTAGCCAGTCGGCTAATTATCAACCGTAGTCCTGGTCAGGTGATCCCAGACCATGGCAGGAAGAAGCAATAACATTAATACTCCACCATACACACAGCTAGATGAGAAATATAAGAGTAACATCAACACTAGTTCCATGTGGGGATTATTATTTTGTTTCCTACTTACTTAGTACTATAATATATAATAGTACTATTAATAACTATTATACTATATATTATACTATATTACTATTAATAACTAATAATAATAATATTACTCCGTACTTCGACCCCTTTATATCATATATTTAGTATGTTTATAAGGAGTGTGGTGGGAACGTCCCACTCAGCTTCCCGTTAACGTTTCCTGTTATCGTTTCCTGTTTCCCGTTATCGTTTCCTGTTTCCCGTTATCGTTTCCTGTTTCCTGTTAACGTTTCCTGTTTCCCGTTAACGTTTCCTGTTAACGTTTCCTGTTTCCCGTTATCGTTTCCTGTTTCCCGTTATCGTTTCCTGTTTCCTGTTAACGTTTCCTGTTTCCCGTTATCGTTTCCTGTTTCCTGTTAACGTTTCCTGTTTCCCGTTATCGTTTCCTGTTTCCCGTTATTGTTTCCTGTTTCCCGTTATCGTTTCCTGTTTCCCGTTATCGTTTCCTGTTTCCTGTTAACGTTTCCTGTTTCCCGTTATCGTTTCCTGTTTCCCGTTAACGTTTCCTGTTTCCTGTTATCGTTTCCTGTTTCCCGTTATCGTTTCCTGTTTCCCGTTATCGTTTCCTGTTTCCTGTTAATGTTTCCTGTTTCCCGTTATCGTTTCCTGTTTCCCGTTATCGTTTCCTGTTTCCTGTTAATGTTTCCTGTTTCCCGTTATCGTTTCCTGTTATCGTTTCCTGTTTCCCGTTATCGTTTCCTGTTTCCTGTTATCGTTTCCTGTTTCCCGTTATCGTTTCCTGTTTCCTGTTAACGTTAACGTTTCCTGTTATCGTTTCCTGTTTCCCATTATCGTTTCCCGTTATCGTTTCCTGTTTCCTGTTAACGTTAACGTTTCCACGTTATCGTTTCCTGTTTCCCGTTATCGTTTCCTGTTTCCTGTTAACGTTAACGTTAACAGTTTCCCATTATCGTTTCCTGTTATCGTTTCCTGTTTCCTGTTAACGTTTCCTGTTTCCTGTTATCGTTTCCTGTTTCCCGTTATCGTTTCCTGTTTCCCGTTATCGTTTCCTGTTTCCCGTTATCGTTTCCTGTTTCCTGTTATCGTTTCCTGTTACCTGTTAATGTTTCCTGTTTCCTGTTAACGTTTCCTGTTTCCCGTTATCGTTTTCTGTTCCCTGTTAACGTTTCCCGTTATCGTTTCCTGTTATCGTTTCCTGTTTCCTGTTAACGTTTCCTGTTTCCTGTTATCGTTTCCTGTTTCCCGTTATTGTTTCCTGTGTCCCGTTATCGTTTCCTGTTTCCTGTTATCGTTTCCTGTTTCCTGTTATCGTTTCCTGTTTCCCGTTATCGTTTCCTGTTTCCTGTTATCGTTTCCTGTTTCCTGTTATCGTTTCCTGTTTCCCGTTATCGTTTCCTGTTTCCCGTTA
Source organism: Etheostoma nigrum (assembly GCA_029931835.1). Classification (NCBI taxonomy): domain Eukaryota; kingdom Metazoa; phylum Chordata; class Actinopteri; order Perciformes; family Percidae; genus Etheostoma; species Etheostoma nigrum. The sequence goes on from CM057238.1 coordinate 35,279,707, forward strand.
TCGTTTCCTGTTTCCTGTTAACGTTTCCTGTTTCCCGTTATCGTTTTCTGTTCCCTGTTAACGTTTCCCGTTATCGTTTCCTGTTATCGTTTCCTGTTTCCTGTTAACATTTCCTGTTTCCTGTTATCGTTTCCTGTTTCCCGTTATTGTTTCCTGTGTCCCGTTATCGTTTCCTGTTTCCTGTTATCGTTTCCTGTTTCCCGTTATCGTTTCCTGTTTCCTGTTATTGTTTCCTGTTTCCCGTTATTGTTTCCTGTTTCCTGTTAATGTTTCCTGTTTCCCGTTATCGTTTCCTGTTTCCCGTTATCGTTTCCTGTTTCCCGTTATCGTTTCCTGTTTCCCGTTATCGTTTCCTGTTTCCCGTTATCGTT
>CM057238.1:35285077-35302154 GCA_029931835.1 Etheostoma nigrum
TATACACGCTAAAAGTAGTGATTATTTACATGGAGTCTGGTGGAGATATGCTGCTCTATACACACTAAAAGTAGTGATTATTTACATGGAGTCTGGTGGAGATATGCTGCTCTATACACGCTAAAAGTAGGGATTATTTACATGGAGTCTGGTGATGGTGATGTCGGGGCTGTTTCATGTTAAACTAAAAGGATCTTACTCTTTAACTAAAAGGTCTATCTCTGTAGGGATCCATCCCATAATGTTGTCAAAAACTTAGAATAATAATCTGAGGCTGTCTGAGCCCATTTCTCCCACAAAAAAGGTGACAAAGAATTGCCAAAAGGCGAGCCGTAACATAAGGAATATCGAACATGAAACAATGGGAAACGTTGAAATGAAAAGATGCTCATTGGTCCTTTTTAAGATAAAAGTGAATGTTGTTTCCTTGATTCTGGTTCAGAAAGACGGCAGCGCTCGGCTCGGGCTGCTGGAGTTTCAGGTTCTCTGGAACAGGATCCGCAAGTGGCTGGTGAGTCCAGATGGACTGATGGGTACAGAAGGACACGCTCACTATACTGTAGTGGCTGGTGGGTCCAGATGGACTGGTGGGTCCAGAAGGACACTCACTATACTGTAGTGGCTGGTGGGTCCAGATGGACTTGTGGGTCCAGAAGGACACTCACTATACTGTAGTGGCTGGTGGGTCCAGATGGACTGGTGGGTCCAGATGGACGCTCACTATACTGTAGTGGCTGGTGGGTCCAGATGAGTCCAGATGTGTTGTAGTATTTTGAGTCCGAGACCTTGTGATTTGTGCAGGGCATCTTCCGAGAGTTTGATCTGGATAAATCTGGATGTATGAGCTCCTACGAGCTGCGTCTGGCGCTGGAGAACGGAGGTGAGTCCTGCTGATGGTTACTAATGATTATTGATCAGATTCATTGATTCATTTTTATTAATGTGTGTGTGTGTGTGTGTGTGTATGTGTGTGTGTGTGTGTGCAGGGTTCAGACTGAACAACAAGCTGTATCAGACTCTTGTTGCTCGCTACGCCGACAACGACATCATCGACTTTGACAACTTCACCTGCTGCCTCGTCAAACTGGAGGCCATGTTCAGTAGGTCCACGATGCATTCAGGGTCCCGTGTTCAGTAGGTCCCCGATGCATTCAGGGCCCCGTGTTCGAGTAGGTCCACGATGCATTCAGGGTCCCGTGTTCAGTAGGTCCACGATGCATTCAGGGCCCCGTGTTCAGTAGGACCACGATGCATTCAGGGCCCCGTGTTCAGTAGGTCCACGATGCGTTCAGGGCCTCGTGTTCAGGAGGTTAACGCAACGTTAATCACCACAAAAAAATTAAATGACTAAAAATATTTGCTCGACCCAAAACGACGATCATCATTATCATCATCATGTCTTCTTCTTCTGTGGGTCCCGTGTTCAGTAGGTCCACGATGCATTCAGGGTCCCGTGTTCAGTAGGTCCACGATGCATTCAGGGCCCCGTGTTCATTAGGTCCACGATGCATTCAGGGCCCCGTGTTCAGTAGGTCCACGATGTATTCAGGGCCCCGTGTTCACACGATGCATTCAGGGCCCCGTGTTCAGTAGGTCCACGATGCATTCAGGGTCCCGTGTTCAGTAGGTCCACGATGCATTCAGGGCCCCGTGTTCAGTAGGTCCACGATGCATTCAGGGCCCCGTGTTCAGTAGGTCCACGATGCATTCAGGGCCCCGTGTTCAGTAGGTCCACAATGCATTCAGGGTCCCATGTTCAGTAGGTCCACAATGCATTCAGGGCCCCGTGTTCACACGATGCATTCAGGGCCCCGTGTTCAGTAGGTCCACGATGCATTCAGGGTCCCGTGTTCAGTAGGACCACGATGCATTCAGGGCCCCGTGTTCAGTAGGTCCACGATGCATTCAGGGCCCCGTGTTCAGTAGGTCCACGATGCATTCAGGGCCCCGTGTTCAGTAGGTTAACGCTGCGTTCAGGGCCCCGTGTTCCGTAGGCCCACGATGCGTTCAGGGCCCCGTGTTCAGTAGGTCCACGATGCGTTCAGGGCCCAATGTTCAGTAGGTCCACGATGCGTTCAGGGCCCAGTGTTCAGTAGGTCAGCGATGCGTTCAGGGCCCAGTGTTCAGTAGGTCCACGATGCGTTCAGGGCCCAGTGTTCAGTAGGTCCACGATGCGTTCAGGGCCTCGTGTTCAGGAGGTTAACGCAATGTTAATCACTACAAAAAAATGAAATGACTAAAAATATTTGCTTGACCCAAAACGGCAATCATCATCATCATCATCATCATCATCATCGTCTTCTTCTTCTGTGGTGTTTTTAATGTCAGAGGCGTTCCAGGAGCTGGACAGAGACGGGACAGGAAGTGTCGAGCTAAACATCGTCGAGGTAACACTTATACTTCCAGCCAATCACAGGAAGGCAGGATTTATTATATTAATATAATATAATTAATATATTAATTTACTTTCAAAGTAAAAGACCGTTCTCTCTCCTTAGTGGCTCTATGTGACCATGTGTGGCTGAAGAAGATCCAGAGAGGACTACAAAACACAGGAAGAGGACTACACAACACAGGAAGAGGGCTACACAACACAGGAAGAGGGTTACACAACACAGGAAGAGGACTACACAACACAGGAAGAGGACTACAAAATACAACTAGAGAACTATACAACACAGGAAGAGGACTGTACTCTACTACTACAGTACTATACATCTACTACAGTACTATACATCTACTACAGTACTATACATCTACTAAAGTGCTATACATATACTAAAGTACTATACATCTACTACAGTACTATACATCTACTACAGTGCTATACATCTACTACAGTGCTATACATCTACTACAGTGCTATACATCTACTACAGTACTATACATCTACTACAGTACTATACATCTACTAAAGTGCTATACATCTACTAAAGTGCTATACATCTACTACAGTACTATACATCTACTAAAGTGCTATACATCTACTAAAGTACTATACATCTACTACAGTACTATACATCTACTACAGTACTATACATCTACTAAAGTACTATACATCTACTAAAGTGCTATACATTAACTTAAGTACTCTTCATCTATTAATGTACTGTACATCTACTAAAGTACTATATATTCACTTAAGTACTACATAACTCCAGTACTACTAACTAACTAACTAACTAAGGGCATTTTCAAACCTGTAGTTTGTTTGCATGGAGACATTAGCTTAATGCTAAGCTAACTGACTACAGGAGACATTAGCTCAATGCTAAGCTACCTGACTACAGGAGACATTAGCTCAGACTGCTAAGCTACCTGACTACAGGAGACATTAGCTTAATGCTAAGCTACATGACTACAGGAGACATTAGCTCAATGCTAAGCTACCTGACTACAGGAGACATTAGCTCAGACTGCTAAGCTACCTGACTACAGGAGACATTAGCTCAGACTGCTAAGCTACCTGACTACAGGAGACATTAGCTCAATGCTAAGCTACCTGACTACAGGAGACATTAGCTCAATGCTAAGCTACCTGACTACAGGAGACATTAGCTCAATGCTAAGCTACCTGACTACAGGAGACATTAGCTCAGACTGCTAAGCTACTTGACTACAGGAAACATTAGCTTACAATGCTAAGCTACCCGACGACAGGAGACATTAGCTCAATGCTAAGCTACCCGACTACAGGAGACATTAGCTCAATGCTAAGCTACCTGACTACAGGAGACATTAGCTCAATGCTAAGCTACCTGACTACAGGAGACATTAGGTCAATGTTAATCTACCTGACTACAGGAGACATTAGCTCAGACCGTTAAGCTACCTGACTACTGGAGACATTAGCTCAGACTGCTAAGCTACCTGACTACAGGAGACATTAGCTTAATGCTAAGCTACCTGACTACAGGAGACATTAGCTCAGACCGCTAAGCTACCTGACTACAGGAGACATTAGCTCAGACCGTTAAGCTACCTGACTACAGGAGACATTAGCTCAATGCTAAGCTACCTGACTACAGGAGACATTAGCTCAGACCGCTAAGCTACCTGACTACAGGAGACATTAGCTCAGACTGCTAAGCTACCTGACTACAGGAGACATTAGCTCAGACTGCTAAGCTACCTGACTACAGGAGACATTAGCTCAGACTGCTAAGCTACCCGTCTACAGGAGACATTAGCTCAATGCTAAGCTACCTGACTACAGGAGACACTGCTTGTTTTTATGTATTCATGTATTTATTAAAGAGCAGAACCGATCAGCTGGGTTTCATTTTGTCTTTTCATCGTGCTTCCACATGTTTTTAGGGTTTTCCTGTTATGTTTCGGTTTAGCTTCTAAAGCTGAAGAATGAGTAACTGGAAGCTTTCCTCAGGTCTAATGACTGAGTGCTGTGTGCTACCTGCTCTAGCTCTTCATACGTAATATCATAATGATATGGAGAGAAAAAAATATTCTTAAAAAGAGACGCTAAAGCCACAAACACATTATGGAGAAATCGCTTTTTAAATGGGCGCAACTCTAATACCTGATCGTTTCTTTCCTCAGAGCATTCATAGAAATATTAAAGTATCTTCATCATCATGTGCAGTAACAACCAAAACAGAAATACTAATGTGTTAATACAAAGAATATTTATTACATCAGTTCACAGATCTGAGTCCTCGGGTCAGATTTGACCCTTTTTCAAACATTTCTATATCATAAATTTGGTTTTCTTTCAATTATACTGCCCATACCATATACAACCATTACTCTTTACAAGTTAAATACATTATCAGTTCTCTATTTATTTAATTTTATAGCGTTTGCAAAACCGTCATAACAAAAAGGGCCAAAAATAAATCAACAATAACATCGGAAATTTGGGACAAAAACAAAGTGACGAAATCTTTCAAAAAAAACGTCACCAAAATAATAATTTTGATTTGAAATAAAATATGAGTTGCATGGTCGATGGGAAGACAACACAAGGGTTAAACAGACTGAAATGTCCAGGTGAGCCCACAGTCCGAGTCCCGCCGGACCCCCTTTAGAAAACTGGTGGTTTAAGCTTCAGCGGGCTGCGCCAGTCCCCCGCGATCAGTCCTGGTTCAGGTTCTCCCGGGCTTCCCTGCCCTCCAGCGGGCCCAGCAGTACGGCCTGGGCCTCCAGCAGCGTGGTGTCGCTCCGGGCTCCCAGGAAGCGGGCGGTGAGCTCCATATCCTGCAGCCGCAGACGGACCCTGCTGCCCCGCTGGAGCTGCTCTCCATCCGCCGGCCGCCGGCAAACGCAGTGGAACTTCCCGCCGAAGTCGACGTACAAGTCGTCCTGAACTACGTGGATGATCCTCCCGACCACCACTCGGTCTCTGGCCGGTCCCATCTGGATCAGCGGGGACCGGCGCAGCAGCGAGGCGAAGCTGGGCTCCCGCCCGGGGGAGGAGGCGCTGCCGCCGGCCACGGAGCTCTCCGCCTCCCGCCGCCGGAGCTCCGACTGCTGGTCGAAGGCGGCAGCGAAGCCGCCGGTTCTGGGTCTCTGGTCGGCGCCGGAGGAGGAGGTTCTGGAGAACCTGTCGGCGGGGAGGCGGACTCCACGCGTCCTGACGCTGGAAACAACCTTCCACAGGGCCGCCATGTTGTCACGCTACACCGAGGAGGAGAGCAGCACGTCCGGTAGAGGAGACCTGACAGCGCCTCTCGGCGGCGTCAGGCCGCTGCGGGTACTGCAGCCGGTAACCAGGGTCCGATTACACTGTAAAACAACAACATAAATGATAAATAAAATAAGAAATAAGAAAATATTAAATAATAAAACATTAAATAATCGTGACTTGGTGATGCTCTGGGTTCCATCGAGCCGGTTCTGGTGTCATGTCATCAATGATTTATCACATAAACTGAAATCACAGAAAGCTTCTGAATACAACCTGTTGACACACACACACACACACACACACACACACACACACACACACCCATCATGTACACCACAGCACCTACCACACACACAAACACACAGATACACCTGTTGCTCCCATCATGTGATCACCAGACAGTGCCCTTGGTGTTCCTAGAAGCCATAGAATCAGTGGTCTAGTTATTAATTAGCTTTACATCAACATCATGAGGGCGGCTGTGGCTCTGTGGCAGGACCGCTCAGAGCCAGTCCCTCGACTAGTAGATCCTCTAGACTAGCTCTAGAAGAACCATTTACATCATCAAGACTAGCTCTAGAAGAACCATTTACATCATCAAGACTAGCTCTAGAAGAACCATTTCCATCATCAAGACTACCTCTAGAAGAACCATTTACATCATCAAGACTAGCTCTAGAAGAACCATTTACATCATCAAGACTAGCTCTAGAACAGGGGTTCTCAACCTTTTGCAAGCTGGGCCCCCCCAAAGCTGGTTCATTGCAGTTGGGGCCCTAGTGCCCTACGCCCCACACACCACGAACGATAGATAGATAGATAGATAGATAGATAGATAGATAGATAGATAGGCTATTATTTTTAGGCCCACATTATTATTATTATTAATTTTATTATCATCATCAGTAGCGGTAGGTATGCCTATTATCATTACTAGGCTATTTTTATAATTGGCAGTAGTACCAGACTTCTAATGTGAGCTTGCAGATATTATTATTATTAGTAGTAGTATTATTATTATTAGTATTATTATGAGTAGTATTAGGCCTATCATTATTACTAGGTTATTGCTATATATTTATATGAGGTTACATGCTTTATTGTTGTTGTTATTATTATTATTATTATTATTATTATCATCATCATCATCAGTAGGCCTATTATCATTACTAGGCTATTGCTATAATTGGGAATAGGCACCAGACCTCTGATATTAATTTATGCTTTATTATTGTTATTATCACTAGGTCTAATAGTTTAAAGAAGCTTGCAGGTTGGTGATATTAATGTGAGACCTGAGCCTGCTTTGCCTTGCAAAGATCCTCAATTCTTGGCTCAATGTTTGATAAACACAGCCTCAAATCATCCTCGATTTGTGCACGATTACGGTATTTAGTTTTGAGTGCAGTCATTTTTGAGAATCCTGCCTCACACAAATATGTTGACGCGAAAGGAAGGAGAATCTTCAAGGCGACGTCACAGAGTTCAGCGTATTCCTGCATCAATGATGCCCAGAATGACGAAAGAGGGCGGAGCTAAAGAGTTCCTTCAGTCGACTGTCACTCTTCAGCTCAATAAGCTGTTCCTGCATATCAATTGATAGCTCGTTTGCTGTGCACACAAACGGATCTCGAACCCACGCAAAAGATCGATAATCCTCTTTAAAGTACGTCGCAAATTGTTTTCTCATTGCTGACAGGTGCTCAGACGCTGACTGAAATAGGGAGGAGAAATCATGTGACGCGCCTGCATCGGTGATAAAGTCTGCAAGGCTGGGGAACATGTCGCAGTTCCCTCGACTGATGCGGCCATGCCAGAGGTCTAGTTTTTGTGTGAAGGCGTGCACTTTGTCCGCAAGGAGCAAAATGTGAGTTTTGCGGCCTTGCAAAGACAGGTTGAGGCCATTCAAGCGGTCAAATATATCCACCAAATAGGACAGAGATGCAAGCCACATAGTGTCATCCAGATGCTTCACCAGATCTGATTTGATTTCTGTCAAAAACCACTTCACCTCCTCTCGCAGCTCATACAACCGCTGTAACACCCGCCCCCTGGAGAGCCAGCGAAGCAGCTGTTCGTGCCCTCACCCCATCTCCTGGCAGAGGACCCCAAACAAGCGAGAGTTTAGCGGCCGTGATTTGATTAGATTTATTATTTTCACGGATTGATTCAGCACGGAGTCAAAGAGAACCGGCATTTTTTTAGCAGCTAGTGCTTCGCGATGGACCATGCAATGTGTCCATTTCACAAGTGGAGCTACTTGCTGAACGCGAGCAGCTTGGCCACGCTCACGCCCCGTCATTGCCTACGCACCATCCGTGCATAGGCCAACGCATCGGTCCCAAGCCAACCCATTTTCACGGATAAAAATAGTGTGCGACTGAAGAGGCCGCCAAAACAGGACATCCTCCTCAATCGCCTTGTCTCTCAGATACCTGATATAGGTGAGGAGCTGTGCCCAGCAATATCAGTGGATTCGTCCAGCTGCAGCGCGTAGTAAGGACTCATTTTTACGAACTCTATCAGTTGTTCTCTGATATCATTGGACATGTCTACAATTCTCCTAGCGACTGTGTCATTGGACACTGGTATTGCACCGAGTTTGGCTGCTGCACTATCGCCTATCATCATCCTGCACATGTCTTGCGCTGCCGGCAAAATGAGAGTCTGGGGTTCCGGTTATGGCACGCAACTCAGCGGACGTGTGGGGCTAGGCTCCGGCGGACTTAATATATTTCTACCTTTAACATCTAGATAAATTGAGCTATTTGTGACCCAAAATATTTGACAGCCCTACTATACACCGAACACGATGTCAAAAGGTCGAGGGAAAGGCCGCCCTAAGGACGACAAAAAGATGCAGAGTTGCCAACTTTTCCAAAAACCTTGGAGTGAGATTTGGTGGGGCCGACCCATATTTTGCCGTGTACAAAGCAATTTCTTTGGCTCTATCCTCCAAGGTTTAAATTGGGATTTGTCATATGTACGGGGGGATGGGGGGCTCTCCCTAGGGGGGTCTGGGGGTATGCCCCCCCAGGAAAATTTTTTGAAAAATAAACCATTAAATGGCACTTTCTGGAGAGTTTTGTGCAAAAAAATGGAGAAATCAAGTCTTACATGGTCTGTGCAAAACTGTGGGATTAAGAGCCTTTGCACTGTCGTAGTATCAACAGGTATTAGGGCATTCAGAATTTACATTATTTACATTATTACCTTCTTATGATATAAGAACTGACCCAGACAATGTGCCAAACATAATGAAGAGACAGTAGCATATGTCAGCAACAGCTGAGAAGATTTGGGTCTGTGGTAAACAGGTCCAGGGGTCCCTGGTGTAGGGACCAGGGACCCAAAGTTAAATTAATGTTGAGGGATCAACTAAGACCACTGAAATTCTAAAGAATGAGAACCACTGATTTGCAGAAATTCTAATACTTTAACCCTTGTGCCAAGGCTCAGTAATGTAGGGCCCTCATCATCTGTGCCCCCCCACTAATTGTATTTACTTTTTTGGGAAAATAAAGACAATTTGTTCATTTTATAAAACATTGAATGAATTATTTACAGTTACATTTAGAGATGCACCAAGGTTAGAGGAGTACAATAGTGGCCCAACATTGCAGTATCGTAGCTCAGATGTGTTTCATCAGATTTCTGCTCATGTTTACAACTTTGTGCACATTCTAAATATAACTCCTCCCATCTCTGTTGTCCGAGATTTGGAGAGTTGTAATATAGTCTGCTGTGGATGTTAATGCTCCGTTGATATGGTGGATCTCATTCAGACCGTCTGACAGACACAGAGGCCCATTCGGGTCTCTGGTCTCTGACAGAGTTTAGAGGAGGCTGTAGCCTACGCTGCTCTTCATCGGAGGACTACACGGATGCAACGCGTCACTGGACACGAAGCGACGGACGGGTCTGTGATACTCAGAGCTCATACCTGAAGCCGGGGAAATGCACCTGGGATGGATTGTGAAAATAATGTTCTCAGTTTGCGACAATTCGAAACTTCCACAGACAGGGAGCGCTCTTGAGCCCCCTCACAGTCTCTGAAAGCACAACTAGTCGATCATAAGTGGCTCAACAGCTAGATCTATAGATAAACTCATCTTTCAGAAATTTGACCGACCGGGTTGACACTTCAGCGTGAGAAATCGGGGGTGTGGCGTGTGAGCGTGTGAAACCTGTCAAATGCGTGTGTCTCACGGCCAATGCGTGAGAGTTGGCAGCCCTGGGGATGACAACGAGTCTCAGGCAACGAGCGAGATGCTAACTCAAGAGGAGGCTAGCCGCAATGAGAACCAGATCTTAACAGCCATACAATCTCTAAGGAATGACTTCTCCACACAGCTACATGAAGTAGTTTCATCCAACCGAGAGATAAAAGAAGCCATAGGGACATTTTCTGAAAGACTCACAGAAGTAGAAACCCGCATTAGCACAGCGGAGGACCAGCTAACTTCGCTAACGACCCTCGCCGACACCACACGGAAAAAAGTCCAGAAACTTACCTCGAAGATTGAAGAGTTGGAAAATCGTCAACGCCGTTCCAACCTGAGAATGGTTGGACTGCCCGAAGGGACGGAGAATGGAGATGCGTATGCATTCTTAACAACATGGCTACCCAAGGCCCTTAACATGGAAACAGCAGGACAGCCGTTAACCATCAAGCAAGCCTACAGAATGGGGAAAATGCCACAGCTGACACAGGTTCAGCGGGGTTCGGATGGACCACGGCCACGGGTTCTCATGGTGAAATTCCTGACATATCGAGACAGAGACCGAGTTATGAGGGCAGCGCGTCTGAAAGGTGAAATCATAGTTGAGCGGAGCCGTGTCATGTTTTTCCCTGATCTCTCCGCTGAAGTCCAAAGTCAAAGGAAACTTTTTGATGGAGTGAAACAAAGCCTGCGCCAAATGCGTAAGGAGTATGGATTTATGTTTCCTGCTAAATTGCGAATTCTACACAACAAGACCTGGCACTACTTCACCTCCGCAGCTCAAGCTCATTTTACTACAAGGCGTGGTTAAAAAGGTGGTTGCAAATAAGCTTATTTTACTGACTTCATGAGTGGGGACATTAAAATAAATATTATCTCATGGAATGTTAGGGGACTTAGGAAGATAGTGAAATTAAAGCAAGTAATATCTAGGTTGAAACAACTGAAAACACAGATAGCTTTTCTTCAAGAAACTCATCTACTTGCCACTGAATACGCACCTTTAAAAAGGAGGTGGCCAGGTCAGGTCATATTTGCCTCATTTTCCTCTCAATCAAGGGGGGTAGCAATACTCGTACACTCATCTGTTCCACTACGGGTTTATAATACCATACAAGACCCAGCAGGGAGATTCGTTATCATCCAAGGCTCTTTACTAAACCAAGATATCAATTTAGTTTGTTTATATGGTCCTAACAGTGATGATACACAATTTTATAATAACATGTTTTTAACTTTATCAACATTACATGGTCATATTTGTATGGCAGGAGACTTCAACTGTACTCTCAACCCAACACTGGATAAGTCATCAGGTGTTGACACCTCACATATGCAGTGTAGGAAGATAATACAACACTTTATGGGCGAGTTAAATCTTTGTGATATCTGGAGACATAGGAACCTTTCCAGACAGGAGTATTCATGTCACTCTGCTACCCATAACTCTTACTCCCGCATAGACTATTTCCTGGTTTCTAAGCATATGATACGTGACACAGTGTATAAGGGTATTGTTATCTCAGATCATGCTTTACTACTTGTCAATTATGTTGTTGAGGTAGCTACTAAGGGTCCAACCATATGGCGATTAAGCCCGCGATGGCTACATGATAACGAGTTCTTCAAATTTGTTGGGTCTAATACTGATGTCTATTTTGAAGTGAACACTACTCAAACATCAGCGTCTACGAGGTGGGAGGCATTCAAGGCCTATACGAGGACAAATGATCAGCTATACAAGCAGCATCTTTAATAAACAACACCTAAGACTGATAGAGTTGGAAAAAGATATTAAAGAACTTGAGACGGAAATTAATCTTAACGATACAAAAGAGGCTAGACAGAAACTGGCCATTCTAAGAGCACAGTATAATGAACTATCCGCAAATAAAGCACTATATAGTATAATGAAATTGAAACAAACATTCTATGACCAAGGAGAGAAGGCAGGGAAACTTTTGGCCTGGCGTTTAAAATCAATGCAGAATGAAAGATCAAATTTAGAAATTGAGTCAGAAGAAGGGAAAACAATTACTAATCCTCAAGAAATTAATAATTCTTTCCAGTCATTCTATTCTAAATTTTATACGTCAGAAATTCCAGCCACATCTTACACGCTCCACAGCTTCCTTGACCAGATAGAAATACCGGTCTTATCAATGAATGCAATAAAGGAGCTTAACTCCCCAATTGTAGTATCTGAGCTGTCAGAGGCCATAGACGGTATGAAAGGAGGAAAAGCACCAGGACCTGACGGTATTCCTATTGAAATATATAAAAAGTTTAATGACGTGCTGTTGATTCCTTTATTCAACATGTGCGAAGAATCACTTGAAAAGGGTGAGCTGCCATTATCATTACGGAACGCACTCATAACTTTAATATTAAAGCCAGAAAAACCCTCTACAAAGTGTGAATCCTACCGTCCCATTTCTTTAATCAACAATGACGTGAAAATAATAGCAAAAGTTCTTGCCAGAAGGTTAGAAAAACACTTGCCATCTATTGTTGCTCTAGATCAAAATGGTTTTATTAAAGAAAGACAGGGCTCTCACAATATCCGTAGGCTGTTGAACATTATTTATGCCAAGAAAGAAACACCTGATGTGGCTGTTATTGGACTAGATGCAGAAAAAGCCTTTGATAGGGTCCAGCATGAATACCCGTGGGAAGTGCTTAAACGTTTTGGAATAGGCAGCTACTTCCTTAGTTGGATTAAAATCTTATATCATGATTCAAAGGCTTCAGTAATGACCAACTATAGGGTTTCGGAACAGTTCTCTCTTTCCAGAGGTACAAGGCAGGGATGTCCTTTGTCCCCACTTCTTTTTATCCTGGCAATCGAACCTTTAGCAATTGCGATTAGAAGCAACAGTGAGATAATGGGTATCAAAATTAATAATATTGAGAATAAAATAGGATTATTTGCTGATGATATAGTTCTGTTTCTGACGGACTTAAAAAAATCTATTCCTACTCTATTACAATTAATAGGAACGTATGGCAGCTTCTCAGGTTATAAGGTTAATGCTTCCAAGTTTACAATCCTTTTTCTGAAAAGATCGGAACATTGTGGATACATACCTTGGTGTTAAAATCACACCTTTAATAGAATCCATGGTGTCTACCAATTATAACCCTGTAGTTGAGTCAGTAGTAGAATCTATTAACAGATGGAAATCTTTACCACTCTCTATGATTGGACGTATTAATGTTCTGAAGATGAATGTTCTTCCTAAGTTCCTTTATCTTTTTCAAACCATTCCACTTGCTCCCCCTTCAAATTTCGTTGTTAAAATGAAACAACTTTTTTCGTAATTACATTTTGAAAGGTGGACGTTCAAGATTGCGTATGACCCTGTTGTACTTAAAACTCCCTTTCCTTCAGGGATACTATTGGGCAGCCCAACTAAGAGCAGCCTCATGTTGGTTTGAACACCAATCTCCACTGCACTGGATAAGGATAGAGGAAACAACAACCTCTAAAATCCCCTTACACCTCTACCTTTATTCAGCAAACTTATCCACTCTGAAAAAACACACTGCAAACCCCTTTGTTAGAAACACACTGATAGTATGGCATGAGATGTTAAGTTATCTTGGGGAAAATGCTCCTCTCCTATTTGGGGGAACAGAAACTTCACACCATCTACTAATGACCTTGGTTTTAAGCTATGGGCAGACAAAGGTATTGGTAAAATTTCACATCTGTTTGAGAATGATACTCTCTTAAATTTTAATGACATTAAGTAAAAGTTTGGTATTGGCTCTAAACATTTTTTCAAGTATCTTCAGATAAGGAGCTTCTTAATAAAGACACAGAACTCTGTAAATCTCCCCTGTCTAAATTCTTTAGAAAATACAGCTTTGAACCATCACGGAGCAGCTGGACTAATCTCCAAATTCTATCAGATCATCATAGTTGCATCAAGAGAATCCTCAGAGGACAAAAGATTAGCATGGTGTTCAGATCTTACGGAAGGAATCACTGTAGAGGAATGGCAAGATATATGTTTCCAGTGCCAAGTACAAACAATAAATACAAGATTCAAACTCCTCCAGTATAAATGGGTGATGAGAACATACATTACCCCAGAGTTACTGCATCGCATCCACCCTAATACACCGGATACTTGCGTCAAGTGTGGTACACAGAGGGGTAGCTTGTTTCACTGCCTCTGGGAATGCTCCCTCATTCAAGAATTTTGGAAAGAGATCATTACAATTTTATCTATGTTTATTAATGAACAACTTCCACTGTGTCCCAAACTTTGTATCTTTGGATGTCTCCCAACAAGCTGTACACTAAACAATAGCAGGAAGAATCTGGTAATATTTTGTCTTCTTGTAGCTAAACATAAAATTGCACTGTCATGGAAATCTGATCACAGACCTACTAAGCAAAGCTGGGTCGAAGGGCTACTGCAAGGCCTTGCCCTAGAGAAACTTACCTATGTTGTTAAAGGGAAACATAATACTTTAGTAAAGATTTGGGGCTCATTTATGCAGTTTCTGGGGGGGGGGGGGGGGATTTTATTGTGACTTTGTAGTCTACCGGTTTCCTTTTTTTATTTTTCTTATCTAATTTTCGTATAAGGTCACTGATCATATTTTGGAAGGTGGGAGCACTTTGCACACACAGTATCCATCTGTGCATGTACTGTCGCTCCTAATATTATTCTTTATTTATTTTTTTATTAAATGCCACAATGGGAGTCAGTGTGTTACCATACCAGTAAAACATACCACTAACATATCTACATTTTGAATATCGACAAATGCCTATTTGTACTTATTTATGTGCCTTGTTTTGTTTTGCTGTTTTGTGTTGTGAAAATGTAATTTAAAAACTCAATAAAAACATTTGTCAAAAAAAAAAAAGAGAGTCTCTGCGATTGTATGCGGTTTACCCAGTTTACCGATCCTTTTGGCCACTACATACGATGCCTCCAAACACTGTCCAGACACAGTGCTGTGCACTGAAATGGTTGCCTGTTGCTGATGGAGGCCATCAAGCTTTCTTTTAAAATATTCAGCCGGTTTATTTTTAATGCCAGCATGCTTTGTTTCTAGGTGCCTTTTTAATTTGCAGGGCTTCATACTGTCGTTTGCCAGCACCTCGGCACACACGACACACTGAGGTCTCAGATCAGCCGTGACTGTAAACCCAAACTGCAGGTATGATTCATCGTACCTTCGAAGCTTTTTTGCAGCTGGTGGTGCGTCGGTTGGCTTGTTGGTCCTCAAAAGAAATTTCTCCATTTTTGTTACGTGTTTTCAATAAAGTTTTGGCACTATGTAACTGTGTGTGTGGTGTATGTTGAGAGACGTATCAGGGGCTAATCAGTCGGGACGATCTTTAATTTTATTTTAATACTTAACGCTTGTTGTGTGTGTGTGTGTGTGTGTGTGTGTTAGTCGTGTGGGTAGTTTTAGCTAAATGAAGCTACTGCCTAGCAGTTAAAATGATGACTGGCTAGGGCTGAGATTTGATCTAATCTTAAAAAAATACTGTTTGTGGGTTTAGTCTTTAAAAAGACTGTTGGGGTTTAGTCTTTAAAAAGACTGTTGGGGTTTAGTCTTTAAAAAGACTGTTGGGGTTTAAGTAAAGGCCTATCGAGATTGATCAGACTAGCGAGAGCTGGCACAAGTGAACTTGGAGAGAGACTAGACTAGAGTGAATGGAGAGCTATGTCGTGATTCAATTTAAATGCAGTGATTTAATTTTGTGTGAGTGTGAGTGAACGTCAGGGCGGGAACAGCGGCGGCCATGCGCATACGTGATTCATTTGCAGCCTGGACGCGGAGGAGTGTGTGTCTTCTCTCTGCTCTGACTGCAGGCTGTGCCTGCTGCGCGAGGCTACTGCTGACTGAGTGCTTTTGGACGGGAGAGGGGCTCACGGCAGCTCCCGTGGTTGAGCACAGTAGGCATAACTGCAGAGTGATTCGTGCTTTCGAGTCTACAAACACTACAAAAGTCTCCAAAAACACCAGTAAAAGTCGCTAGATTTTTCCCCCTCCCATCCTGTAGTCTACTCGCGCCCCCCGGGAGAGAGGGGGCGCGGACTCTCCCCACCAGTTGAGAACCACTGCGAAGAACCATTTACATCATCAAGACTAGCTCTAGAAGAACCATTTACATCATCAAGACTAGCTCTAGAAGAACCATTTACATCATCAAGACTAGCTCTAGAAGAACCATTTACATCATATTATTTAAACAAGAGAAGAAGAAAGGCCTCGTCGGTCCTCTGATGGAGTCTTTGATTTCTTATAGAAATATAAAGACTACATCAAAGCAGCTCTGTGTTGAGGACTTATTTCAGTGTTTGGAACCAGAGGGTCGCTGGTTCAACTCCCCCCTCCCACAAGCACACACTCTGACATCTCTCCATTAGTGCATGTATATATAATAACAACAGAGTGTAAATTGTAATTTCCCCTTGTGTGATTAATAAAGGAGACATTATTATTATTATTATTATTATTATTATTATTAATACACGGTCTATGGCTTTAAGGTGCTGACTGTCTATCTTTGAATGTTTTGAAACACGTAAAATGGAGCCGTGCGCAGAAGAGGACTCCGCGCATGCGCCCTGAGCAGTATCAGTCGAAGGAGCCAAGATGGAGGTGTTCGTGAGTTCTCCGAGCTTTAGCTTCTGTAACTGGATGTTTCCGGACGGGTCTGTGGTCCGAGACGTCCTGGCCCGGTTCCTCCAGCAGCGGGTGAGTTGATATCAGACCGGGACGGGACACAGGAACAACCGGAACCCGTTATTTAAGGCGGAGGGTTAGTGTTAGCTGCTGTGCTAACGGTAGCTAACAACAACTGACGGATACCGATTTAACGTCTAACGCATTAAAGTTACACGTTAAACGTTTCTATGTGACGGACAGTGTTTACCGTGGAACGGCCTGTTATTGCCTGTTTTTACGGTCGTTTGGGAGACTCTGAGCGCTGCCGTGAAGACTACAACTCCCATGATTCCACTGTGTCGCCAAACTGCGACTCATGCTGTTGATTGAGAGAGTCATATTTTAACTCGTTAAGGTTCTCGGAGAAGATAAAAGAAGAAGAAAGTACCAAAAGTTCAGTTCTTAAAGGTGTGTCTGTGCGTCTCTCTCTCTCTCTCTCTCTCTCTCTCTCTCTCTCTCTCTCTCTCTCTCTCTCTCTCTCTCTCTCTGTGTGTCTGTCTGCAGGCAG
>CM057238.1:35307654-35310154 GCA_029931835.1 Etheostoma nigrum
GTGTGTGTGTGTGTGTAACCTATTTACAGATTATCAGCTGTCAGGTCTCAGCTGTCCGAAGAGGGGAATGGTGTAGCCATGCAACTCCAGGGTCTGCAGGTCTTTCTGGATGGATCCTGCAGTCTAACGAGGGTCTGGACCAGGGTCTGGACTTGCTTTTCTGATATTGTTCTTGGTCTTCCAGATGCTTAAATCTCGTTGCACAGGTACTGCACTTGTGTATAATGACAATAAAGGCTTTCTATTCTATTTTAAACCTACAACATTATCTAAAAATACATCAGGAAAGCTTTCTTATGTCATTAAAAAAACACAAAGCAATGCACACATGGTGCTGATTGTTGGGGGGGTCAGGTGAGTCTGGGCCATGGTGCTGATTGTTGGGGGGGTCAGGTGAGTCTGGGCCATGGTGCTGATTGTTGGGGGGGTCAGGTGAGTCTGGGCCATGGTGCTGATTGTTGGGGGGGTCAGTTGAGTCTGGGCCATGGTGCTGATTGTTGGGGGGGTCAGTTGAGTCTGGGCCATGGTGCTGATTGTTGGGGGGGTCAGATGAGTCTGGGCCATGGTGCTGATTGTTGGGGGGGTCAGGTGAGTCTGGGCCATGGTGCTGATTGTTGGGGGGGTCAGGTGAGTCTGGGCCATGGTGCTGATTGTTGGGGGGGTCAGATGAGTCTGGGCCATGGTGCTGATTGTCGGGGGGGTCAGGTGAGTCTGGGCCATGGTGTTGATTGTTGGGGGGGTCAGGTGAGTCTGGGCCATGGTGCTGATTGTTGGGGGGGTCAGATGAGTCTGGGCCATGGTGCTGATTGTCGGGGGGGTCAGGTGAGTCTGGGCCATGGGGTTGATTGTTGGGGGGGTCAGGTGAGTCTGGGCCATGGTGCTGATTGTTGGGGGGGTCAGATGAGTCTGGGCCATGGTGCTGATTGTCGGGGGGGTCAGATGAGTCTGGGCCATGGTGCTGATTGTTGGGGGGGTCAGATGAGTCTGGGCCATGGTGCTGATTGTTGGGGCTAAAAACTCTGCAGGGGGGCCCAAACTTTTGCAGACACCATTTTTTTGTTTTCTGTTATTTTGAAAGTGTAAATGATGGAAATAAAATCTATCATTTGATGCCTTTTAGAGATTCTTCCATCTTTTCTTGGCTTCTTTATGCACATTAATACACATTTTGACCTGGGGGGGCCCAAACTTTCAAACCCTACTGTATAATTACAGATTATCAGCTGTCTCCCGCCCTCTGCTGGACGCCGCTGCTCCACACAGCTGCAGGTCAGGAGAAGCCAAAACCCGACCAGGTACTCCTCACTTTAACCCTCGTGTAAAATCAACACTTTTGTTGATGCTTGTTATTGATTTTTTACTACTTTTTCTCACGTTTTTGTCCCTTTTGTCAACACTTTTGACGCATTTTTTCAATGTTTGTGACTTTTTTTGACGTTTAACACTACGTAGCACTAACTTATTAACTTTAGTCTTACAGTTATTTTTGGAATTTATGGTCAATAAACCTCATTTATAGGAAATTAT
Organism: Etheostoma nigrum; assembly: GCA_029931835.1. NCBI lineage: Eukaryota > Metazoa > Chordata > Actinopteri > Perciformes > Percidae > Etheostoma > Etheostoma nigrum. The sequence goes on from CM057238.1 coordinate 35,309,182, forward strand.
ACCTAATGTTTGAGTTAGAAAAGCAGAAATTAGGAATTATTTACATTAAAATTAAAGGAATGGATGTTGATGATAATCACAGACTGGAATATGTCAACTTTTACTCAATATTATTTCAAAAACACTTCCATTTGTTTTACAATGCTATAAAATTGAATAAGACGCCCCAAAATGAATGAAAGTAGAGATTTGTACTTGGCAAAGAGCGTTGGGTGGAATCAATCATGTTATTTTGGGGACTTAAAAAGAACATTGATATAGGACAACATGAGGACAACATGATGACAACATGAGGGCAACATGAAGACAACATGAGGCCAACATGGGGACAACATGAGGGCAACATGAGGACAACATGAGGGCAACATGAGGACAACATGAGGGCAACATGAAGACAACATGAGGACAACATGAGGGCAACATGAAGACAACATGAGGCCAACATGGGGACAACATGAGGGCAACATGGGGACAACATGAGGACAACATGAGGGCAACATGAAGACAACATGAGGACAACATGAGGACAACATGAGGACAACATGGGGACAACATGAGGACAACATGGGGACAACATGAGGACAACATGAGGGCAACATGAGGACAACATGAGGGCAACATGAGGACAACATGGGGACAACATGGGGACAACATGAAGACAACATGGGGACAACATAAAGACAACATGAGGGCAACATGAGGGCAACATGAGGGCAACATGAAGACAACATGAAGGCAACATGAGGACAACATGAAGACAACATGAGGACAACATGAGGGCAACATGAGGGCAACATGAAGACAACATGAAGGCAACATGAGGACAACATGAAGACAACATGAGGACAACATGAGGGCAACATGAGGACAACATGAAGACAACATGAGGACAACATGAGGGCAACATGAAGACAACATGAGGACAACATGAGGGCAACATGAGGCCAACATGGGGACAACATGAGGACAACAT
>CM057238.1:35315154-35330297 GCA_029931835.1 Etheostoma nigrum
CACAAAGCTGTCAGGACCCCATAAGTATACTGTATTCCCAGTTTTTGGTCCCCACAAATGTAGTAAAACATGGTTCACACACACACACATCTACAGAGACAGCAGGAATGATGCGAGTGGGAGAAAATGAGGTGGAGACGAAAAAGGGAGTGAGCCAAAATCTGAGAAAAACAACAAGTCCTTATCTCTCTTTCTCACCGTTAATCATCAACAGGGGTCGCCATTGTTGTTTATGTGTGTGTGTGACGTCAAAAACTACAACCGTCTGGTACGAGTTCACGGGTAGTAAGTTACGGGTTTGACTGCCGTGCTAGGGCGCTTTCACGGATAGAATAAGGGGACCAGATGTCTCAGACAACATCCGGGGACATTTTCAGCTCAGAAGCGTAAATACCTCCAAAACATGTCATGTTTTTAATTTTTGTAAAACTTAAAACGGGGACACTAGACCTAGAGCTGAGTATCGGAGACAATATAAACTATTGAGGAAAGATTTTCCTTTGACATTGATGCAGTATGAAACGAGATCGCTGCAGTCGGCAGCAGAGAAACAAGCTACAATGGAAGTTAATGGGAGAATTGTCCAGCTTGTATTTACGTTCATAAAGTGCTCGTTTTGCTGCTGACAGACTCAGATTAATATTCTAAGTGTCTGATAACATTATGGAAAGGATTTCTAAGGAGGCTGACCTTTCTGTTAAAGATTAAGATCATTTTTAAAACATAAAAGTCCACCAGACTCCATGTAAATAATCAGTGATTTTAGCGTGTATAGAGCAGCATATCTCCACCAGACTCCATGTAAATAATCAGTGATTTTAGCATGTATAGAGTAGCATATCTCCACCAGACTCCATGTAAATAATCAGTGATTTTAGCGTGTATAGAGCAGCATATCTCCACCAGACTCCATGTAAATAATCAGTGATTTTAGCGTGTATAGAGCAGCATATCTCCACCAGACTCCATGTAAATAATCAGTGATTTTAGCATGTATAGAGTAGCATATCTCCACCAGACTCCATGTAAATAATCAGTGATTTTAGCGTGTATAGAGCAGCATATCTCCACCAGACTCCATGTAAATAATCAGTGATTTTAGCATGGTAAAATACGGCTTTCTAAAACATCTCTGAGCTCTGAGCAGCGCTGCTCGATCGGCTCCGTTTGGTCAGAGTTTTCTTTCTTTTATTCCAGTATCGGGTCTGTCAGTCACAGTGAAAACCGGGGACATTTCCGGGGACAGATCCAGCCGGGGACAGGTCACCAAAATCGGGGACTGTCCCCGGAAACCGGGGACGTCTGGTCACCCTAGGCTAGAAGGTTGTGAGAATGTGAGTTACGGGTTGCCTCGAACGCAGCATTAGATAACAGGCTCAGAATCGATCGCCGCCTGTTGCATGCTGGGTAGATTTGTGTCCGACTTGATCCCGACTTGCTCTGTTGCATGCACGCGTGGGCGACGATGACCTCACGAGATCCAGGCGGCCGCAGGTTTGAGACGCAGGCGGCCTCAGTGATTTAATGTACCTAAACAACGACCAATCATCACCATATTTACCATGGCCATATCTTGTCATAAACACTTGAACCTGTCAAAAAAACTAAGCTGAAATCCAACGATTATAGAAGTTATCTCACGGTAACGTTTTCTTCTTCATTGGTGTCTATGGCGAGGAAAAGGCTTAATGTGGTTTAATGTACCTAAACAACAACCAATCATCACCATATTTACCATGGCCATATCTGGTCACAAACACTTAAACCTGTCAAAAAAACTAAGCTGAAATCCATTTTTGAAGAAGAACGTTTTTTTCTTCATTGGTGTCTATGGCGAGGAAAAGGCTTAACATGGTTTAATGTACCTAAACAACGTGTTGTGGTTTGGGGTTTTGTTTGGGTTTATGTTTCTCTTCCTTTGGCCTCCTTGTGTTTTTTGTCTGTTTTCTCCGTGGTCTTGTGTTGCTGGTCCTGTCTTGTGTTCCCCAGTAAGTGTCTACGTCCTGTTTTATTGTGATAGTCTGGTTTCCTGTCTTGTCTAGTCTTGTCTAGCTTTACGTTGGCCTGTCTGATTGTCCTGCCCCGCCCTGATGTGATTCACCTGACGTCTCACCTGTTCCCAGTTACCTCGTTACCTCTTGTATTTAACCCCTGTGTTCCCTTTGTGTCTCTTGTCAGATCATTCTAGTTCGTGCGTCCTGTCCAGCCTGCCTGTCGCTGTGAGTCTTCCCCCGTGCTTTTTACCTGATTTTGTATTCTTCTTCTTCTTCTTCTTCTTCTTCTTATTCCCCAGGCCTGTTTTGGACTCTCTTTCCTCTGGACTTTTGGACTTCTTGTGTTTTTTGGATTTGGCCTTTCCCAGTGCCCCTGTTGACTTTTCATTGGTTTGTTTTTGGCTTTGTGGACTGCTCCTTATTTTGTCAATAAATTAGCCTGTGTTTGCCCTCCAACCTGCATCTTGGTCTTCCTTCCCCTGCCGTCCCATAACACAACGATCAATTATCACCATATTTCTCTCACATATTGCTCCTCATAACCAGTGAAAACTGTCAAAAAATCGGACGCAAAGTCCTGTTTTTATGGACGGTAGCTGACATTAAGCGTGTCTGCTTCAATAAGGGATATTGTAAGGAAAAAGCTTAATGTACCTAAACAACAATCAATTATCTCCATATTTCTCTCACATCTTGCTCCTCATAACCAGTGAAAACTGTCAATAATCCTTACAATATCCCTTAATGAAGCGGACAAGCTTAATGTCAGCTACCGTCCATAATAATAGGACTTTGGGTCAGATTTTTTAGACAGTTTTTACTTGTTTTTAGAGCAGGGGAGCAGTCCCAGGTGAGTTGATTGTCTAATTAATTAAACTAATTAACCTCTCCCTTTACATACAGGAGCGTGCTGGATCCTCAGATGACGACACACACCACGGATACAGGACCCCGGGCTGTGAGGTGTTGTTTTCTTTCTTCTTTGTTAAAAAAAGTTGGGCGCAGTGTTAATATGCAATGTAATTGTGTGATTGTTCCTTCAATCAGTTTTCACATTTTGTAATTTGGGTATTGTTTTATGATCAGATTGTTTTATGATCATGTTTTTACTTGTGCTGTAAACACTAGTCACTAGTGCATTGAGCATGTTTTTCTCCCGTCCACAAACACGTGTTTGTAATGTCGGACCCACTTGTTGTTGAGGCTGTGATGGATATTTTTATTTTATTTTACCTTTTATTTAACCAGGATGTCCCTTGAGATTGAAATCTCTTTTTCGAGGGAGACCCGGCCAAGACGGCACACCAGTTACAATATACACAGAAATACAAAAAATCACACATTGGGGGAAAGGAACAGGTCACATGTGGCGATTACATTTTTGAATTACATGACATTTTAACATGGCCTGTGATGGATATGAGTGCCAGGCCGGGGCCGGGCGCTCTGCATGCTCCAGCGATGAGGGTTTTGATCTGTGCATCAGCTCCGGGGCGCACCAATGAGCTCATATTAACAGTCAGCCGAAATGTCCTGACTGCAGCCAGCGCGTCTCGCACAATTATGACAAATCCAAACAAACACAGCAGGAAACTGAAGAGAGCGCTGAGTCAGCGGAGATATTCATAAACATAACGTCACCATTTGACACGACACTAAGAGGGACAGTCATCACGCAGGCAGGCATAGTATTGATTATCTCTTAAATAGCTTGAAAGTTTAGAACCAATTCAACATTTCACTGAACTGCAGTTATGTGATGAGTATTTACTTGGTTAAAAAAATAACACATAACTCCCTGTTCATGTACAACTTCAAAGAAATGTACAAGTTTGTGTTAATTATTGTGCTTTAGAAGTGTTGGTTGGTGTGTTTTGAACTTTAGACAGAGCCAGGCTAGCTGTTTCCCCCTGCTTCCCGTCTTTATGCTAAGCTAAGCTAACCAGATTTGGGCTGCTTCTCAAGTCTCTTATTTTGCATTTCCTCCCTCCTCATTGAACCGGAAGTTGTTCTGGCCCTCCTTCGTGAAGGCCGTCTCGAACGAGGATGAAGGAGGGATCTCTGAGGAGCTATGAGCGAGGATGGAGGGCTCTCTGAGGAGCTAGGAGCGAGGATGAAGGAGGGATCTCTGAGGAGCTATGAGCGAGGATGGAGGGATCTCTGAGGAGCTAGGAGCGAGGATGAAGGAGGGATCTCTAAGGAGCTATGAGAGAGGATGAAGGAGGGATCTCTAAGGAGCTATGAGCAAGGATGGAGGAGGGATCTCTGAGGAGCTATGAGAGAGGATGAAGGAGGGATCTCTAAGGAGCTATGAGAAAGGATGGAGGAGGGATCTCTGAGGAGCTATGAGCGAGGATGGAGGAGGGATCTCTGAGGAGCTATGAGCGAGGACGGAGGAGGGATCTCTGAGGAGCTATGAGCGAGGGTGGAGGAGGGATCTCTGAGGAGCTATGAGAGAGGATGAAGGAGGGATCTCTAAGGAGCTATGAGAAAGGATGGAGGAGGGATCTCTGAGGAGCTATGAGCGAGGATGGAGGAGGGATCTCTGAGGAGCTATGAGCGAGGACGGAGGAGGGATCTCTGAGGAGCTATGAGCGAGGGTGGAGGAGGGATCTCTGAGGAGCTATGAGCGAGGACGGAGGAGGGATCTCTGAGGAGCTATGAGCGAGGACGGAGGAGGGATCTCTGAGGAGCTATGAGCGAGGACGGAGGAGGGATCTCTGAGGAGCTATGAGCGAGGACGGAGGAGGGATCTCTGAGGAGCTATGAGCGAGGACGGAGGAGGGATCTCTGAGGAGCTATGAGCGAGGACGGAGGAGGGATCTCTGAGGAGCTATGAGCGAGGACGGAGGAGGGATCTCTGAGGAGCTACGAGCGAGGACGGAGGAGGGATCTCTGAGGAGCTATGAGCGAGGACGGAGGAGGGATCTCTGAGGAGCTATGAGCGAGGACGGAGGAGGGATCTCTGAGGAGCTATGAGCGAGGACGGAGGAGGGATCTCTGAGGAGCTATGAGCGAGGACGGAGGAGGGATCTCTGAGGAGCTATGATCGAGGATGGAGGAGGCATCTCCGATGAGCTATGAGCGAGGATACACGGGAGCAGCCATTGACTTTAGTCCTTCGTCTGAACGCAGAGTTTCTCTTTCATCTGGAGCATCTACTCCAGAAACCTTCCCCGGACGCCTCTACAGCTCTTCTGAAAAAGAAATAATCTGCGACAATGTTCAGTTTAAAAGATCTTTGTGCGGTGTGGTGGAAGTTTCTGTACAGCGAGGGAGGAATTTGGGTGAAGAAGAGACCTTGTAGAAACAAAATAAAGACAGGCTGCCAACTGGATTAAAAGTTTAGGTATTCGGTGGAAGGGTTTAATTATTTTCTCGAGAGAACAATCAAAATGACAAGAACAGCATTCACAATGAATCAGAGTTACAAAGTGACAACAGTTCTGTGCCTCGCGTAACATATGACACTTCCTTATATCCCTTTTGCCCCAGCAGAAACCAGGCCATGTTTGGAAAACATTCTAATCTTAAACAATACACTTCATCTTCTTCTTCAGACTTCTAGGAGCCTATACATCTGTCTAATGCGTCATAAAATGACTGTAGTTGTCATTCAATCTTAGAAGTCAGAGATTTAGCTTGTCTATAGATTGGTTCAGACTCCAACCTTAGGTTTGGGCAAGCTGCCCTTTGCCTATCTCTGGAGGCGCCTGTGTTTTGGTACCATTTGCTTACAGTAGTGAAATTCAGAGTCATAACATGTTCAGCTGTCTTCAACACTGAAGGACTTACTTTTAGGAGATATCTTAGGAATGACACATGTTTCGGAGGCCTATTTGGATAATTTACTTAAAATTAATAATCACTTAATAAATGAACAATTACTGAAAGAAAATCATTGTCTATGTAATTTTCCCATTACATTCCCCACTTTTGATTACAACCTTAATCATTACACATATGAAAATTACTGGAAGGAGACATGCAGGAAAATAACATTTTAGTGAGGGATTTAAACCTCTGGGTTAAAGCTACCCCTACCAACAGTCAAAGAAAACATGAGAATTCAATTGGATTATTATTAGTCTAAATCCTACGGGAGTCTGAATCGAATTCGTCCTCTTTGTAGGAGGGCAAATCAAACAGATCAGAATTATCATCATTTACTTGCAATGCCTGGTATTGGACCTTTTCAAGAGCAAACAGAGATGAAATCATTTTCTTAGTTAAAGGAATAATGCAACAAATAGCAATCAGACAGAAAATCATCACAGAAATCACTGGGAACACAAGTTTCCACATCCACGCTTCCCAGCCCTCCCCAAGTAACCAGGCCCCCCAGTCCCACCCAGAATCTGTGTGAGGGACATCTTGAGCCTTGAGACTAGTGGCGAGTTGTTTTAGCTGATGTACAGTGTCTGTGAGGTTACCTTCAATGTCTGGGATGAATGTGCAGCATTGATCACCTAAAACATGACAGAGGCCCCCCCTGTGCTGCTAACAGTGAACCTAGACCCATCTGGTGCTGAAGTAACATGTTAAGCATAGCTCGAAGGGTTGGAGAAAAATCCGCTGAACCACGACGGCGGTCAGATTTTCCAAACTTTTACGTATTTTATCAATATTATGTGCGTTATTTACTACACCCTACCACGGAAGAATACCTGAGAGGAATTTGCTACCGTTGTCTGTCATTTTGCGTTTAGCTCTGACGGTGCTGTCCAAAGAAGCTGTAGGGCGAGAATAACGATGAGAAACGGGCTCAAAAGGTTGCATTATAGTGATGGATGGAGTCAGATAGATCAATGCACATCTACCTGACCATAAAGGTGGGAGGAGTTGGTACCAGTGATCACCGCAAAGCCAAACATAGTCTACTAGAGAACCTGCTCCTGAATCATCAGGCCAGCGTATTAGATTAGTTCTGGAGGGGTCTACCCTCGTGAGATTAATAAACCCCGGACGTTTGTGTAAACATTTGCTGACGTTGTACCTGCTCACCCCACATGTAGCATTAACAGTTTTCTTGCAACCCACCGTTTTACCCAAATATAGCGTACCTGGACCACGAGCACGTTCAATGCAGAGTGTGTGTTTTAGATCCTTCATATAACTATAGTGGAACTGTCCTAAACTCTCAGATTCAGAAACCATGGTGCCATTCAGGACACGCACATTGCGATTATGGAAATACGCACATGGGTCTTTTTGATAGGTGGTGGCATAGAACATAGCCCCTCCACCTGTTTCTACATCTGAGAGTGCAGTCAGTGCACAAATAGAGTCATTTAGGTTTAGCGCGTGTGGTTTGACGGGTGTAGCCTGTTTTTGTGAGTGAGGAAATAATGAACACACAAAACATGAGTCATTTATACCTACATCACGTGTGAGTTTCCTGATGGAGCCCAGCCATACGTTAGAGGAGAACGCGTCGTCTTTACTAGGAGAAGCGAGCCATTTATTTGCTGCGACTTCCACCTCTGGGGTTGGTCTCGGCCTTTTACCTGTACCACCTGTGTTTTTCTTTTTGTTAGTTTTGCTAAATGACCCGGTCGTCAATACATTAATATAGAATGCTCCGCACGGATCTTTCCCTAGTAATCGTGCACATACTATGAAGTAACCTTCGTCTCGTGGGTCAACATTGTTTAGGGTTAGCACTACCGCGGGTGAGGAGGTGTTTACTTTCTGGATTGTCAGTCTGTTAGTCAGATTGGTGTGGTCAGAGGAGATCCGGTGCCCCCAATCTGACTCACTTGTGTGCCAAATTGCTAAATCCCATGATGGGCACAGTGCTTCCCCCTTTGGGTCCCGCACCATGTCCATCAGGGGCATGTAGCATATGTAGATCTCGACCCCTCCCCAAAGAGTTTTGTCCGGCCCACACTGAATATAATCGCATGGTTGTAACAGGAAACTAGTAGAAGTGTTGGCAAATAACGTGAAGTTTGTTGACCTGAGGTCATTGGCTTGTTTATATTGCTCGTACTCTGGTTTCCAATATCGTCTAGATGCAGACTGTGGGGAGCGCGGCACTCGTTTTACCCCTGTATGTGGTGAGGGAAAACTGTGTGTGTGTGCGTGCTGTGCATCACTGGCGTTAATGGGAAAAAGAGTGGTGTTAGAGACAGTGTCATCAGGTTTGGCTCTTTCATATCTGTCTAACAAGAAAAATGCAACCCCCACAAACACAGACAGGACACCGAGAACAAGAATACATTTCGAACCCCCCACAATTCGCGGCGGGTACCACGTCTGTCTTTTCCTGTGTCCCTCCATCGTCACAGCAGGCCTGCTGCGCCCTTCAGGGATGTGGTGTGTGTGTGGGTGGCTGGCTGGTCGATGCAGTACCGGGCTGTCTTGCTTCTGGTGTAGTGGATTTCTTCTGGTGTCAGAGGTTCGTCCCCTAGCACGTGACACACCGTCGGAGTCAGCCTTTACCACTGTCTCGTTTCTGGTGTGTGTGTGTGTGTTGTTGGTGACACAGAACGCCGTCTGTCAGGTCACGGATTTCCGGGCGTCGCTTCGTTGGTGACACAGAACGCCGTCTGTCAGATCACGGATTTCCGGGCGCCTGGCGGGACTGGCTCGTCCTCTGGCGATGGGACTTTCTTGCAGTGTGATGCGTGGATCCACGGAGCCCGCTCAGCAACCTTCACTGCCGTGTGGGTGACCAGAAGAACCTGGAAGGGACCTTGCCAGCGTTGGGATTGCCAGTTTTTCCTCCTGAAGTTCTTCACGACCACGAAATCTCCTGGCTGCAGTGTGTGGAGCGGTCCTTCAGCTGGGTGGGGCAGGGCAGCAGAAACCTGGATTCTTATGGCAGAGAGAGCAGAAGACAGTTGTACACACTACTGCTAACATATCATGCTCACACAGAGCTGTGGTGGGAAGGGGTGCTTTAGAAGCCTCTACCCCCACACTGGGTGGTCTGCCGAAGAGAATCTCAAAAGGGCTGAGGTTACTGCGCGTTCTTACCCTCATTCGCATGTACATTAGTACTATTGGTAACGCCTTTGTCCAAGGAAGACCTGTGTCTTCGCAGCATTTGGCCAGTTTTGTTTTTAGAGTGCCGTTTTCTCTCTCGACGGACCCTGCGCTCTGGGGATGGTAACTGCAGTGCCTTCTGAGGTCTATGCCGAGGTACAGACTTAACTGGGTTATTGCTTCATTGACAAAATGTGTGCCGTTATCACTTGACAATCGACTTGGTATTCCCCATCTGGGAATGATTTCTGTCATTAGTGCCTTTGCTAACACTGAAGCAGTTTGTTTTGAAGCGGGAAACACTTCCACCCATTTTGAAAACATATCAACCATCACCAAACAACATTTTTTCCCCTCTGACGGTGTGAGCTCAACAAAATCCATCATCACATGTTCAAATGCTTGTGTCGGTGGTGGATGTCCTGCCTGCTGTGTTACAGTCACTGGTCTGCCTACATTGTGTTGTGCACATGTCATGCAAGCTTTACAAAATCTTTCTGCAAATGTTGTGAAGCCCTTTGTGAACCATGTCTGTGTTAACAGAGACAGCATCCCACCCTTTGACACATGATCCCGCCCATGTGTCAACTTTGCAAAATGTGTAAAGAAATGGCGCGGAAGGCAGTGTTTTGAATCTGGCCCCAGCCAGACACCTTCTTTAAAGGTGCACCCTGCACTTTTCCACTGTGTTTTTTCTTGTGTTGTAGCATGTGTCTGCATAGCTGCCACTGAATCTGGAAGTGAAAAATCTGCGGTGGAGCAAGCTAACGCATCATCCAGTGGCACGGGAAGGCGTGCAGCAGCTTTTGCAGCCATGTCTGCACGAGCATTTCCCCTGGAGACCTCATCAGTTGCCCCAGTGTGTGCGGAACATTTGCATATGCCTATCTGTGATGGGAGCAAGATAGCCGTCAGAAGGTCATCTATCAGTCTGTGATGCAAGATAGGCTTACCATCGGATTTGAGGAAGTTTCGGTGTTTCCACAATGCCCCAAAATCATGTACAACCCCAAAGGCGTACCTGGAGTCCGTATAGATCGTAACAGACGACCCTTCAGCCAGTTTGCATGCTTCAGTGAGAGCAATGAGTTCAGCAGCCTGCGCAGAGAAGTGTTTGGGAAGAGATTTGGCAATTAGAGTTACTGCATCTGATACTACAGCAAACCCTACCTGTCCCTGGCCAGTGTCAGGGCAGCGTGAGGCTGACCCATCCACATACAAAACGAGATCTGAATTTGGCACCGGTGTGTCAGTCAAATCTGGGCGCGGAGCACAGGTGTGTTGCAACTCAGCCAAACAGTCGTGCGGCTCACCCTCACCTGGCGTAGGCATAAGAGAAGCAGGGTTAAGTACTGTACATCGTTTAACAGTGACATTAGGCATATCAAGCAGACATGTGTGATACCTCAGATACCGCGCTGCAGACAAATGGGAAGATTTTTGCTCCAATAGGATCAGTGAAACTGCGTGCGGTACTAGCAATGTTAATGGAGCATAGCCCACTATGTCCCTTGATGCTGACAGAGCTTTTTCAGCTGCAGCAACGGCTCGGAGACATATGGGCAAACCTGCTGCCACCGGGTCAAGTTTTGCAGAGAAATAGGCCACAGGCCGGAGCCTGTCACCGTGGGGCTGCAAGAGGACAGACGTCATACAGCCCAGACGTTCATCCACCGTCTGAGTGAATGGAAGTTTAGGGTTTGGCAGACCTAAAGTGGGTGGGTTTTGAAAAGCTTTTTTAAGATTTACAAACGCCTGACCCGCCTCGGTCGTCCACGTGATGCGGTCGTGTGCAGACAAGTTGTTACCATGTATTATGTCAGCTAAAGGTTGAACTAACTGAGCATAATTTGGGATAAAAACACGACAATAGGAACACATTCCTAGAAATGACATCATTTGTTTTTTTGTTGCAGGTTTTGGGAGGGAAACTATAGCCTCAATCCGAGATGGAGACAATGTTTTCCCTGACGCTGAAATGTCATGACCCAAAAAATGCACTTCTTTTTTTTCACAAATTGCAATTTAGCTAAACTAGCTTTGTGCCCTTCTGCTGCCAGGTGACAGCAAAAATGCAATAGTGCAATAGTTAAGCTTTCAAGACTCTCTCTCAGTGCTTCGTTGTAGATAGTAGGGCTGTCAACAAATCCTTATCCTAAATGTGTGAATGTGTATGCCTTACCATCACATAAAAAGGCAACCCAGAGAGGGCTGTCTTTGTCCACTGGAACACTGAAAAAAAGCGTTAGACAAATCAACAACAGAGAAATACTGTGCCCCCCCCCCAGGAATTCCTTGAAGAATAGTGTACGGGTTTGGTACGTTGGGAGCACGTGCGTGAACCGCTGCATTTACTGCTTTGAGGTCCTGAACAAAACGCCATTCGACCGGTTTTCCCTTATCACAATTTTTTTTTGACAGGGAAAATAGGCGTGCGAACAGGTGAATCAGGACATGGAACAATAACTCCTGCTTTCAATAGAGAGTTAAAGACCGGTCTGATTCCATTAACAGCTTCTTGTTTCAGTGGGTACTGATGTTTTTTGGGCCTGAAGTCTGAGCGCGGTGTGATGACAACAGGCTGACAATTTTTGATGAGACCCACGTCATATTTATGCGCTGCCCACAGGTGAGTTGGCACTTGGGACAGCAACGGTGAGATATCTGTGGGAGAGACATTCACAGCATTATTCAAAAATGTGTGTGTGTGTGTTTCAGCTTCTTTCCGCTGGAACACACTGCGCGCGGCGGTCACATGGTGTGACAGGAGTTTCCGATAAACTCCCGTGGAAGGGGAGGTGTGTACGTTCCCATCCACGGTTTCAGTCCAGTCAGTCAGCTGGTCACAGTCCAGGACAAATTGTCCCAAGCTTCTCCACTGATCTGTGGGAGATTTAGACAAAGAGATATGAGCATGGAAGTGTTGAATTCTGAAAAACATTCTCTGCTTTTCAGTCAAGGTTTACTGTTGCTGCACATTTGTTTTCATGCCAGTAAATGTAAGTACACTCAAGCTCATCTGTTTCTTCTTTGAAAAAAATCTTCAACAAACATGTCATCTGTTTCTGATGAGACCAAACAAGTGCAATGTAAGTTGTGTTTTGACCTAAAGTCAGCAGAAGGTGAAATCACCTCTCTGGCCTCTTGCAGCAGGTTTGCAGCATGACCCAGAGAGATCCACCACTGAAGAATCAGCTGAGATGTGTGTGCGTGTGTGAAAACAATGAAAACAATGAGTCAGGCTGTACTGTGACTTCTAATCTCACAACCTTGAGACCTGTAGGAGTTTGAGATCACTCCTATGCCAACCATTAGGTCTCTACCTAACAAATTAACAGGACACAGAAGAGAGCAAAAACAAACATTTTGCACTTCTCTCCTGCTCCGAATCATTTGGATCCCTTATGTACACACATCCATGGGGGTTCAAAATATTTCTGGTAGAATTACTCTGCTTGCACTTCTTTAAAGAACTACTCTCCTAGAAAGCTCTTGATTTGAAAATAAAGATTTTTGGAGAACATACTTTGTGGCACCTAAATAAACCAAAAACTCAACATCCCTTCCCTGCACCCATCGAAATCTTAGTAGCCAATTTATACACCTTAGATAAAACATTGCATAAGTAGTAATACCTTCTACATGTTTTTGTTCTAGGTGACAACATTGCGTCTAGAATTCTCCCTATTGTGCGAGGAAGAGTGCGATGTTTATGGGCTGTAGCGTGTGAAAGCATTTACTTCATTGCAAGCAGATTAGTTAGTGTGTTTTGCATTTTCACTTCCCTTGTCCGGTGCAGATCAGCTGGCTCGGACTCTCCACCACTCCCGTTCTCCTCCCCCCGTCCATCCGCCGGTTGCTGGCTGTAGACGCGATCCCCTGCTGGTGGACCCCTTTGTCGTTCACCTTCTTGCTTTGGGGATGGGCATTTGTCTGCCCAGTGACCTCTTCCTCCGCAGTTGAAACATGTGTCTCGGTCCACTGCTGGCCTCTGCCCTCCACCTCGCCCTCTGCTTTTTCCTCTCGCTTTGCCTTTGCTTCTGCCCCCCCCCCTCTCCAGCCAACGTTCACTGTCAAAGTTATTTTACTTCTGTTTCTCTTCTTTTCAGCTTGTTCAGCTGACTTGTAGCATTGAATGACGGTACCCGATGCTGCTGTTATTGTCAGATGTAGGTGGGGGAGAGGCCGTGGCTGCTTGTAGAGAGAGATTGCAGCGAGGTGGCTGCTGTGGGAACTGGTCCGCTCCTGGTGCTTGCTTCTGGGGGAGACACGGACGGTGTTTCTCCCTTCGGCCTGGATGTCAGAGGAGGGTGGGGTGGTGGTGGGTCGAGCAGCTGATCGCCATCTTTAAGACTCGGATAGAGGAAAAATGCATTAGTGACAGTGTTCATTTCTCCTTTCTGTGTTTCAACAGCATTGTCTGTTCCCTCCTTAGTTACTAGTTTTTTCATCTGTTTTCTTTCCCTGCGAGTGGCTTCTTCCATCCACTGACTAAAACATTCCTTGTTTTTTTCTATTTGAATCAGATCTTGGTTGCTAATCATTTTTCCCACTCTCAATAATTTTTCTTCTTCTTCTAAATCCTGTTTTAGCATTGTGAGTTTGCCTGTACTTAAAGAACCATTTTCAGGAAAACCATGTTTTGTCGTCCAATATGACAGACATTCCAAAGATTTCGGACCGAACTTTTTTATCATTTCATCCACCACTGGACCTGAAGGAACGTGTGGCGTGGTGCTCCTGTTACCCATTTTTCCACAAAAAAGAAAAACAGATAACAACCAGCCGAAGTACTTCTTCACGTATAATCGTCACTATACGGCCCAGTTTAGTTCACGGTAAACTTTGCGGGAAAACCTGTAAACAGCTGCAACTTAATTTAAGCTACAATGACTGCTTATCTGTGATAGATTTCCTAAGACGCTTAGAAATCCTGTCAAAACAGCTTACTGTTTATCTGTGACAGATTTCCAAAACGCTTAAATCCTGACAAACAGCTACGATGGCTGCTTATCCGTATGATTTTAAAACCTATCCGTCACCCCGTCCTAGTCCGTATTGGATGAAATGATGTCAGTTGGTCTTTTTTTTTTATCTGTTGTATATATAACAACCTGGGTACCAAAGAAAAACTCCTTTCCCTGTTTTGTAACCAACCCAAAGTTTCCCAAAACAAAAGATAGACTTTCACCGAATACCCTCAGTGAAACCACGGTCCATATCTGTCTCACAAACTGTCTCAATATCCAATTCAAATTGTTGATAATTGAAACTTCAACTTACCCCCGCTGTTTGAAATTGCTTCCTTTTCGTTTGGATTTCAGAGTGGAATCAGTGGGCCCTCCGTGGTTTCTGACCCTCTGTCTCTCAAAGATGTTTTGGCGAGGTTTAGAGGCAGGTGATCATCAGATCCCTGGAGTGGCCTGTCATCAGTCACCAGCGGAGTCCCGATCTGATCCCTCCTTGAAATCCTGCCGACAACGCCAAGTTTGTGGTGGAAGTTTCTGTACAGCGAGGGAGGAATTTGGGTGAAGAAGAGACCTTGTAGAAACAAAATAAAGACAGGCTGCAAACTGGATTAAAAGTTTAGGTATTCGGTGGAAGGGTTTAATTATTTTCTCGAGAGAACAATCAAAAATGACAAGAACAGCATTCACAATGAATCAGAGTTACAAAGTGACAACAGTTCTGTGCCTCGCGTAACATATGACACTTCCTTATATCCCTTTTGCCCCAGCAGAAACCAGGCCATGTTTGGAAAACATTCTAATCTTAAACAATACACTTCATCTTCTTCTTCAGACTTCTAGGAGCCTATACATCTGTCTAATGCGTCATAAAATGACTGTAGTTGTCATTCAATCTTAGAAGTCAGAGATTTAGCTTGTCTATAGATTGGTTCAGACTCCAACCTTAGGTTTGGGCAAGCTGCCCTTTGCCTATCTCTGGAGGCGCCTGTGTTTTGGTACCATTTGCTTACAGTAGTGAAATTCAGAGTCATAACATGTTCAGCTGTCTTCAACACTGAAGGACTTACTTTTAGGAGATATCTTAGGAATGACACATGTTTCGGAGGCCTATTTGGATAATTTACTTAAAATTAATAATCACTTAATAAATGAACAATTACTGAAAGAAAATCATTGTCTATGTAATTTT